>OZ022515.1:47334284-47720876 GCA_963989385.1 Ctena decussata
AAAGGTTATTGCAAATACCAAGAAAAATATAAAATACTACCCATTCCGAAATCTATTGACTTTTTTATCCTTGACCACGCAATATTTTCCCCCGTGCGCAACGGTAAACTGTCTTCAAAGAAACTCTTCAGACAGAACCCGCAAGAGAAATTTCCTTTCATCATATCAGCGGGAATCGCTGCACGCCTGTCATTTATCACCAGCTGTTGCAATAATAGCAACGCCCACTTGCCTCATTCGCCTTGCAAACTACCGCCTACTTTAACGCGCAACAGAATAATTTAAGCAAGCAGTTCGGCTATGGAGGCACTGTAACAAATTCTTGTACCTTATTCATATCTTATTCACATTCTGCATGTTCTGAGATAGTGTGTGCTTCAATTTGTGTACAAATAAAAAAGCCACAACCTGTAATTTGTGAACCCGATCAGAGTGCGCGGAAGCGAGTGTTAGGCAAGCACTCACATGACTTTGCCTTCAGCTTTGACCTGTTTAATGATACCAAGTCTATGAATATAATTTAAGTCGGCACAAAAGAAAAGGCCGAAGTGCCCGATTTATTAATTTTCAAATGAACGCGCGTAGCCCCTTCGAGAATTTGGGCCTATAGCTTGCTTAAAGTCTTACAGGCTCGTTTTATTTATTTATTTTGCTATAATATCATATCGTTTCATGGTAGCCGTAAAATGCGGGAAAACCATGGGTTGTATTTTTTCCGTAAACTGTGGTCACCCCAAAAGAAGTTTCATCTTACAGGAAAGAATTTGCACCTCAGGAACTAATTCTTTCACTAACAAGTAATGTTAGACCCCCTTTGACGACGGGCAAAATATGTCATTCCGAATCATCTCGCTGGAAATTCATCAATTTACCTTAATGGCAGAATTCTAAAATATCCTTACCTCGCACTCTTCCCCTTTTTAACTTGAACAGGTCCGTTTTAAGTTTTACGACTGTATGGTCAAAATTTTCTACATTATTCAAATTCATATTTGGTATAAAAAGCAAACGCTGCAGACTCTGATCAGACGCCGCGTTCTGTGGCATCTGATCTGGGCCTGCACTGTTTGCTTATGTCCCAAAAATGGAACGCTCAGATGAGATAGGTTAAATGTTGACCAACATTACTGTTAAATCACGCCTTTCCATGGTGGAAAGAACATGAGATAGCTCTTAATCCTGTCACTGACAGTTTAATGTTAATTAATTTGATATCTTAATTTGAACAAATTCTATTTTCACCAGCTTTGACTAATCCTATCATTGATGACAACATGAATGCACATGCTTTTGACCGCTGACATAAAATGATCTGTTTTATTATGATCAATTCTTTTTAATCTTTTTTTGGTCAGCCCACTTGGTGTTGAATTACACAGGCTCAAAATCTCCACTGGCAATGGCAGTCACACTTATTCATCTTTATATTTGTCGCGTGAAAAGGAAACTTGAGCATTCTGCGTACAGTATTAGCCAAATGATCAGCATTTTCACTTTTACAGATTCCGCAGGATTCACATATTGTTTATGCAAAGTCTGATACGCAGATAGATCTGAGCCGTCTCTATACGCACATGCCGTAAGTAGTTTTCACGTTTGTCTGAGCATCGTAGGCCTTCCTCAGGTAAGCTGTCCGTTCGAACGGACAAACATACACCAACTTGCCCGAGAGGAGTGATCTACTGCAGAAGGGCCGTAAAAACCCTCATTCTTACCGTTATCTTCTGGCCAAGTTCGTGGCGTTCGAATAATGGAATACGACAAAACCGGTTAAGGCGAACGGGTCCATGTTTTTTCAGAGAAACATCTTTTTTTGTTTTCCTAGCAGACAAGACCCATCCCGAAAAGGGTCTACCCTTAAAGGATAGAAGTTGCTTCTCTTGGAGCTAATTCTTTTCTTTTTGAGTTACCCAAAATGAGAAGGGAGACAAAACTAAAAATGGCAGGGTTGTTTCTCATGAAAGTGTATCCATTTATTTACCTGAAGATTCCATAAGCTTTAGCAATGTAATAGTCTGTGGTACGGTCGATGTACTCGTTGAAGTTTACTCGCTTTCGAAAAAAAGAAGACTTAGTTCAGCAGGGCACTTAGTGAGAAGCAAGCACTGGCATATACCGAAGCTCAAATGTGTCGCTTGAATGCACATGCTGGCATTGTTAATGCGTCATTCACTTCTGGCCTGCTGAGTCTACGGAGCCCGTATCCTGCCCGTATTCTCTTCAACGCACGGCTTTCTAGCGAAGGCAGCCGGCGGCCGTGCGATTTTCGTACGGATTCATTGCTGCCGTGGTCTCTAGGATTTTGTTAATTGAAATGCATGGTGACAAATTACAGTCTAGCGTAATTGTGGATTGGTTGAAATAATTTACGTAGCAAAAGGTCAATTTCTTTAGTGAAAAAAAAAAATAAATAAATAAAAACAATAGTAATACTAACCAAGCTTACGATGATACTTCTACTTTCCTTATATATGCTTATGCCAGTGTCCCAATTTCAATTTCAAAATGTTCTTGAGGGCCTCGGGGAAGATTGGCCTCGCCAACCGAGTTACCCTCACTAAATAAAGACATTACTTACTTTACTTACTTACCTACCCAAACAAGATCCGACCGGAACTTCAATGACAGCAAAAATTTGAATCTTTCTAGGTATTGGACATAATAGAAAATAATAGAACAGAAACACGCGTTAGCTAACAGAAAGCAACCGACACTCCGTTGTTTGCCCCTTCGGCAAACAACTCGTATGTTGGTTGCAATAAGTACGGTAACAGGAAATAATTCAAGCATCCTTGTCTTCTCATTCCTGCATATGAAGCTTTCGCACAACTGGTAAACGCGCAGTTTCATTCCCACCTGGAAATCCAAAATGAAAACTTGTTCAGCCATGACATGTGATTTCAGCTTTGTTAAAGAGAAACTGATGGAGTTCACACAAAACTCCTGAAAGTGGCCAAACCGAAATTTGTTAGTTACCAACTCTCAGGAGTTCTGTGAGAACTTCACGAGTTATTTTGTGCGCGCTAATATGCTTTTTTACAAGTCGATTTTGGCTATATTTGCAAGAGCTTGAATATTTTTTACTTATTTATTTTTAGCGGAATGCGCACGTTCGCAAAAGAACATGCAGAACGACAGTTGAGAAACTGAGATCGCAAAAGAAAATTTCTGTGCCGTAGCCGTCCTAACAAAATCTGTTTGAACGCTTGTTCAAACTGAGAGCACCAACCTCAGTTTCCAGTACAATTTCATTCACTTATGAAACATCGTCCCGTGTTGAAATTTACAAGGAATAAAAGACCTCAGAACCCAACCGATCTTCTACCGAGTATTTGCGAACACTTTCTCCAGGATTGACCGACTGATTATTCGGATGCGCAGGCTGATCTTGTCTTCCTTGTTCGCACATGCTATACCTCCCATCTACCTGGGTAAATTATATAATGTTACGCTCCATCGAGAGTTTTATTCTAACTGAAAATAGTAAATCCTTTTTTCTTTTTCTTATACCTGCGCACATGCCCAGTTTTATATCAAACTACGCATGTCTAGGATAGCTTGCGCACACGCGCAGTCTTGTCAGGGCCACTTGGACTGAACATGCGTAAGCAGAATGCGCATACGCCTGAATACAGTCACTTACATGAGATTGTCACACTCTAAAATTTCGAGCACTGACTTACACAATAATGTCTAAAATACAGCAAATATTTTTCTTCTGAGCGAAATTCGTACCGCCTACTCTTACATTCAGATTGATTGACATCTTCGACAGCAATAGCTGGACAGAATATAGGACTTACCCTCTCACCAAACCTTCCAATGATCACGAACAAAAATAAGAGCGGTCGGTTCAAACAGCTTCCGACCGCAATCTAATCTCTTTGAAATCGATGCCGCTTGTCAAATTTTGACGACCAAACCGTTATAGATTTGTGAATGAGCTTAGGTGAAAGAGTCAATAGATTTCGGAATTGGTAGTAAATGAAAAAAAAATGCAAATGTTCAGTCTGTGACCTTGGCCTACGTTAGTAGCAGCATTTGAGAGATGTCAAATAATCTTTTTGACCCTCAAAGTAAACCGTCTAACATATAAAAAGGGTTCGTAAAATTACGAAGGATGACGGCAATCTTGGCTAGTCAATTTGTATAAAATTGAAATAGCTTTCTACGAGGATCGTTCTGACACAAAAGTAGTCCAAATTTATCCAAAGGTTCTTCAAATATTGTCTTTTTGTATACGTTTGCTGTTTTAAGTAACAGCAGCCGACAGCCATCATTGATAATGGATTGGCATACATTTGAAAAACAAAACTTCATTCAAGCATCATTCTAATTAAATTTGACAAAAATCTGTTCCGCGTTTCTTGAGATAATTCCATTTCAGCATTTTGGACTTGTACACATAAAGTAGGTCATCGTAACTTAATTTGGTTACGCATTTTTTTCATTTTAATAATACTAATAACCAAGGTCAGACTAAAGTTCCGTGAAAATTTCAGCCAAATATATACAGTGGTTCTGGGAAAAAGTTGATTTTAATGTTTTCACTATTTTAGCCACAGTGACCATTTTGGATTCTAGGCCAAGCTGAAATTTACTATCCTAAAGCCCTGTGGTTTGATCATGCTGCACGCGAAATTTACGAACCATGGTTACAGTGAATTCGGAAAAAACGGTCATTTGAATGGACTTAATTGCTAGGATCAATGTAAATTGTGAACAGAAACACAGACAACCGGACGGACGAAAGGACTGCAGGACGGACGGATGACCAGACGCCTATACAGCAGATGCGACAAAAAATTGTCGGTGAATTATGATTTTTAATGGTAAGTACCCGTCACTGATTTGCCTGTATTTATCATATGACTTCGCATCTGAGAGTGTAATAAAGCCATGCATTAAAATCGATAATCCACTAGTGGATTGACTATGCAAATTACGCGTAACGTTATGCGTTGACGTCCATAAAACGTCGCGTTTTCTAATGGCGAAATCGTGACGTTTTAATCCAAAATTTGCAAATAAAATGCGATTTTAGTGTCATATGATAAATAGAATCTTACATTCATGCTCCTCATTATTGAATTTATTAAACTCGTTGGTGAAAACGATAAGATGCTCGGCAGAGCCTCACATCTTATCTTTTTAACTAACTCGTTTAATAAATTCAATAATACATGAGCACTCATGTAAGATCCAATAAAAAATAAGACACTTAAATTAATTATCATAATTGTCCTAAAATTGAAGAGTTTGATAAAGAAGCAGATGGGAGGCAAACAGTTAAGACCCTGAACATACTTCTTCTTAAGGTGAAACCTGGTCTGGGGCTGCACTGTTTGTCTCACTACTTATAAATTATACGGTAGCCTAAAACTCAAACTTACAGTGAACGGACACTGACCACTCCACAACATAATGTATTTTCCACTCCCTTCAAATGCTATTGTCTTGTCCAGCGGCTCCGAAGAAATGCTGTAAGAAAATAACGAGTCTGGCAACTTACTTACAACTATCTCAACTAGCTTCTACCCCGAAGGAGGGGTATTCTAGCATGTGTTACGAATAATCAACAACATCATAGGCAAATATCTCGGCCAATATGCAGACGTTACGTTCGATTACATAAGGCAGACCGCAGCATCGGCGAAGGTTTTTTTCGCCGAGAATTTAATTACTTTAACATAAATCTAATTACTTTAACACAAATTCAAAAATAATTCATATATGCGCTCTGACAAACTATGCTTAATTATTCATATTAAAGACTTATATATATCATCAGAGTGATTTTCTGATTTTTTTTTTTTTTTGGGGGGGGGGGGGGGGCAGGGGGGGATCATTGACGTCATTCAGAGTCATTTTGAAAACAGAATTTTACATAAAATAAAAGGAGGCGTGGCCGGTAAGGCATATTTGTTATTGCATTAATATCGGTGTCACACGCTTTTAATAGGCATGTTTTAACGCACACAAAACCATGTATTAGCATGGATTTTCACGCGCCGATAATGACCACCTTAGTTTTCGCATGCAAGTTGCAGGACAATACTCCGTCAGTACAGAAACGAGCGGCAAGACTGCAGTTGAAGATATCCGTTTAAGACTTTAACGGAAGAGTTATACAAATTCGGATATTGTAAAAATGAAAGTGAAGACGCCATCGAGTGAAAACTTTGATGAACATGATTAGGACTTGAAATGCTGCCAAAAGTTCCACAAAAATTCACGGTAGCTGGCCATGGTCTAAAACGAGGATTTTTATCAACATGCATAGTGCGTGTAGGAATCAGCAAGGTAATAGCGATGAGGCCGAAAAATAGTGCGCCAATATTTTCGTTATTTTTATAGCATTCTAGTTGAATTTATGCAACAGTGATCAAACATTTTATTCCGATGCATTAACGTTTGCAAGGTCCGTCGGGAGGCATTCAAACCCTCGGCCTTCGGCCTCGGTTTTAAACACCTCCCTCGAGATCTTGAAGGCCGAGGTTTCCAATATCTCCCGAGGGACCTTGCAAACGTTAATGCATGAAAAAACATGTTTGAGCCCTATATTACTGTTCATAAACAGACTCCAATTAATCGAGACTGTTTCCATCTCTAGGATGTATTCCTTTCTTCTAAGTGGTGTAACTTCTCTAAAGTTATTCATATACCAATTAAAATTACTAGACAATTTCATTAAAATTACTGTGTAAAGTAATAAACACCGTACTGCCGAGCCTTCATCTGTATAAATCAACCCGAACGGTTCAATTATTGGATGAAATATAATTATTGGATGAAATATGAATGTTGAAAAAACGGGCGTTATTTAGCCACATTCTTCCGAAATTATCCCATAGGTAAATAAGGTAATCTGCACAGTATAAAAAATGTAAAATTACCCATTTTAATAAAATTTGTTGAAATATCTGAAAAATGCATCACCTGATATATACATGACTGACGGAAAAGATATAAAGATACTGGTCTGCATATATTTATGGACAATAAGAAGAACAACACAGAGATCCTTAAGTGTCAAAATACTGTTACTCTCCAAGCATATAAGATAACAAAACAAACATTCTACCATTTTAAAAAAAGACTATAAGGTATTGCCGTGTATAAGGTCAACCGCAATGTTAAAAAAATATCTAATTTGCTTAACTAAATGAACGTGCAAAACATTCAAATAATTTGTAATGATAAATAATATCTTTCTACCTTGATGTAAATGTACACATTCTAAAGTTCCTGAACCTCTTTCATACTGAAATTTGGCGTTGTGATTTTCAGGAAAATTATGTTAAAATTTTAACTAATTTGCAAAAGTTTGAAAAAAAAAATTAATTGCACAAATTCAAAACTCCAGTTACACCGGTCATAATTAATTGTTCCGAAACAAAGTGTTCGTCTTTTAACTGGAACAAATCAAGCTACTCTAACAATAATATTTCGAAAATTTGACGTGCATTCTTGTGCAAAAATACTTGGAGCGAATTCCACTTCTTTCAAACGTCCATTACCATTTGTTTTATAAAATGTAATCAACATTATACATGCACCTTTCTTATTTCAAAATGTTTATATGCTGCACCCTTAAAGGATCCTTTTCATATGACGTGCAACACTTATTAAAGTTTTTAAAGCTAATTCATCTCGGAATACCTATTAATTTCAGTTGCAGTGCAGGTACATGTCTAAAATGTTACGTTCGAACGGACAGACTAACATGCAAATCAAAAGCGATATTCCCCTTCAAATTCCCGCGCAACAATAAACTTTAACAGATGGTCTGAAGACAAGCCCAGCTGAAAAGAGCTGAATTTTATCCGTAATCGCCGTCAGAAAATTTCGAAAAAGCAGAATATCTAAAGAAACTTACCCGTTATAATCATGGCCATATCTATAAATAGCCAATCCCTCTCCACCAGTGGCTTCAATGTATCGTTGCCCAACAGTACAGGTATGGTAGCCTGTGTCTTTGAGCGTTTCCCCTGAAGCTGTTATCTAAAAAGAGGATCGTACATGAGTGCTCATGTATTATTGAATTTATTAAACGAGTTGGGGAAAAAGATAAGATGCGAGGCTGTGCCGAGCATCTTATCGGTTTTCCCAAACGAGTTTAATAAATTCAATAATGCAGGAGCACGATTGCAAGATTCTATTTATCATATGACACTAAAATCGAATTGTATTAGCAAAATTTGCACTAAAACATCACGATTTTGCCATTAGAAAACGCGACGTTTTAATGGACGTCAACGTATAACGCTACGACGTAATTTGAATATTTAATCCACTAGTTGATTATCGGTTTTAATGCATGGCTTTATTACACCCTCAGATGCGACGTCATATGATAAATATCTGAAGCTGTTATCTAAATATATATAATACAGATGAGCTTGCGTTAATGCTAATGTTTCATTCAATTAACGTTTGTTGCGGCCCGCAGGGAGGTGTTAACCACCAACGCAAAGCGTGCGCCAAGTTTATATCGACGGAGGGCCACGATAAACACAACAGCTAGAAAGGTGTCCAACGATCTAGTCTCAATAAAACTAAGATACAGAGAATAAGACATGTTATGATGTATATTTAAAGAGTAAATGCACTTCTGGAATACATAATATTAAAAGAGATGTACAGTGAGTACAGCCTTGGAACCCCATATCTCTTGAAAATATGTACCAGTCTGTAAGCCTGAACTTAATACGAGGGGATTGTGAGAAGAAGTGACCACGCTCCTGTAACATCCCATTAATGCTATGTATGTGCATATCAAAATTAACTAAAACCTTCCATCTAGTGATACACATATATGTCAGTATTTTAATATGATAGTCTATCTCTGAATAATTCAAAGAATTTGGAGTTTACTAAAATCATCTACTCATGTGAATTTGAAATTAAGGATAGCATGAGATCATTTCATCTGCCTCATACTTAGATTGTTGTCTCTATAATGACAATGGATATAATAATTGAGCCGCGACACGAGAAAACCAACAAAGTGATTGTGCACCCAGGGCAGACTCAGTTCAGCCTGGGCATCAACCCAGTCTGATCAGAGTCTTCGTTGTCCGCATGGAGGTAGCTCAGTCCCTTGGCTACCCTATCCAATTAGCTAAGAGTTTGATCGGACTGGACGGATGCCAAGGCTGATCTGAGTCTGCGCTAGGCCCACAACCACTTTGTTGGTCTTCTCCTGTCGTGGATCTATTATGGAGAAGTTGTCACAGGTGCTAAACCTTGGGTTTTATTTTTATGGCCTGTTGGTCGAGCGGTCGCTGGTTCGAAGCCCGCTGAAGGCGGAAATCTTTCCAAACGTAAACAGCCTTTCATTATGACTTTTCATCCTCCCGACATGACTGAAATGCTGATTAAAGTGATGTAAAATCGCGTCATGCATCCTTTCATGTATTTTCATGAGCCTGAGAAAGGAAACCCGTGTTATAAACGAATACATACAGTATGCATTACACCTTTTGAAAAAACTTAAGTGAGCCGGGTAACGAGAAAACCAACAAAATGGCAGGTGCACCTAGCGAACTCAGCGCACCCTGGGCATCCGCCCAGTCTGATTAGAGTATTTGCCGTCCGCACGGACGTAGCTAAATTAAAGCCTAAGCTACGCTTAAAGCACACTGCAAAGACTTCGATCAGACTGGGCGCACATGCCACTTCGTTGTTTTACTCGTGTCGCGGATCATATTATTTAATAGAATATATCGAAACATTTTGTAACATTGAGGATTCTACATAAAAGCAGGTTTAACCAAGACCATATATTTTTTCAAAAGAAAGCTTCTTGGTTGCCAACACTTTATTTTTACTCCCGTATGTTTGCAAGAATCTTTTTTTTTCTAGCAAAATATACATGTAGCTTAAAACATGAAGTGCTGAGCCTGGTAGTCGCTAAGAACCTGTGACAACTAACATCATGTTGTGTTCTGTTATTCAATATATGTATTTGTACGTACATAAGCTGATTACCTTTCATAACGAAAAAAGACAACAACAACAAAAAATGTTTCATATCCTCTCATATACTAACAAGGCTTCATTTGCATGATAAGAGGGACGACCAATTTGCCCATAGTTTACTTTCTATTTTCGAATAGTAATATCCCTTCGGCATCTGCATACGGAGCTTTTGTCTCTCAGGTAGTTCGCTATGCTAGAGCCTGTTTCCAACTTTAAGACTTTGTTGAAAAAGTGAAGCTACTCATCTGTCAACTGTTAACACAGGGTTATCATAAGGAAAGGCTTGTGTCGACAGTAAAAAGACTTTTTGGAGATACCATGACCTCTTTGATACCTAGTATGTGGCTGTCTCTAAATTAATTTCCGATTTGATGGCCTAAGCCGAAGCTTAGTTAGGTTTTCCAATACCGGACTTTCATTTTCACTGACTCTTTCCACTGATACATGGATATATCGGGTGTATTATAATAGGCAGGTGATGCTTACTACCCGCGAGCACCTGATCACACCCTCTGTTTTGAGGTCCACGTCTGTGTATCTAGAATATTCCGGAATAGACCTTTTTCACATTGTTTCTGCGCATGCGTATACCGCTCACGTGACGCGTTATTTCCCGATAATAGGCGAGACTTTACACTGAGGTGGCCACGGAGCTTAAGCCATTGATATTTCCTACGTAATGAGTGACAAATAATTGTTTTAATCATCTATATTCACATTTCTGTTGGTCCGTATGATACCTTATTTACTTTTTTATTTTCCATAATGATTTAAAGCAAAGATTATAAAAACTTATATTTAAATTATAAATTGCAACGAAATCACGTCAAATGATACGCAGAAAAGTCAGAAAAAGATGTGCGTCCAATACAAAAGTCAGGTCGATAAAACGGATTAAATCGAAATTAAGAGATCAAATACAGAACATTCATTTATTTATCTATCTATTTATTAAAATATGCTTTCTGTTTTCTTTGAATGACGTCTGAACTAAAAGAAAATCATTCATATATGAGGTTGAAATTTTTCTATCGAAACCAAATAAATAAGTGAAACTGAATATTTATGAAATGAAATTATCTCCCAATAAATCTTCTTATGTCATCTTTTTGGCTAATTATCATAAGGTTTTGACATATACTATCACTAATCTATTGGCAATAAACGCAATCAACGGAGCATGTAATACGTTGACACCTGAAACAGTATTTCACGGTTTAGTGGATGATATTGGTATAATATAATTAACATGTACTTGCCATCGGTTGACGCGGACTGTCATAAAAAATGAACAAACAAGTTATTTTCTGCGATTAATTAAACGGTAGAAATTTTATAATAACGATAAAATATACACCCAATCAATTCAAATTATAGAGCAAACAAATGTAGCTAGTAACACGGTATCCATGTGTGAAAAAATAGACCTAAACGCAAATGATTAACATAGGTTAACCCGCTCAGACACATCCGGGGGAGTAGCATAAGCGCAAGGGCGCACTAATGATGGTCAATATGAGTTGAACCTTACCTCAATATTTCTGGCCGTATAACCATCCCACAATCGATGACCGGCAGTGTTTTCTGACACGGCGGCACTGAAAAAGATGCTTGCTCCTGGTTCAAGTTCTTCTGTGAAAGAATCTAGCATAATGTGTGTACCAATACTTTCTGTTAATTGGGTTCCGTTTTCATAATTTGAGTTGTATGAGAACTCCCAAGCGTTGTAATTGTTTCCACGCATTTCAAAACCATGTCTGGTTAGACCAATTAGTGTCAATCCACACAGTTCATGAGATTGTTCATTTCCATAGTTTGTGTCTGAACACACCGAGCTGCCATCATCACGTATAACATCTAGCTTCAGGCTGCAGGTTTCTTCGTCCGTATCCTCTGGCCTGGCACACCCTAGTGGTATATGACTCTGTTGGTGAAGGAGATTTTTATTGCTGTTCAGTGACATGAAGATCCCACCGGCGGCTGCAGCATTGTCCGCCTCTGACTTTTAATAAAAAAAAAATACGATGACTAAGTAAAAGGTTAGAAATGAAGAGCATCGCATGCGTATACCATTAAGATTCTAAATACTGTAAAACACTTAAATGTGGCGGTTTTTATAAATGGACCTTTTGGCGGATTTTTATTTTGGCGGATTTGTGATTTCTGAAAATAAAAATTTTAATTGTAATAACAATTAATATTAATCAATCGGTGTTTGCTGCCGTTATCGGAAGGTCAGAATGAGCCCAGGCTGTACATTGTTAAGTCTTCATTTATGCATGTGAATGCATGTTATTAGGCATTTCTTTTTATAAGTGAAACTGTTTATAGCGAAAATATTTTGTGCTGCTTCTGATTAAATCAACTCGGCTTGGGTACAAAGTAGCGTGACATGTGAAATAAGCATTTTCACACTCCATTTCCCCGGCGTATTTGTTTGAGACCTTCCGGTTTTTCTTACACAATATAATGTGGATTAGCTTTGATATTATTTCAGGGCGGAGAGACTGAACTGTATACTAACTGAATAGAATAGAATATTCCATTCAGTATACTAACTGCAGCCTTACCTTTTCTGATATATTTTAAATTGGCGGCATTTTAATTTGGCGGTTTTCTTCTTTTCCGCCAATATCGCCAAAATAAAGTGACCGCCAAATATAAGTGTTTTACAGTAGTTGTACAAATAGATCTTAACAAACAGTACAGATCCAGATCAGACTGCTCCTTAAGTCTGATTAGGATGTAAACTGCTCGTCATTCCCGATCTTTTACACGCGTAAGAGCATTGAAAAATCCAAACTATTTCATTTTCAGAACACTTGCCAAATAATTTAGATGTCCCACGTTTTAAAAATTAGAGCTCTAGATAGGAGGGAGTATTTGATGATAATTAGGGATAATTTTTGATTATTCTGCATAAAAACATATGTTGTGACACCTCATCTGAACCGTCTCGACAAGACGGTTCAGATGAGGGGTCACTACATATGGCTTCAATGAGAAATAAGAAAAATTATCCTTATTTATCATCATATACTCCCTCTTATCTAGAGCTCTGAGAATTTTATGGTAAATGAGCGGCGACACAAGAAAAGTAACAAAGTGGTTGTACGCCCAGCGCAGATTCAGATCAACCTTGACATCCGCCCAGAGGTATGGAGTTGGCTGAGACCCTCAGCTACGCTTTAATCTCTTAGCGAAGAGTCTGGTCAGACTAGGCAGATGTCCTGGCTGGTCTGAGTTGCACTGGGCGCATATCCATTCTGTTGGTTTTCTCGTGTCGCGGGTCAAATACAGTCGGAGATTTTTTAGAATTTTTCCTCCACAAAAGCCAAACTTACTCTCGGTCATAACCTAACGTAGCTTTAGCTCCTCGATCATCAACTATTGTACAGATGCTCCCCAGATCCCGAATATATTTACGCATACCCTCTGAACTGTTTTAGAGACTTAACTGGCCCTGTGTCCCAACGATCTAGCAAGCCTATGGGATGGAAAGGCCAAGAATAGCATGACGTAAAATTTGAAATGGCTATCCGGTATATTTTCTAAGTCGCTTAGAATACGTGGCATTACCAGCGTTTTATTTAAAACATTATTTGTACAGTGAGAGCTGGTTTTCTGAGAAATTTTCAAACACCTTACTACAATGTTTGATGATATGGGTATCTGTGGTAAACCAATATTAAGCAGCATCGCTACAGAATAGAAAAGTGATATACTTGCAGATTTAGAAATTTTGTTGCGGTCAGTTGTGGTAATAATGAGCCTCAAATATCCACAGGTACAACGTAGACAAGACTTTTGATTGTATGAATGTTCGCAACTCTTTAATTATGCAAATTTAAAAAGTAACTACACCTCAGGAACTGACTGAATCAGATCCCAAACCCTATCCCCAACATCAAAGGGAAAGATTGACAAAGACATCCCAACAAACAATAAATTACAAGTGATAAGCCGAGTCAGCAGCTCTTTCCCAAATAGGTAGCGACTCAGCTATCTTAACTGAACTAAATAATTTAGACCAACAGAAGGGTAAAAATGAAAACACAGTAAGTAAAGCAGCACCGAACATGAAACAAATGCAACCGCAACGAAAGAACCGCCTTGGGACGGTTAGTAATAACTACTGGGGGTTTAAACCGGGTTAACTGGGCCCAAACCTACACCCTCACCCTCCGCCTCGGTGCACACAATTAGTTGGTAGTTCGGCTCGTATGGAGGTTCCCTAACTCATCAGTGAGTCATCACGGGCAACAAAATGTTTATCGTATTAATGTCAAGATGGCAGCTGAAAAAACAATGACGATATCACTGTTATGACGTAGATTGTCATCCTTGCATTTAACTTTTTCCATTTTCATTTTTATTGTCAGTTACAAGCTACCTCAAAAAATCATAAATCGAAAGAGCTCAGGTAAAAATGCATTGATAATGGTTACATCTTTCAATAATTTTACCGTCCAGGGTGGATCCACTGTTACAGAAATTTTGAGTTTGTTACACGTACAGTCTTTATATTCTTACCGATAACATATCCAGTCGCAGGGCGCCAGTAGTCATTGCACTCATTCTGCTTGTTTCACTTCGTGAGAACTGCACACCACACCTCAGCTGAAATATTTAAAATGAGCCGCGATAGGACAAAACTAACAAAGCGGCATGTGCGTCAAGCGAAGTCTCAGATCAGTGTGGTCATCCACCAGATCTAGTCAGAGTCTTAGCTGTCCGCACTGAGCTAGCTGAGACCCTTAGCTACCCTTTAAGCGAAAACTGTAATCAGACTGGACTTATCTGAGACTTTGCTGTGTGTATATGTCACTTTGTTGGTTTAATCCTGTCGCAGCTCAAATGTTTGAATATTGCAGGACTGACTTTCATCGTAGTGAAAGTTATCAATGTGTAAACGCTGGCAATTTTTTCACACTGAAAAAAAAGCAAAGAAGGGTGTTTCTGTGTGGTGTTCTGTGACATGTTTTTTCTGCTTCTTATCAGTCTTACACTTTTTGTACATTATTCAGAGTAGTCTTGCGGCCATCTGCTAGGAAAGCGCTAAAATATTGTCTTTTCGATTTACTTATTTCGAGTTGTGTGCCGTCTTTTTTTCTTTTCCCATTTGGCAATTAGGGCAGGATGTGTTTAACGATTGTGTCGATTCCTGATCATTGCTTTCTCATCTATCACTGAATTACATGACTTGAGAAACATTATTTGTTTGAGAAAATCTGAAGTTTCTTATGAAAGAATTTCAATAAGTAATGTCATTGAAAAATTGGCGGATCACGACATACAATGTTTGCCACTATGCTCCGGAACCAATGACGTCATCTATCTATTGTCATAAGAGTTCAAATTAATATCTTAGTGACGTCAACGAGATGTCAATCTGCAAACGTTATAACAGTTGATGATTCCATAGTTGCTATGGTAACGGATCTATGGCGTCATCTCACTTACAATTCGATAGGAGCAATGCATGCTCCTCTCGAATTGTAAGTAAGATGCTACCTGAAATTCTTACAATGAAAAAGTATCGTTTTGTCAAGCCTATAATTCTTCTCAAATAATTAACTTGTCTGCTGTATTACGTCCGGTTTGTGAGTAATCAACGGGCGATATAAACCACAAAATCTTGAAACGTGCAATTGTACGGTAAAAGGTCAAAGTTTAGAACATATAAAACAAGAAACTGAATAGAACAACATTCCAACATTCAGTTTATTTTTAATAACACATTTTTTTCGAGGCGCAGCCTCGTATTATTTCGATATTGTTCCAAATTTCACAAGATTTCATTGGTCAAATAAATGTATGCCAAAATTTAGCCAATAATATCAAAAGTCAAATGAATATTTAATCTTCGTTTTTCACGTCACACTGCACTGTGAATACTAGCACTCTGGCTTATATTAATTCAAAACGTTTCTCTTGTTTGTAATTTTACACTAGAAATGTTATTGAAAACAGACGCAGATAATTCAAAACTTTCTTTTTCTCGTCCTTGATCTAATTTCGATTTCTACAATCTGTTTAATACACACAAACAAACAAACAGTGCAACATTTTGATAACTATTTTGAAATCAGGTCAATTTCAAGATTGACCGCGGTCCATTTTGGAATTCCAAATTAAACAACTCAATTTTGAGGTCGCTACCCAGTGTCAAAATTACGGTTGTGGGTGCCTACCGACATTGCTTACTTATTCATGAAAGTTACATGTAATGTCAAATCTTCAACTAGAGACATATAACAAAACGCACTTCCATTTAATCTGCGCCGATTATCTTTTTTTAAAAGATTTCTCTTGTTTCATATGCGTCGGTGTTTCGACACGGCTTTTTCGTGATTGTGCTCTCTCTCTCTCTCTCTCTCTCTCTCTCTCTCTCCGGTAAATGCTTTAGTTGCGTTCACAAATACCAAAATTTCTCCATATCCATAAGTTGTAAATGAGAATATAGACTCTAGTCTACAACAATTATTAATTATTGAATAGATTAAAAAGAAATAAATAATGAATTCCTTTCGAATCTATTTTTCACTTTATGAGTCATGTTTAGGCCGACTGCAGACATGTGCACTTGTGTTAGCCGCTTTGAACATGATAAGTGCAGATATGAATGAAGACGGGTGTTTTCACAGTGCTGCTGACTAGCTGGTTATCATGTGCAACGTAAGGAAACAAGAAACACTAATCACTTACAACGGTACCCATAGAAAATCCAGCTTCAAGTAAATCCAATTCCGTTAACTGTGCTCCATTCCATACACCAGTTTCTATATCATACATGACGTCTATTAGACGATTGATTCCACTTGAACGAATGAGGACGTTATCGGCAAACCTGAAAATCAAATTACGACTAATATTTCTAACGGAATACCTGCGTATTGCCTGGCTCGCTCGTGCGTACCTTAATTGGCCAGATCCAAGATCTGACGTCAGTTAAACCCGCAAAGGTAAAGCTACTTCTGTCTTAATTATAATATCAGTTAAACTCACCGGTTACCTTAAAACAGAAATTAGAAACAGACTTAGTTTCTTTAAATACATGAACATCAACATTTCCGAAAATCAACTTTAACTACAGTTATCCCCTAATCTAAAATGTTACTTCCTGATTCGAATCCCATTGACAAAAAGGACAAAAATGAAAAAATAATCACAGCTTCAACTTATATAAGATATAAATGTAACAGTTTGGCTGAAGGTGAATGCCAGTTTTTCATACGCAGATTGAAATAGAAAAAAAGCTGTCATAAGACCGCATAACTCGCCTGTCCTTACACATCATGAAGTCAAAGTTGCAAATATGTGACACTGACATTCAAGGTCAACTATGCGAGTGAAACTGGTTCTGTGTGAAACATCTGAGTAGCATAAACTATCAATCGAAGTATAAATTATTTTAACACATGCAAAGAGAAATAACATGCTGTGAAACATTTAAAGAAAGACTTTCTAATTCTGTACCCTTGACCTACAGATTTTTGAAGGGGTTAGAATTGTAATGTATAAAATTTTGACCAAGAACACCCTATTTTTAAACATAAAATTTCTAATTAAAATCTAGAAGAGCTCCTTCAAGAGCAGAGAACACATTTTAAAAGAAGGAACATATGTCAGACTACTTAGTTTCGGCTCATAAAGCCTCATCAGTGACCCTGACAATATCTGGTGACAAAACCAGAGAAAAGCATACTGAACTTTCTTATTTTTAATTGGACAGTCGATTAAAAGTCTGATTAGTGTCAAAAAGGGTCCAAATAATATAAACGACGATGATCTGGAATAAGAGTCTAAACCAGTTTAGAATTTAATATTTCTCAGAATGTATCCTCTGATCTCAAAGGACGAAAATAAAATATAATCTGCACTACGGATGAAGTATGGGGAGACGTTTTACGGCCGCCACACGGCACAACATCAGCTGCAGTGAAGTAAAATTTAAACCTTAAAGAGTTCCTGTAAGAGCAGAAAACACATTTTGGAAGAAGGAACATGGGCCAGACTACGTAGTTTTGGCTAACAAAAGCCTCATTAGTGATCATTTTAGGCAATTATCTGGATCTGTAGGCAAATGAGGGTTGTAACATCAGTGTAAGTATACCTTTAAACTATAATCACTAAACAGTAAAAGGAGATATGAGTATCCAAAAAAAGACTTAAAACAGGAATATCTGAAAGATTTACAAAAGTTTCTAAGTGCATGACCTTGACCTCAATCACCAAGAGGGAATCCTGGAAGCGGTGCTGTGTCACATTTTAGGCCATTTTCGAACATAAGTGTAAATTTTAGTTAAATCCAACCATCAGTAAAAGGGACACAAAGATAGGCAATGATCAGGAATTAATAGAATCAAAACCAACATCCCGCTCTCAAAATCAATAGGGAAAGAAGCGCTCACACAATAATTGACAACAGTTCACGAAAAACACACATGAAACCGAATGAGGAGCTCTTTCCCAAACAGGTGGTTATTCAGCTACCCGTATTAAAAGCAGCTGCAACATCTATTTTTACTTACTTTTTTATTTTAAATTACAAAACAAAACAAACAGAAAACAAATTGGGGGAGCTATTCAGGTGACCAGATGTCTAGAAACAAGCCTATTTTGAATACAAAAAAAATATTTTAAACAAAACATCTGCAAATCCCGAACAAGAGGCCATGAGGCCCTGAATCGCTCATCTGAGTATGGTGGCCATGTAGGTCATGTGACCTAGACTGTTTGAATAAAGTTTCGTTCCCTCAGCCCCTGGAGGCTGTGTATGAAATTTGTTTACAAATAGCCAAGTAGCTTTTGAGCAGATATCTTACATTGTTAAAATATGAGAGACATTGGTCAGAGGTTAAAGAATGACCTTGACCTCTTTTACCCGCAAATCTTCCATGTACTAAGACGACTATATATACTCCCAATTTTTAGGCCAAAATCTTCTAAACATTTTTTTCTTTTTTTCTTTCTATTTCTACTTTTCTTAAAATGCCAAGATCAGCCCGTGGTCATCATTTGAACAATCTTGATAGTACTCGAGTACCTGATGCTATACACCAAGTTTCAAGGCCATCAATCATTTGGTTCTTAAGAAGAATATTTGTAAAGGTTTTTGTCATATATGGGCATGGCGGTCATGTTGGTCATGTGACCAGACCGTTTGAACAAATTTTCAATCCCTCAGCCCCTGGAGGCTCTATATGAAATTTGGTTACAATTGGCCCAGTGGCATTTGAGAACATGTGTGAAATTGTCACAATAAGAGAGATCAGGGACAATGATCAAAGAACGACCTTGACCTCTTGTACATATTAATATTCATGTACTCATTCAGATGACTGTATATACCAATTTTCAGGTCAAAATCTTCATCAGTTTCCAAGAAATCTAATGTTCTAGCATTTTCTCAAATAAATGCAACAGAAAGCAAATTTGACCTTACCGAAAAAAGGTCAAGGTCAGCCCAAGGTCATAATTTAAAAATCTTGGTAGTACTCGAGTACCTTATGCTATATACCAAGTTTCAAGGACATCCACCTTCTAGTTCTTGAGAAGAAGATTTTAAAGGTTTTTACCATATATGGGCGTGGCGGCCATGTTGGTCATGTGACCAGACCGTTTGAACAAATTTTCGTTCCCCCGCCCCTAGAGGTTCTTCATGGCATTTGGTTACAATTAAGCCAGTGACTTTTGAGAAGATGTGTGAAATTGTCAAAGTATGAGAGACCAGGGTCAAATGTCAAAGAATGGCCTTGACCTCTTGTACACATAAATTTTCATGTACTCATTCAGATGACTGTATATACCAATTTTCAGGTCAAAATCCTCAACAGTTTCCAAGAAATCTTATGTTCTAGCATTTCCCACATGCAAGCTACAGAAAGCAAATTTGACCTTACCGTAGTAAAGGTCAAGATAAACTCAAGGTCATAATTTGAACAATCTTGGTAGTACTTGCATACTCAATACTACATACCAAGTTTCAAGGCCATCGGCCTGGTGGTCGTGTAGAAGAAGATTTTTAAAGCTTTTTACCATTTATGGGTATGGCGGCCATGTTTGTAATGTGACCGGGACCGTTTAAACTACTTTTCGTTCCCCCGCCCCCTACAGGCTCTATATGAAATTTAGTTACTATCGGCCCAGCGGTTTCAGAGGAGAAGTCGTTTGAAAATGTTGACGGACGACGGACGGACGACGGAGCCTGCCTATTCTATAAGCTCCCCCGGAGCCGCCGGCTCAGGTGAGCTAAAAATGTTAAGTCCATGACCTTCACCTCAACGTCACTGTCATGGTGTGAGTTATACTATGTAAATCATTTGAATATTACCTAACACCGGTCAGAGTATCAGCGATATTTATCTATGTTTTATGAAGATATGTTGTTTAAAAAAAAAAAAAAAAAAGAAAACATTACCCAGAACATACATAAATCAGGACGCCGACGCCAACGCTGGAGCCGACAACAGGGCGACAACAATAGGCCGCGTACCATATACAGCCGAGTTAGAACTGAAATAACGAGTGAGTAAATTCCGATCACATTACCAAGTAATACGTATAAATTCTGCCTCTGGCTTATTGTGGACCTCATTTATGTAGTAGCGCAGATCGCATTTCCAGAGAACGTAAGGAATGTCTATCCAAATATCACCCCTAAGTTCTGTCATAAAATTCAAACTTGAATCTATGTAAATATACTGAGAGAATGGTATAACCAACGGCTCTGAAAAGATAAACATACAGGTAAATGAATACACTTTCAGGGGATGCAACTCTTAATTTTTTGTTTCTCCTCTCATTGAAGCTTAACTCTTAAAGGAAAATGTCTGCTCCAGATAAAAGCAAACGTTTGCTGCTCTCATTTGGAACAAATTCTTTCTCTGTTAAGAGTAGACACGTTATGAGTGGGTATAGGGAATGAGGGTATCTAATGCTAAATCTCAGAAGCTGTCTCTATCTGAAAACATGACAAAGTATAAGGGACATCCATTAGCCATAATGCAGCTATGTGTTACATGTTCAGAGGCGCTGTGTCAAACATAATACATAGGCTTGGGCACTTGGCCCTTTCAATATTTTATTTTATTTTAATACCATTAATGATATTATTATTATTATTATCATTATTATTTTATTTATTTTGTTTCAATTTCAAGGAAACTATTTTTTATCTATCTCAAATTTACTGCCATATTTTATATTTCAGCATCCGTTACTGCAGTTTTCTTTCTTTCTAAAGCTACCGGAGTTAGTTCACTGTCTGGATCTTGATCCGGAACATCCTTTTTAGGAAACGGACCAGATCACCAAAGATGGCGGACCGGTTTACACACGTTAGGTAGGTGCTTCGTTTTATCGAAGTTTCTGGCTATATATCCTAAGGATCGGTGCAAAACCCGGTCTGGCCACATACTTTCGTTTCTCCTCCCGCTGATTCAAGAAGGGCAGTTGTCACTTACTGGCGAAAGTATGTGCACTTAGTACTGGTAAACCACTTAGGAGGTCTAAGTCTGCCCAGGAATAGTGTGGTTAGGTTAACTGACCGTCCTGACATGACCATAGTTGTTTACCGTGGACGGTAAGCAGCAAATCAATCAAACGAGCCATATGTATGATCGAAGAATACATTTCTCCATATAAAACAGGCAGTGATGTGGTGCAAAGTATACACAACCGCTTGTATCGACATATTTTTTTCAAGTCGGTTATTTTGCAGTTTAAATTTTTAGTGGTTAACAAAATATTTTCTTGGCTTTCCTATGAAACGTTATTCATATATTTTTGTTATTTGTATAAAATACGATGCCCAATTCCATTCTGTCACAGACCCAGAAAACCGTGTTTAAATCTCTTGGCTTGTTTTTGAGAAATATTGATTTTTGTTTTGCCGTGTAATTTGCATTTGTCAAATTATGTGTCTGTGTACAGGAAAATGTCAACGGAACAGCTCGCAAAAATTCACGAAAATGTTGACGGATTTCGCCATAATAATGCTTGATTGATATGGAGAAATACATTCTTCGGTTGCTGATATGGCTAGTTTAACTGATGCATACGATACATAGTCAGAAAATTCGATAAAACGAAGCATCAACCCAGCGTGTGTAAACCGGTCCGCCCTATTTGGTGGGCTGTTCCGTTTCCTAAAAAGGATGTTCCGGATCTCGATCCAGACAGTGTAGTTGCCAAACAGTGTAAACCCTATTTAGACTGCTCTACAGGAGCACTCTGATCTCAGTCTGCGATGTTTGCAAATGCACTTAAGTCATAATAACTATCTTATTGAACCAGACAAGAAATTAGAACTGTCAGAAGACTTAACTATCCCCCAGCTGCAGCGCTTATGATATATGAAGGAAACAAACATGAAACAAACAAATCTTTCACACTTGAACAGTTGCTGAGTAATCTGTTACAAAGAGTTTCGTAAGGTATGGCACTAACAGACAGAAAAATACACAAATACATGAAATAATATGCAGGAGAGGACCTGTTCTCTATCCCACAATACAAGTCATTGCCATAAGTCATAATTTTCAAAACCAAGTAAGAACATTTCTTAAACAGTTGCTGAAAAACCAGTTATGGAAAATTCATGATAAATGCATAGAGAGAAAGAAAAGGGACGAATATGAGGAAGAAACTCATTCTCAATCTAATGGTACAACAAGGCATTGCCTACTCATATTAGACCTTGAGCTGACCATAGACCCCCCCCCCCCCCCAACCACCACCACCCCCGCACACGATTCTACCTTGAACAGTTGCTGTAAAATCTGTTAAGAAATTTCATTTTTCATTATTCAGAGAATGGAGAGAAAGAAGTAACTGAACAAATATCAGGAAGAACTAGAGCAAGTGAGTAGGGGCTCACGTATACCCCGGCTAGTGCCACCGCCTTATGAAATAAAACTTTAAACATAAAAAATGAACATATATAAGACACAAATCTTAAAATCTGTGACCTTGTCCTTTGCTAAGCAGCGGCATACAGAGGATCACAACTAATCTGCTGTAAACTAAGAGTAAACCTAGTAATATATCAAAAGGTTCCATTCAAGGATATCTGAAATTTATATGAATTTAAAGCAGTACATTGATGCAGCTGTTTATGAATGTGACCTTAACATTATGTCAGCAGCACCCAGATAATGTAAACTGCTGCAACTTTGAGGTAAATGAAGTCACATATCAAAAGCTCCTGTTGAAGAAGATGTGAAAAATAAGCAAAAAAATATAAACTTAACGCAAAACATAAAAAGGAAAAGCGTAAGTCTGTGACCATGACCTTAAGTCAAGGCATGTAAGGGGTTGGAATAGAATAAGTGTTCAGAGCATCCGCTAATCTTCATACCAAATACCCTCTCGTGGGAACTGACGGACAGACGGACGGACGGACATCGGACGAAAGCTATATGCCCCAAGGCATACTTCGTATGCCGGGGGTTTAATAAATAGTAGAAGGCTGGGTCTAATCCCACGATACAATAAGTCATCATCAACCCGTATACCAAACTTTACCAATTTAGCTTGCATGGTTCTGGAAATATGTTTGATGAAAAATCTGATGAAAAAGGTTTACGGAATTATTGAAATTGGAGGGACGGAAGGCCGGACGGACAGATGTAAACCAGTATATCCCAACTTTTTCCAAGTGGGAGTATAAAATCTTCCAGTCTACATTCCCACCAGGATATCTCAGAGTAGGCACACGGCAAAGTTGATTTTTAAGGATGTCTGAAGTCACAACTTGAGCGACAGTGACTCATATTAGTCAAAGCACAGACTGCTCAGTCAAGCCTAGTAAACGCACAGTCGCAGTCCCACTTGGAAATTTATATTTCTAGCTTCTGCAAATAGTCAGCCACAACATAAATATAGGTGATCATTTCATATGAAATCTATTCAACGAGCCTTCGACGAGTTTCATCAATTTTATATAAAATGACCACGAGTGTAAGATTCTGTTTATCATATGGCCCTTTGAATGGGATTCAACGCCTTCAAACTGAACATTACTTCAATAGAAAATCGTACTGTTGACATGGTTGTGGTCAATGACGTTACGTGTACGCGCAAAAGTGTTATAACACGTGTTGTCATACGATTTTTATGACACGACGTTATCCACTGAATAATAGCGACGCCATATGGTAATAAGAATTAAATTCAACAAAAAATTATTTAAGTGGGCAGAACACATTCGAAAGAAGAAACATAGGTCATTAAACCTAGTCTGAGCACAATTTTTGCTCTGAAGTAAACAAAATGAAGTAGTCATCACAAACCTCCTTAAAGTGGCAAAACCGAAAATTCGGTTTTGCTACTTTCAAGAGGTTTGTGATAACTCCAACAGTTTATTTTTCACAAATCTAAAAATTTCAACTTATATGCTGTGCATATACATGAGTGGAATACCATTGCTATATTGTGGCAATCCATTTACAGCAGCTAGAAATGCTAGTTTCCAACTAAGGCTGCAATTGTGCGTTTACTAGACGTGAGAACAGCTTTATCGATACCTTCAGCTCTAGGGTAAGTTTAAGTTTGAGCCAGAATACGAGAAACTATGAGAATAGCGATGACTCATGTAACTCTGCGCAACGACAGAGGCTGTTGGTTTTCGTGTTTCTAGTAAACGCATTCTCTTTTTCTTTCTTTCTCTCTTTCGTTCTTTCTTTATTCATTTTTCTTTTTATCTTTTTTTCCAAAAAATTATATTATCCAAAACATGAAACTCTTGGCTCTGATGGGTCTGCGCAGCTGTGATGGTTGATCTGAAAATTCTCTTGTTAATCAAGCAAAACTTTAATTTTCTCTGAATGTTAATTCTGTCATATTTTTACTGGTTCAACAGAGTAAGAATTTGTGATTTTTTCCTGAATGACTCGATACCCAGAACTGATCAGTAAGCTAACTATGATCATTCGTATTTAATTGTTTTATAAAAGATCTTCACGTAAATACAAGAATACTATATTTATTACCTTCAGTTTCAGGTTCGCTCGAAGTTTCTTCCGGAAGTTCTGGAAAAAAAACAATATCAAGTGCTATACAATGCAAAAAATGAATAAATTAAATAAATAAATATCCGAGTCCGATACGGTAGTGTATCTCTCCTTGTTGTCTAGGTAGTAGTGTTAGTGGTAGATCAAGTGTCCAAGTACTTAATCAATTATCGAATTAATTGACAAGATAATCTGTATGAAACCTTAGCTGGCAATATTTGGAGACGGGCTCATGTTGGCCATTTTAGGAGTGGGTTCAGCTTTGGTGTCCTATCTATGTCCTATCTATCTATCAATTTTAAAATTAACATCAAAATCTTTGATTTCTTTCCATACATGACCACGTTTACAGGCTGGTCCGTTATTCTCTCTAGGCCGTTGGGCTAAGACTGACCCAGGTCGTATGTAAGTCATCAAAGACGAACTTCTCGTAGAAATCTTCAGTTCTGAGGATGGAATCAAGATGAAGTGGGGATGCATGGGAGACTAAGAGACCCTATCCATATCAATGCCTTTTGTATGGGAAGACTTAAATAAGTCATCGTCTTATAAGCCTTTCAGAAAGATCTTCAATATAGAACCTTACATGGCTTTGTTTGGATGATGACCCCTATTGACACACATGTTAGGAACATATTGGTGTGTGGAAGGAGGCTATAGGGTAAAATATCGGCATGGCAGGTAGGTGGATACAAAACAAGAATAAGATCCGTAAAGACAGAAAGAAGATTGCATCCAGCCAACGCTAGGACCTTAAAACAGAATTCAGCATGAAAAAAAATATCTAAATGATTTCTGAAAAGTTAGATACTTTGACTTTGGAAGCAAGGAATACACCAAAGAAATGAAGACAGAAGGAAGGCTGAGTATTGAGTCTGCTCATGATGAGTAGTGGAATGTGCAGCATCAGCATCACCACCGAGCGCCGGCTTAAGCAGAACTCATTTTTCAAAATGACTCCCAATGAACTCAATGTTTCAAAGGACCAAATATAATATAATCGACATTCTGATGAAGTACGGGAGAAATTGTTCGCCAGACATATCTGCATCAGTGAAGTTAAGTTACACCCTTTGAAGTAAGGATTATACTAAAGAAATGACACTATCGTTGCTTGAATAACAGTGCATTTTTTATCAAAGAAAACATTTTTTGAAGAAAAAAAAGAACCCTAGAGTGGAACAGACGCGGCATGTGAAACAGCACTAAAAAGTAGGTCTGAAAATTATTGAAAAGTGTACAGAGACAAGCGAGAAAAAAGGCTAAAAATTGATTAAGTATGAAATTATAAACATCTTTTAACTAGAGATTTAATTTAAATTGATATAGGTAGCACGGTAATACTGCCGCTATAATACGGTTGTATAATATCGCTTCAAGTGTGTGATACCTAAATATAGATGAGCAATGCGGCTTATTGGCATGAGCTTGATTAGAAGATTGTGTAACACATTTAGATCAGTCGCATCTATTTCTAAATGTATGATTTAGTTTTTATGGACAATTTACAACTCACTGAAACGCCCACCAGACTGTTAAACTTAGACTTTATGATGTATTGAACCTACCAAAACAGTAAGAGGCAAATCGGGTTGTTGGACGCATAAGGTAGTATTGATTGTCGCCAAGGCATTTTCTTACACGTATTTCCAAGTCTTCAGACATGCCAGATGGTAAACCCACTACAGCTACTTGTAATGTTACTTCGTTGAGGTCAAGATTATCCCAGTCTACACTGACATCATCTGAAAACAACTATAAGTGAAGAACAGGAGGTTGCCAAACATTGTGTTTGTACAAATACAATGCTGTGGATGATATCATTTTCCTTGATGTCTATAGAGGGCCACTTAATTTCTGTATATTTAGCACAGAAAAGTGGGAGCAGCTCATCTCCTTCCGCTTGCTTTAAACCGCTCCTGATTCGAATCAGGTACCCTGAGTTTTTTAGAGAGCTCTTAAGTCTGGAGCCGGCACGATTTAAATCCGCACTCTTGTACTCTAAACTCTCGAACACGATGCCTTTCATCAGTAATATAAACATTTCTAGGCTTCCTGTTATTTGCTTTATATTTCTAGAGAGAGAGAGAGAGAGACAGAGAGAAAGAGAGAGAGAGAGAGTAACATAAGGAACATTAAAAGCTGATTCTCAAATATACAAACATAATCAGCATTAGCTATTAATGTTATTTTACCAAAAAACGACGCTTTATATTTAGAACAGTACATTGTATAAAGTAGTCAAGCATCGCAATTTGTACACATGTATCATGAAAATCTAAAAAGAGTTAAAATATAAAGATCATTATTTCAAGTATTAAATAAGTTCTGAATAGTAGGATCCTTTGAAACCAAAGAATACACCAGAGAAACATAAAAAAAAAGACTCTTAATTGAGCATTTATGACCAGTAATGAAATTGCGACACAAGCCGTTTCCCCTGGCACCGACTTAAGCAAAACCCTATTTTCAAAACAACTCTTCTTGAATTCAATGAGCTCCTAGGGCACAAAAATACAATCTGCACTATGATGATGTTCGGGGAAATGTTTTACGGCTGTCACACGACACAACACCAGCTGCAGTGAAGATAAATCAGTTCTGAATATTAAGGCTTTTTGGAAGCAAATACTACAAACGAAAATAGTAGACTCTGTTTAACTGAGTATCTTCAAGACCAGTAATAAAAGGTGCAACACCAGCAACGCTCCCTATGTTTATTAAGATGTATGCATTATGCTCAATAGCCGCATGCATGCAACCTCGTGTAAATTTGAAAATCGTTAAAGATACACATACAATTCGCAGCATAACTTTTCCAAACAAAACACTTTTCCAAGGGTTTCTTGCTCAGGTTGGTAAAACGAAAGTGAGAAAAGCAGAGCAGTCAAACTACCAAAATTCTAAGTCCAACCTCATATGATCCATATAAACATCGACAAATCCGAAAGATAGAGAATACCATGTTAGTGTCTTTTGATATCAAGTTTATCAGACGAGACCAGAAACATCTTAGGAATGGTGATGCTTGCCGAGCCAGTCCGACTGTTTCTGGTCGAGCCTGAAAAACTTGATATCAAAAGAGACTACCATGGTTTTCTATTTAGCATGCATCATTAGAAGATTTTACGGCGTAAAGAGAGTGAAACAAATGAAAAGCAAACGAAATTTTGTCCGAACTTGTTGACGTCGCGAATGCGTTTTGACGTAAGTCGGTGACGTCTTTTAACCAAACGAACGCTGTTATCGCCTGATAACATTTTTGCAAGCGCAGTTCTAAAGTGACATGATATCACATCATGTTATCATACGCCTGTTATACCCCCATTCCACTGGACGGCGCTTTCACTGCGCTCCGAAATTTTGGACAAAGCGCCATGAATCGTAGCAGAAGCGGCAGCAACGCATCAGAAGCTTCTAGGTCGCAGTGAAAGCGTATCAGAAGCGGCATGATCGCCAAGTAACGGCGCTTGTTTTGACTCTGCTCAAAATTTACGTAGCGGAAGCGCCGTGGGCTCAAAGCACAACGAAAGCGTAGTAAGAGTGTAGCTCGAAATTCATAAACGCAGCAGCAGCGGTACCAACGCAGCACCAGCGCAGCGAGATCGTGCCGACATCGCCGTGAGATTCGTCTGCGACCCGGCTACGCTTCTGCTACGCTTTTTGCGCTCCCGTTGCGCTCTTGCCGCTTCCTCTATTATTTATGAATAGCGCAACCACGACACTTCCGCTGCGCTCTTGGCGCTTCATCTGCGTTTTCTCTGGTCTTATGGCGATCTGGGCATAAAAAACGCCGCGTTTCCACGACGTTCCATAACTCGATCCTTACGTTTCATTCAAGATGCACGGAGCAGGAATTGGAATACCTTCTCCTGCGGTACAGGCTGAGTGAAAATAGTCTCCTGACCAGGCCTTGGTGCGGATTTCGCCTTCTGCTTTTGACAGGGGACCAGGCTCCTGCTCTCTAAACTGAGCCAGATAGGCACCCTTAAGAGCGCCGAACAGAGGCCCTAGTTGAGCCTAGACAGCAAGAAGAACAAGACGAGTTGTTCGAAGTCACTAGTTCATGACTGCCAGCTGGATCATAGCCACTGGAATTGGTATAAATATCAATATCGTTTGAAGACTGGTGGCTAACTTCTGCTGAACCCGAATCTCCGCCGATTTACATAGAAGCGGTTACAAAGCGCGACACAAGCGCAGCATGAGCATAGCTCCGGCACTTAGGTCATAGCACGATCGCAGTTGCATCGTAAAAGCGTAGATCAAGCGTAGCTTGAAATCCTTTGCCGTAGTGGCAGCGTATTAGAAGCGCCCTCGAAGTCCGTTAAGTGTGGCAGAAGCGCAGCTAAATCGCGGCAGCATCGTGACTAGCGTGGCGAGATCGTATTAGTGTACTGGCAGCGTACCGGAAGCGCACAAGTTCCAAGTTTTGGCTGCGCTTCTGCGGCGATTTCGAAAATTTTGAAGAAGCGCCATGATCGCCAAGAGCGCAAGAAAAGCGTCATCCAGTGGAATGGGGGTATTATCAAGTGAATTTCGCAGCAGACGCATGATAAATTTAGATATACAGACATGGACCCAAAAAATCAACTACTGTGAAAACTAGATTCTATCAGATCAAAATGTCAAATGAATTTGCTTCTCTGATCCTTGGTAGCATTTCAAAAACATTTTTCAATGTACTGTGCACAAGAAACTTTTCAAGCTGTATAGTATTAATTGAACTTAACGACAAAATTCGACATATGTTGGTATTTGCTGAATTTCTAGATTAGCCTTAATTTGCATTATTGATCTTAAACCTAAATGGTAAAGATGTGACTACAGTGTATTTCTAATGCAGCAAAAGCACTTTCAGATGCATCTGAAGATGTATTACCCTTCAAAATGATCTGGTAAAACGATCCACACGTTCCCGGCATCAGATCGGCGGCTGAATTGATGATACGATATTCAGCCAGTGAATACCAGCCTTCCAACAACTTATGGTCTGTTACCAAAGGCTCTCCGAAAGTCCCTACATAACTCTTTAGTCGTCTGCTCATGTCGCGCATGCTGGACACTCCGATTGTGCATTCTGTATAAGAAAAGAAACAGTCATATTTTGCTAAAATTAGAGCTTAAACTTAAAATTGCTCATTTTAAGTGCTCAGTTAAAGTAAGTAATTCGGAAGTGTCACAGAAACAAGTGTGAAAATTAAATTTTAAACAATTTAGGTTTCGTATAAAATGCAACCATTTATTGGTAAGTAACAAAATGTAGCATTAAAATGTAAAATGCAGCATTAAATAGTAACCATAACTTATCCAATTTAAATTAAGCATTTGGTGGCTGAATATCATGACCAAAAAGATATGATGTCTTTTCCTGATATATATGTTAGTTCCTGAAATGACATATATAAGCGTCATGCTTACTCTCAGACCCGTATTACTCCACTGTGTTATTTATATGTATTTACAAAGATATCCGAATAAAATATTTTTTAAACAAAACAAATGATGCATTTTTCGTTCTTCTGCATCTTCTGTGATAGTTTGGCAGATACTAGCGAAAGAAAACATGTGTTTTAAAAGTATAATCCCTCGTTTTTCATTATGACTTAACAAAAGAATGAAACGGATTAGTTGTATGCAACACAATTAAGAATTTATGCAAAAATCCTCAGCCAAAAAAGCTTCGGTAAGGAGGCAGAGACGATATATCATTGCGAACCCTTCTTGAATATTCACGAATATTTTGTCGTCATAAAGTAATTGACTCCCACATAGGAATAAACAGGCGTTCCTACAAGCATGCTTCGCATTTTATGAATAGTGGGGTAAATAAATTTACAATAGCATTAATCCGTGCACGTGAGTTCTTTTCAGCCAATAACTGTCCAATGTCAATTAAAGAAAGGGCTTTAAATTATTCATAATATAACTTTTCCCGGATTAACTGTGATTACTGGGTGTAACCAGTATTCATTTTTAGGCGGGAATGACCGTCCATTATTCCCGCGTTTTTATATATTTTCTTAAATTCTCGTACTTCCAGTGACCGGCGCAAATTATTAATTTGGTAGATAAAAGTACTTTTACAATAAATCATTTTAGGTCTTTGATACGATTTTTCGTGAAAAGGGGGAGTCTCCATAAGGGCCATTTTCTGGTTATAAACTGATTTTCACCAAACCTCACCAATCACTGCCTGTAAGTTTTGGCTTTTATATATTGAAATACTGATCTCATCGAAAGTGTATTTTGAATGAAGCGCAGTGTCAAATCGGGTGGGATAATTCCACCCCATACCTTACCATGTATTATTTTTTTCAATTTCCTCTATAAGCAATAATGACTGATTTACTATTATGATTTGAAATAATATAGGCGTATATGCCATAAATTTGGTAATATAACTTATCATTGTTTGCTTATTCAATACCAATATATGAGCTTATAAGTGGTAACAGGAATTTTAGTAATTTTTGCTTCTCCAACTTTACGAAAAAACACAATTTTTCATTATTTGTCCAGATTTATAAAGGAAACCTTGTAATTATATTGATATGATAGTGTGCATTGCAGAATAATTAGAAACTATCCTAGGCATATTCGAACATGAATTATCGGCCCTTGATTCAAGAAAATATAAGTAATTAAATTGAACATATAAGACTGAAATTCTACACTGGAAGGTATAATTTTGATGACTCTTTTGCTGTTGTGTCTAATATTATACTGATTGTTGAGCTTTCAATTCCATATAGTGCCCGTGATATTACACAAGAACTGTAACTGAACAGTTGAACTCATCCTATTCTATGCCACTTAATATCATCACATTAACAAATTAATACAAACCTCAGAGAAAGATACAACATGATGTGAAGATTGGTAATGTATAAGATTTAGGTTCATTTGGCCAATGTCCATTTCTCAGGTCAAATTATGACTCACTCACTTCCAAGAAACTACTAAAGCAAAGCTGAGAAACCTCAGAGAAAAGGTGAATGGGCAAGTATGTCAGAGGCAAGATTTAAGACTTTTGATCCCATGCCCAGAGTCAAGATCACTCTCTAGACTTAAAAGTCCAATCATGTCTGCACTGATAGCAAACCTGTAGAGCTGTATTCGATTAAACGGATGAGGTAAGTATTTACGTCACCGATCCCTTAGTTCCCAAGTCCAAGATCAAGGTCATGGCCAGGGTCAAAAGATCATACATGTATTGGGTTTCTGCACTTACTCAAAGACCATCAAAGTGAATTAGATGAAACTGCAAAGAAAATACCAGCATGATGACAAAATCTTATGTAGTAAGAGTTCGGTTCCTGCTGTCATGGACAAGGTCAGACATTAGAATTAAATTGTGTCGACACAATTACACATAACTGCTGTAGTACTAGAACACAGACCATCAATCACATTTAAGAGCAGTCTGTTATAAACACTATTCAATATACCAAACTAGAAAACTGTGTCTGTAAGACACGAATTGTGCCCCCGTGCAGCGCCTGTCACAGGGCAGTGTATATCACTGTATTGCCTATTATCAATACACATTGTTTCAACGCTCTTTACTGCTAGTCTGACTGTCATAATAACTATGTTCATAATGCTGTAGTTTTAAACAGAATTAATTTCACCGCTGAAAAATTTACCTGCACAAACTCCATACTTTGCAATGCAAAAAAGTAAAACAATGACTAATCTAAAAAGGCCATTTTTCTGTCAAAATTATTTCCAGTTCCATCGAAATCCCACATGCACATTTTCAATATGACAACAATATGTAAGCAAAGTTTCAGAAAGATTCATTGACAATAGGGGAAGAAGTTAATATCACAAATTCCTTACCGTATAATGCAAACTAATGCCTAAAATGCCTAAGTTCAAAAGGCTGTAATTCTGTCAAAAGGACCTGGTATGATAAGGGCCGTTTTTGGCCCCCATTCAAATTCTCTTTAAAATGCATGGTTTCTATTGCTTATTCTTTGTGCGTATGGGAACAAGCAGAAATAATATGTTTCGTGTTTGTTAATTCTCAGAATAACATGATTTCTGACATGCCTACGTTGTTTCAATAAAATGAAGGAAAATTGCGAGAAAATTTGAGTTTAGTACATATTCCTTTAAAGAAATAAGTCATTTACAATGACTTTTGAAAGCTCTTAGCAACCGGCTTTTGATGAAATGCTTATATGTAAGATTGCACCGCTAATTACCTGTGCACTGCACAAGACCTCTCCAGGCACCCCACCCACTCAAGTTTGCAAGTCCAGAGACGCTAACCAAACAATTCCGACAGATCAAAATGAAATGTATACCAGATTATTCCTTGTGATCTAACTAAGAAAATGAATACCCACAACATATGTTTAGTTTGTCTATGAGTGGAGATATGGGTGTTTTTATGTTGAGAACGCTGGGAAAATGTTCCAAACGCTGCCAGTTTGGTAACAAAAATGTAAAAATTAATATTGAGCCCGGTCTTCAGCACATTTAATATTTTCATGGCATGTAAATATAATAAAATCTTATCTGTATACAAAATATTAAATGTGCTGGAGGCCGGGCTCATATATTTTGAAAGCCACAAAGTCTACCAAATTCGTCATTTTCGTAAGAATCCGCTGGGAGTATGGGTTTGTTCAGTACAAATATCACAAATATTTTGTGCAAAAACCGGTGAATTTGTGTTTGCTGTTACATTCAAGGTTTGAACTTTCATATGAATACATTTTTATTATGGTAATAAAACTTTTGAAAAATGAGTTTTATGGGGGCCAAATATGGGCCTTATCATACCAAGTCCTTTAGTCTAGCTCAATCAAACGCCCAAGTGCACATTTTCAACACGCCCACAATACGTATGCAAAGTTTGAAAAAACATCAATTGAAAGCTGTGAAAGGAGTTGATTACACTAACTTCATACCGCACAATGCAAATAAAATGTCTCACAAGGCCGTAATTCCGTTTTAAGTAATTGAAGCCCCATCAAAAACACATATGCACATTTCAACATATCCACAATAGGCTTGCAAAGTTTGAAAAGATCTAATAAAAACTGGGGAAGAAGTTGATTACAAAAACTCCATACCCTACAGGGCAAAAAGTTGCCTAAACTGACTAATTCTGTAAGGCCATAAAGTAAAAAGATAGGCAATGATCAGGAATTAATACAATCCAATCCCACATTCCGCTCTCAAAACCAATAGCGAAAGAAGCACATTGACATAAGTTTACGAAAGACACGCAGAGTAAACCGAATGAGCAGCTCTTTCCCAAACAGATGGTCATTCAGCTACCCCAACAAAAGCATCAACATCTATTTTTACTTATTTTTTTATTTCAATTACAAAACAAAACAAAACAAAAGGCAGATGGGGCAGGAACACAGGTGACCAAACCGCCTCTTGAAATTTATTCCAGCTCTATTAAAACGCACATGCACTTTTCAATATGTCCACAATATATACGCAAAGTTTGAAAAAGATCCATTACAAACTGTGAGAGAAGTAGATTACACAAACTCTTTATCTTAAAGTGTGACGAACGGACGGACGGACAGACAGAAGGCAAGAAAGACGAATGGACAGGCGGACAGGAGCAAATCTTAATTGCCCCTGACTATCGCCACGGGGGAGGATAAAATGTTTCTATCAACTCTTGAGGCTTTTAATAACTGTGTATGTTTTATGATGAGAATTAGTCTAAATTTAATTTACTTTTGATACTCCACAAGTTCAAAGTTGGCTTTTGTTTGTTTCATCTGCCCCCGCATAAACACACGCTTCTCAAATGTGTATGGTGCAATATTTGTTGATTATGAAACTGTCAAATATATGAACAAACACGTATATTACCATGAATGCATCTGTTGTCGTACGTACGCCAACCTTGCCCTTCATCACAGTGACAGGTTGATGTAGCTCCGTCGCACCAAAGTCCATCAAACGGGCATTCCGTCGGAGAGGTCGTGCCAGGTTCAGTGCAATGAGTACCAATCACTGGATATTAAAACACGATCATTAGATACACAACGATGACAAAGTGCCGATATTATCATTAATATAATACTGACAAAATAAAAACGTTACACTGTGGTAAAGTTAGACACAATTTTGCAATAGCCACGTCTCTATCATTTAAAACAAAGAATAGCACAATGTATATCCCACTGAAGACATCTGAATAAGAAGAACTGTGTAGCACAAATGGCAATAGGTAACAGTACATTTGCAAAGACAGACACATTGCGTCTAACAAACAGGAACTGCAAGAAAAGAACGGCATAAGAACGGCCAGTAGTCGAACTACTGGTAAGAAATGCGTAAGTCGGAGCCTCCTCAATCATCAATATGGAATATCGGTAAGACTATTAAATTTAGGACAAAATCTGTGATGAAATAAAGTGGAGAATTTGATACCAATCTGCACAGGTACCACTACCTGGACCACACTGGGCCTTTTCAAGTACAATGCTCTTCTAGACAATTTTTAAAAGATTAAGTAAGAAACTAAAAGCTGTCCATTGTGTACTGGCGTTGTGCCAGTAATCGCCTTAGGCTTTTATATGTTCCACTGCGTTATCTTGAGATGGGTTGGGAAGCAAATACGCAGATCAACAATCTAATTTATACAAGTAAAGCAATTAAAGATGATGGTGTACTGTCAGCCAATGATAATATGCCGCCATTGTCATAGAGCATGCTCATATAAAGATAACAGGTAGAACGGGCATGAAGCGATTTACGGATTATCATTGACTAGTCACTAGGAAAATCTTTATCGTCTGACTCGATTACGATAAAGGGCCAAGTCGCGCAGTATCTAAGGCGTTCTAATCATGGGGCACTTAATGCTTCAATACGGCGGAAATTACCGATATCGACTTACGGGTTTATCCGAGCGCTTACCTGTTCTAATAATGTCGACTTCTGTACACAATTTAATAGGAATTTACTGTAAAACGTAATATTAAATACATATTTGATATTACGACAATTTTTTATAAGTTATATTCACAGAGTATATTCTTTCCTTGTTAATATGATGCAAAATAATTAAAATAACTTCATATTTTGTATCTTCCATCGGCTTTTGAAATTCGAAGCTAATCAAATAGAATCATACATGTACATATTGTAGAAAATGCATGACAAGCCACATTTAGCCTTAAATTTGGAAATAATCGAATTGTCTGTAAATTTTTTTATAAGTTATCACCATAGAGAGATTTTGATAAGGTTTAAATTGATGTAATTCATTAAGAAATAAGTAAAATATAAGTATCTTCCATTTGTCTCCACACATACAGAAATTCTCGTTTCGACAAACCTCGCTCGTATGTCTACGAAATAGTTTAAGTCCAAATCCGGCTATGTTGCGCAAAGGCTTACTGAACATCATGTCTTTATATTCTTGTTTTGTTTTATATATTTGATGTATGCTTTAATAATCGGATAAGCATCGGGTTAAGAAAGAAAAATGCTAGTAAGAATGAAAAGAAAGAAAGAAGACTAAGAAAGAAAGAAAGTCACATGTCTTATACGCGACAAACAAAAGGTCTTTATTCGACTAATTGTAATTCAGATCATCCCTTTATAAGCTAAACAATAAAATTTTGTAAACAAATAATTACATAATCTAAATTCTGACGATTATTATGCTGTAATTGCTTATGTTTGCACTTACGATTTTGATAGCAATTTATTTGAGTAATAGTGCGGCTTATTTATCAAGGAGACCGAAGGGTAGAATCTTTAGAAACCATTACATGGTATTCTTGATTAACTCGCTAATTCGCCAAACTCCTTATTCATAAAGGAGGTGACAGTAAAAGACATGTGTAAAAAAATTTGGGTTGCTTTGCATAAATCAAGTCATATAATTGGCAAAATAGGGATTTTTTCTTTAAATGGTAAATGACAAATTGCTGCATTAAAAGTTTCAGTGTTTGGTTCCCCGTCGAGAGACGCAATATAAACAAAACCAGGACAAAGGTTGATGGCTCATGACTGCACATTGTATTTTTACCATTTTACTCAGCTTTATGATATCGAAAATAGAACATTTTAGGTGCCAGCTAAAATGACCAAAATCAATTTTCAGAACCTTTTTATGAGAAACTCAAGAACATATTATTTGTGTTTAGCTGGCTCATCACGGTCGTGCACAGTGATGAAGAAACAGTAATGAGAAGCTTACAGCGATACCCCATGATAAAATATTTCCAGAATTTTACCATGATACAGCAGTGAGGCATTTAAGTAAGGAAACTACGATCGAAAATACAGCATGATACTAAAGTATCATTTTTTGCCAGATTTATATTTTTCCATACTTCTCCTTCCAAAAGTTGAGCATAATGTAAAAAGTAAACATAACTTTATTAAAATTACAAACAATATTAGATGCTTGTATGGTAAATGTTGAAGGATAAGCTGTTAAAAAATGGTCTTATAATATCGCATATTCATCTGATCTATCTACTAATTTTTCTCTCTTTTTTTCCAAGCTATTTTTTCCGATTTCAGATTGTTCAAACTTTGACCATTAATATTAATGATCATTGCTGTCTTTTGGTGGTCCATTAACTTAACTTGACATGTACACAGATAATAACTATAGGTGCCGCGCCGGGTAATATACACAGGTGTCAAAGGTTGTTAAAGCCGAATCATAATCCGTGTGTTCATCCATACATGTAAATCCTGTCATCACATTGTTACAGAAACTGTTGGCGCTTAATTAAGCTTTAATTAGTTTGTATGTTTGTCATCACATCCAGTAGTTTTGTAAAAAGCTGTCACGAACTTTTCAAAGATACATTCATATGGTTGCTTTGACAGATCAGAGTTTTTGCTAGTTATGCATGTTTCAATAATAAAAGACAAGTCGCCCAATGTTATAGGACAACAGTGTTTGCTATTTATACATGTTTTGATGCAATAGCTTATGTAGATAGTGAAGACTCTGATCAGACCACAGCACTTACATACACATGGTTGCGTAGACTGATCAGAGTTTTTGCTATTTATACATGTTTTGATACACTAGCTTATGTAGATAGTGAAGACTCTGATCAGACTACAGCACTTACATACACATGGTTGCGTAGACTGATCAGAGGTTTTGATATTATACATGTTTGTTGCGATAGTTTATGTAAGAAGTGAAGACTCTGATCAGACTACAGCGCTTACATACACATGGTTGCGTAGACTGATCAGAGTTTTTGCTATTTATACATGTTTGGATGCAGTAGCTTATGTAGGTAGTGAAGACTCTAATCAGACTACATCACTTATATGCACATGGTTGCGTAGACTGATCATAGTTTTTGCTATTAAACATGTTTTGTTGTTCTAGCTTATGTTAGTAGTAAAGACTCCGATCAGACTACAGCACTAACATACATATGGTTGCGTAGGCTGACCAGAGTTTTTTTTGTTTGTAGATGTTTTCTTGCGCTTGCGCTTGTTTGTGTAAGTAGTAAAGATTCAGATCAAACTACAACACTCCATACACATTGTTGCGCGGACTGATCAGAGTTTTAGCTATAATACACTTTTTGTTGTGCTAGCTTGTATAAATTGTGAAGACTCTTATCAGACTATAGCACTTATATACACATGGCAGCGTAGGCTGATCAGAATATGTGCAGTTTTACACATGCTTTGTTTGGTCACAGCATAAAGATGTAAATTTACATGTAAATAGATGAGTGGGCTGATCAGGGTCTTTGCTATTTTCATACTGTTCATAATTGCTTTGGACCGACATTGCTAAAACTATTCAAGCTAATTAAAAATCTTTTATCAATTATTTAAGCTCCTTTCTGGTGTTAAATTACTGAATTTTCAACCCTCCAAGCAAGAGCACACGCCGCCTGTCGAAAGGTGTGAAACACAAATTTGGTCTCATGTCTTGTTAAAACATTGCAATTTCAAAACACCTGCTAACGACAATGACGATCAGAAATCGATATTTAAATAGGTATGAATTAAAAAACGTCGTGTATAAATCAGTAATTCATTATTTTATTTCTTTTCGCAAAAATAACGTATAAATTCAGCCCCGGATCCAGGGGATGGGTTTTGGGGCTTCACCCTGGGCCTGCTTATATTAAAATATATGTTGTGACATCTCATTAGAATTGTCAACGCGAGGCGATTCTAATGTGTTTCGCCGAGACGATTCTAATGAGATATCACAACGTATATTTCAAGGGAAAAAAAAAAAACAATATCAAAAGTTTTCACAAAATTGATCCCTAATTACGTCACATACTTTCAAACCCCATTCCCCCGCGCCCCCTCCCCGCTTCCCAGCTTATTCATACAAGTATTGTATGATTTAAATCAAACAGCTAAGCAACATGCCGAACGATCGCATTTGCATTAAACTTTTGAAAACTGTTTTGACGAAACAGAAAATCAAAAGAAAAAGGTCGTCGTTGCTGTTGAGATATGGTTTCATATTTCAGTCATGTCGAGATGTTTCCTCTGAATTTGTAGGACCTGAGATAAATGACACTCAAGTTTAACAGCTCTGCTGGAGAAGCACCAGCCGACAACCGATCTATTTCGCGGGCCGCGATGGGCGGGGTCTAATAAGAAAATAATTATAACTATGGGTCAGTGAGTGAGTGAACTCGGGTTTAACGTCCCACCAACAACGAGGTCATATGGAGACGGGACCTCGGTTTAAAGTCTTATCCGAAAGACCGGAAAAGCGGGGGATCGACCTTGCGACCCCTGGATTAATAGTTCGGAGTGTTATCCACTACACTACAGCTGCTCCTATATAACTATGGTGTTTGGATAAAGATTGTTTTATGTTTTTTCATGTCAGAAACTAAAACAATCCGATGAAACTCACTTAAAGACTTATTAAACCGAAAATCAGCAATCGGGAAAAAATTGTTTTTATCTGAGAAAAAGAAAGTTATTAAAATTTAATTTGTCTCCATCCCGCTCCTTCGTATTGTTATTATGCTGATAAACCTGTACAACACCTGAGATATAGAATCGATATTACCTTTCTAATATCGATTAATGCCTAACGCTCCGCGGTTCTAATGGGAAATAACTGCATTCGCATTAATACTCGCTCCAGGTAACAGGTAACCGATTATCCTACTTGGCGCGCCTTGAAGGCTTAAGCTCCAGTTGCTCAATACTCTCAAAATGAAGACGCAGCGATACTAATATTGTGCGTACGAGACCGTCCCCTACCCCCCCCCCCCCCCCCCCCCCCCGCGGTATAATTCATTTTTTTCTTCTTCATTTTTTTGTTCTTGTTTGTTCCCCCCCCCCCCCCCCCCCCCCCCCCGCGGTATAATTCAATTTTTTCGTCTTCATTTTTTTTGTTCTTGTTTGTTCCCAATTAATCGAATATAAAGAATCATATATGGCAAAACATACCAGCACATTTGCAAAGACAATTGCATTGCACCTCAGGAAAAGGAACGAGTAATCTAAGAAGCGACAATCCGAGGCGATTCTCTCCTATTTTCTTTTTCGTAGACTAAGCGATTCTATTTTCGAAAATGTACTGTTCATTACTGTATTTTGTGTTGCAAAATTTCATTTAGTCTCCCATCCATGCATTCAAGGGATATTTCTGGGTAATATAATGTCTTTCCTAGTTTTAACATGCACGTGATTTCTAGGAGCATTCCCCTCCGAATATCATTCTGTATCTTGAATTATAGCAAATGGATGGATAGATGGATGGATATATTTAGCTTTAACGCCCTTTCTAACAGAATTTCAGTTATATAAGGACGGTGAGTGAGTGATAGTGAAAGGCTGTGCGCAATGGTATTCCTTTTAGATTAAAATGATCCACGACTCCAGCAGGGCGCAAATCGAATCTTTGCACACGCATTTAATGTATAGTGCATGACCCGCTGCATCATTAGTACATGTATGGGAACTTTTAGGAAGTCCTACAGACAAAAGATCAGATTTAATCATTTCACTCATTAATTCATTGAACCAAGTTAAGTAAACTGGCAGTGAACAAATTCCCAACCGCGATAGCAGACACATTAGAAAAGCATTCTATGGTTTTAAAACATAATCAAAATCTACCAGCCACAAAATTAATAATAAGCTGTGTGATTTTTGCGTAGGATTTGATCAATTATGATATATTATGCTGCTTACTTCAAATCGAAGTGACATAAAAGAACATACGGCTTTCACAAGTTCCAAACATGGTTTCTCTGGTACCGTCGGCACAGGCGCACATCAAATCTTTACACACGCCATAAGGGTCTAATGCGTGACACTCGGCTTCATAAGTACATGTATGGGAACTTATAGCGGATCCTACAGACAAAAACATCAGATTTAAACATCGTACTTATAAATCCATTGACACAAGTAATGTTAACTGAAAATGGTATGTAAACTGGCAGTGATCAAATTTCTAGCCGCGACAGCAGACACATTAGAGATTGATTCAATGATTTCAAAACATAATGTGACGTAGAAATCTACAAGCCCGTGAAGCCAAATAATAAATATGTCGTTTATGATGAGAGTTTGTGTAATTATGACATTTATTGCTTGCTTTACAAATGATCATATACATTAACGCAGTAGATCTTCAATGGGTCTGACCCTGATGGCTTGTTTATCCTGCCTGGCAACGACACGATTTTTGGTCCTATAGAACAATATATATAGAAACCAGCCCAAGATGGCTGGAACGACCTTTTGCTGGAACTAATTTTCATGTTCCCAAGCCTGTAAGAGCCACTGAAATTCTACTGTATGTGCAAATAAGTAAATCCTTATTCGCCGTTTAAAGATAAAAAAGCAATATACTGGTTTACGAGTTCACTAGAATCTACCTTTAATTTGAATGGTAAGTTCTGAAATCAAGTTGAAATTTTGCAATTTAGCGTTTATATTTTTCATGTTTTCGCATATACAAATACTGCTGTTAAATGTATATGGCGCTCTATTGTTAACTGTAACACTATCAAATATATCAATAAATTCATCTGTTACCATGAATGCATCCGATGTCGTGCATAGTCCAGCCTTCCTCTTCATAACACCGACAAAGTAACGTAATTCCGTCACACCAAAATCCTTCGAATGGGCATTCCGGAGGAGAGGGCGAGTCAGGTGGAAAGCAATTAATACCAATCACTGGATATTAAAAAACACGTTATTATCCACAAAACGATGACAACGAACTCTCATTATCATTAATTCACTTCTGACAAAATAACTCATATCCTCTAGGGTAAAGTTTAGCGCTCTATTGAAATAACCACGTCTGTAAATCATCTTAAAATGTGCACTGGTGAGAGATACAGACACCAAAAGTAGAAGAAAACGCAAATACAAAACCAGAATATCCTATTTGTTTATAGCAACCGCTCTAAGACTAAGAAAGACTAACTGCAAAAGAAAAAACAACATGGAAGAGTCAGTAGAAAAACTTCTGGAAGAAATCACTTGTTATTTCGATATGTAAGTTGTTATGAATTAATGTCATTTCCTCTGAATCTTCATATGTATTTTAAGGGAGACATTGAACCACCATAGATGTAGCACCACATAAAAGAAGGGATATCATAAAGTAATTCTCATTGAAGATACCGGAATAAAGCAGAATTGTGTATCACATATGGCAAAACATACCAGCACATTTGCAAAGACAATTGCATTGCACCTAAGGAAAAGGAACGAGTAATCTAAGTAGCGAACAATCCGAGGCGATTCTCTCCTATTTTCTTTATCGTAGACTAAGCGATTCTATTTTCAAAAATGTACTGTTCGTTACTGTATTTTGTGTTGCAAAATTTCATTTAGTTTCCCGTCCATGCCTTCAACGGATATTTCTGAGTAAAATATGTATTTCCTTGATTTTTACATGTACGTGATTTTTAGGAGAATTTCACCTCCGAATATCATTCTGTACATTGAATAGCAAATGGATGGATAGATGGATAGATATATTTCGTTTTAACGCCCTTTCTAACAGAATTTCAGTTATATAAGAACGGTGAGTGAGTGATAGTGAAAGGCTGTGTGAAATGGTATTCCTATTAGATTAAAAAGATCCACGACTCCAGCAGGGCGCGAATCGAATCTTTGCACATGCCTTTAATGTATAGTGCATGACCCGCTGCATCATTAGTAGATGTATGGGAACTTTTAGGAAGTCCTACAGACAAAAGATCAGATTTAATCATTTCACTCATGAATCCATTGAACCAAGTTTTGTAAACTGGCAGTGACCAAACTTCCAACCGCGATAGCAAACACATTAGAAATGCATTCAATGGTTTTAAAACATAATCAAAATCTACCAGCCCGTAAAATTAATAATAACCTGTGTGTTTTTTTAGGTGGATTTGATCCATTATGATATATGCTGCTTACTTCAAATCGAAGTGACATAAAAGAACATACGGCTTTCACAAGTTCCAAGCATGGTTTCTCTGGTACCGTCGGCACAGGCGCACATCGAATCTTTACACACGCCATAAGGGTCTAATGCGTGACACTCGGCTTCATTAGTACATGTATGGGTACTTATAGGGGATCCTACAGACAAACAGATCAGATTTAAACATCGTACTTATAAATCCATTGACACAAGTAATGTTAACTGAAAATGGTATGTAAACTGGCAGTGGTCCAATTTCTGACCGCTACAACAGACACATTAGAGATTGATTCAATGATTTCAAAACATAATGTGACGTAGAAATCTACAAGCCCGTGAAGCCAAATAATAAATGTGTCGTTTATGATGAGAGTTTGTGTAATTATGACATTTATTGCTTGCTTTACAAATGATCATATACATTAACGCAGTAGATCTTCAATGGGTCTGACCCTGATGGCTCGTTTATCCTGCCTGGCTATGACACGATGTTTGGTCCTATAGAACAATTTATACAGGAACTAGCACAAGATGGCTGGAACGACCTTTTGCTGGAACTAATTTTCATGTTCCCAAGCCTGTAAGTGCCACTGAAATTCTACTGTATATGCAAATAAGTAAATCCTTATTTGCCGTTTAAAGATAAAAAAGCAACATACTTGTATACGAGTTCACTAGAATCCACCTTTGAGTTGAATGGTCAGTTCTGAAGACAAGTTGAAATTTTGCAATTTAGCGTTTGTATGTTTCATGTTTTCGCATATAAAAATACTGCTGTAAAATGTATATGGCGCTCAATTGTTAACTGTAACACTATCACATATATCAATAAACTCATCTGTTACCATGAATGCATCCGATGTCGTGCATAGTCCAGCCTTCCTCTTCATAACATCGACAAGTTAACGTACTTCCGTCACACCAAAATCCTTCAAATGGGCATTCCGGAGGAGAGGGCGTGTCAGATGAAAAGCAATTAATACCAATCACTGGATATTAAAAAAACACGTTATTACCCACAAAACGATGACAACGAACTCTCATTATCATTAATTCACTTCTGACAAAATAACACAAGGGTAAAGTTTAGCGCAATATTGCAATAACCACGTCTGTAAATCATCTTAAAATGTGCACTGGTGAGAGATACAGACACCAAAAGTAGAGGAAAACGCAAATACAAAACCAGAATAGCCTATTTGTTTATAGCAACCGCTCTAAGACTAAGAAAGACTAACTGCAACAGAAAAAAAACACCATGGAAGAGTCAGTAGTAAAACTTCTGGAAGTAATCACTTGTTATTTCGATATGTAATTCGCTATGTATTAATGTCATTTCCTCTGAATCTTCATATGTATTTTAAGGGAGACACTGAACAACCATAGATGTAGCACCACATAAAACAAATAAAACAAGGGATATCATAAAGTAATTCCCATTGAAGATACCGGAATAAAGCAGAATTGTGTATCACATATGGCAAAACATACCAGCACATTTGCAAAGACAATTGCATTGCACCTAAGAAAAAGGACCGAGTAATCTAAGTAGCGAACAATCCGAGGCGATTCTCTCCCATTTTCTTTTTCGTAGACTAAGAAATTCTGTGCTCGAAAATGTACTGTTCAATACATATAGGAAATCCCACATATTAAAGTTCAGATTTAATCATTTCACTTATGAATCCATTGACCCAAGTTTTGTAAACTGGCAGTAACCAAATTCCTAGCCGTGACAGCAGACACATTAGAAATGCTTCATAATCAAAATCGACCAACCCGTACACTTAATTACAACCTGTGTAGTTTATGAAGAGAATTCGATTAATTATGACACATGTTGTTTACTTCAAATGGGAAAGACAGAAAATAACATACGGCGTTCACAAGTTCCAAACGTGGTTTCTCTGGTACCGTCGGCACAGACGCACATCGAATCTTTACACACGCCATAAGGGTCTAGTGCGTGGCAGTCGGCATCATCAGTACATGTATGGGAACTTATAGGAAATCCTAAAGATAAAAAAAAGATAAGATCAGATTAAATTAGCAAATTAGCGTACGTATGAATCCATTGACACAAGTAATGTAAACTGACAGTGGTATTTAAGTTGGCAGTGGTCAAATTTCTAGCCGCGACAGCAGACACCTTAGAGATAGATTCAGTGATATCAAAATATGATAAAACGTAGAAATCTACACTGAACAAAATTTCTAATTGGTCACGTTTTCCATAGAATTAAGCCTTATGCAAATTTGGATAATTCTGACTTCATATATGACATAATAAAAACAAAATATTTCTTGTGTTTTACAAACAGCGCAATCACTGATGCATTTGCAACAGGACTCGCTACAATTTGAGGCGCCAATACAGATTTACACAATCATTAAAAGTGAGGTAAATTGAATACGGCAAATTAAAATTAATACAGATTAAAAAATCATGATAAGAGAATACAGTTTTTGTGTTTTTATGATAGAAAATTTTATTTACTCCTGAAATGTTTTGATCTTGTGGTTGGTTGGTTGGTTGATTTGATGCTTAACTTCCACGGTAAACAACTAAGGTCATGTCGGGACGGTCAGTTAACCTAACCACACTATTCCTGGGCAGGCTTAGACCTCCTCAGCGGTTAACCAGTACTAAGTGCACATACTTTCACCAGTAACTGACAACTGCCCTTCTTGAATCAGCGGAAGGAGAAACGAAAGTATGTGGCCAGACCGGGATTCGAACCCAGGACCTCTGACTTATGAGTCAGGTGCCCTACCGATTGCGCTACCCGGCCCGGCTGAACTTGTGGCTGCTTGATGCAGTTTTAAGGCATTCTCGAAACCTTCTACGGTTTACAAGGAAGGGGTCATAGCTCTGATAATACAAAGAAGTTTTAACGATATTATTCTCTTTTAGTAGGTAGATGACAGACCAATATTTTGATTACAATAATATTAAAAAATATTGTTTAAAATTCATATTTCTGCAAAGTAGAAAAGTGACCAATTAGAAATTTGGTAAGTGTACATAAGTAAGGGTCTAGTGCGTGACACTCTGCATCAATAGTACATGTTTGGGCACTTATAGAAAAGCCTACGGAATAGGTCAGAATATACTGTCGCAAAAATCGCAGGATATACTTCGCAAAATTTTGACGTAATCCAGTCAGACGTCGCGTTATATTTGTAAGTGCATTAGAGTTTTAAATATGCTATAGCTTGGACAAAACGTTATTTGAATTTTTTTCGGAAGTAAATTTGTCGTCTGTTTTTTTTTTTGTTTTTTTTTTTTTTTTTTTTTTTTTTTTTTGAGGGGGGGGCACTTTAACGATGAAGTAACAGCATAATTAAGTCGCAACACAAGAAAACCAACAAAGTGTGGCGTGGGCACCCAGAAAAGATTCAGATCAGACATTGAATCAGCTTGGGCATCTGCCCAGTCTGATCAGAGCATTCACTGTGCATTTAAAAGGTAGCTAGGGGACTAAGCTACCTCCATGCCGACAGCACTGAGTCTTTGCTGGGTGCACATTGCAACTCGAAAATGCTCAAATAAACAGAGCACCATGTTGGTAACTATTTCGAAATCAGGTCAATTTCAATATTGACCGCAGTCCATTTTTGAATTCCAAATTGGACAGCCGAATTTTAAGATAGGTCATTGTCGCTACTCGGTGTCAATATTACGGTTGTGGGTGCCTACCGAAATAGCTGACGTGAGTCATATTCAGGACAGTTATTGTCAACTCGTCAACTAGAGACATATTACAAAACACTCTTCATTTTGATCTGCGACGATTATCTTTTTTTAAAGATTTTTCTTGTTTCCTATATGATTTTGCTACCTTTTTGGAATGGCTTTGTTGTCCAGAGTAGCATACAGAATAATGAAAAACAATTTCCATTTGCAAAAAATGAAGAAAAAAATATGAAGCGTATTAACTGAGTATTACCACACTCTAATGTGTTTTGGCGCACAGAAAATTTGACAACATATGTTCTGTTTCCTTATACTAAAGGAGAAAAGAGGAGTTAATGCTTTGCAAGGACAAATAACTTCGTTCCATTGCCAATCAGTGAGGGGCGTTTCCCTAAGCCCATCCCCATTTTTAGAACATCGGCGGTCATTTTTAAACCGGGTTGACATCATATTGCGTGGCATATTGGGATAGTGACTACCAATCCAATACGCCTGGATCCAGACCACCACGTACTGGTGGGGCTCTGGATAACTGGTGGGGCTGGGAGGTGCCGAGATATATGTGTGTAGGGGGCGGGGAGGTGGGCTTGAATATATATGACAATAAGAAATCCATTTAATGAGAAGTTTTGAGGGTTTTTTGCCTTGTAATATTTGTTGTGGCATCTCATTAGAATCGCCTCGCCGAGGCGATTCTACTGAGATGTCACAGCATATATTTTAATCTAAACACATGGATAAATTATCTAGAACTGTCATCAGATACTTCTTATTATCTGGAGGCCACATATTATACATAACAGAGGCCAAAATGGCGGGGCTGAAGCCCCAAAGCCCATCCCCTGGATCCGGGGCTGACATGCCTGGAATTCAACGACAGTTTATGACTAGAAAGTAATTGCCCTGTGGAGTATGACATCAGAGGTCGTCAACGTAATGACGGTTACAAAATAATTTTAGCCCAGGAATTCCAACATTCCGTTTGAAGAAACAAAAGTAAATTTCGTTAATCAATGATTGTTAAACATCCGATGGTATTAGCATGGCAACATATTGAGAAAAATAAAAGTAAGTAAATACTGCGCATAACAAAAAGCTTGTAAAGAAATTTTGCCTCGATAATTCAGGTTTTAACCTTAAACAATCGCATGACATAGCTTACCTGTGTCGCATCTATCACCATTGAAAACCCAACCAGGCGGTTCACACTGGCACGTACCGTCCTGATCACACCAAGTTCCCTCAGCTAGACAATCCGCTATAGGCATGCCAGGATTGGTACACGTCCGTCCAACAACTATAATAATGTAAGTAAGTAAGTAAGTAAGGTCTTTATCTAAAGAGGGTAACTCAATTGGCGAACCAATCTTCCTTGAGGCCCTCTGTTAAGACACATAAACATACAATATATACAAAGTGCAATGTGAGACAAAATAAATTACATTACATCTACAGATACTAATAAAAGAAAACTCTCTCTCTCTCTCTCTCTCTCAAAGACATGTACAATACGCATGTACGATAAATGATATAATGATACATCTATCAAGGAAATGAAAATATCTTCAGTATTTAAATATCATATAAGGCATGGCGGTGGGGAAGTAAACCCAATTAAACTAATTTTTCAACCAAGCCGTGCATTTATTTACAAATGAATGTATAGTTGTCGCATTTTTAATATCTATCGGGATACTGTTCCAGATGAGTGCACCAGAATAAGACAGACTGTTTTTAAATAGGCCTAAATTAGGTTTAGGTATTAAAAAATTCCTGTTACAAACTGCTCTAATGAACAGAATCTATGGTGGTTTGGAGACTGTGACATGGTAATCTCAGCCTTTCTTTTTTTCTTTTCTTTTTTTGATATTATTAATTTCATGGGAGGCTTGCCGAGCATGATATTTTAACAATGTAAACATTAGCTTGAAACTCCTTGTAGAGATATGTCGAACGTGTGTGATGGGGTTGAGAGGAAAGCGGTCAAAGTAAAAAAAAGTAAGTCTAAGCCCTTAACCAAAAAATTAACATTGTAAAATCCGAAACATATAGTTACATAGACATTGAGACTGACGACTATTTTTCAGATTACATATTTATTCACATAACCCTTAAACAATATGAAAATATGCCTGAGGTTCCTTGTGTAGGTGAGAACACACACATTTATCTAATTATTGTATGTTTCCAATGGTTAACAGAAAATCATAGACAGGTAAACCTTTTGATCAATCCACACTGTTTCTTGTTAATTTTCTATTCATAGTTCTGTCCTATTATTCGCATCTTGTCCATGTACTCTACATGACTCGCAAAAAGTAAAATATCTAAGGTGACACTGGCTGTCAGTTTCATAGTCTAAATGCACTGTACATGCCAGCTAGCAAGTAATATTTTTATTAAAAAATTAACTGTGTTATATTACTGAGTTGTAAACAGAAAAGATGGACAGATTGAGGCTCCATTCAGAGCCTGTGCTTGAGATAGCACAGAACATCTTTAGAATGCGAAACTTTTGTCCGACTGGTGAGAAATTGAGTTGTATAACAATTCAGAGACATATGTCGTTGGCCTCCATTTTAACAACCTATCTGATGCGGTTACAATAAAGAACCACAAGCTATGCTTCATAAAGTTCTCTACATAAAAAGCGCATACACCCAGGAGAAATTCACCATTACAAATCAACATGGGTTTAAGCTTCTGCTTTGCATATAAAAATCACAATATTAGCACTTTTAGAGATATATCATAACGCGCATCGCATGCGATATATGTGGCAGTGTCTTTTCTCTCGCTGTCTCAACGAACTCAAAAGAACTGGAATTCAATTTTGAGATACCAGTATTTTTAGAAAATAGGAGCTGAAATGCGAATCATACACAAGAAAATAGAGAATTATAGTTACTTTTATTTTTAATTGCTACGTCGTATCATATGGATTCTTTGCAATACACGTTTAAGATACCATAAGTGGCTGAATGAATAAATACATATATAATATATATTAAGAATGTCAAACCTGACACGCATATATCAGGCTCTAAGACCAGTCCAGGTAAACATCCACAAAAATCATATAGGCACCGTTCACCAGGTCCAAAACAATCTATGTCATCTGTACAACCTCGTTGTGCGTTACTGGAGTCTGCAAACAGTACGAGAAAAAAGACAAGGTGATTAGGTACATCTTCAGGAAAAGCAACTCTGTCACCTTTATTTTGCTTCCTTTCGTAACAGGAGTCAAGTCTTAAATGACAGAATTCGCTTCTCTAGTAGCTATTTCTATCTTTATGAGTTGCCTCCATTTTGGAAGGCCTGTGACGTCCAGGACAGCTAACAGGAAGCAACATATGTGTGTCCCCCTTCGAACAGATGGAAAAAAGAAAAAGCAGCCCCATATTTTCCGGCTTCGGCAGATAAAAAGCCACGCACACACTTTTTCCGCGTGTGTCGACCTGATAGACCCAAAAATACAAAACTTTCAACTTCTATAGGCCCCCGTTCCTGTCCTTTCAGTATAGGCCGCTCCAAAAGCCCCTATCTTAGAAAAAAATGGTGGCTCCCTAAGGACCTACTCCCACGTCTAGAAGCTCGGTGGTCATTTTGAAGTCCGGCTGACATGATGCTGCATGGCATTTAAGACTATTTATTACCCATCCTCCATGCATGGATCTCCACGACAGCTAATGACTAGAGATAAATTGCCCTGTGCGGAAAGACTTAGCAGGGCGTTAACGTAATGGCGTGTGACAAATTTGTTTTTGGCCCTGAAATCGCTGTACTCTTTTCGAATAAAGAAAATATAGATTAGAGAAAAACGATGACTTTTAAAAACCCGGTGGTTTGCCCTGCAGCAACATATTCAGAAATAGTTAATTATCTAAATACTGTGGCGAAAAAAGAAAGATAAAAACATCTAAAGACCTTTTACATTGATAGTCCAGGTAGCGAATTTTAAACACTCGTATGACATAGTTTACCTGTAAAGCATCTATGACCATCGCCAACCCAAGCAGACGGATCACATTGGCACGTACTGTCGTGATCACACCAAGTTCCCTCAGCTAGACAATCCGGTGAGGTCATGCCAGGAGTGGAACACGTCCATCCGATTACTAAAATTATTAATAGAATCTGTGATTGAGTTGAGACTGAGCTATGGTAATCTCAGACTTATTTTCTGATTATTTCGTCTCGTGCAAGGCTTGCTGAGCATGACACTTAAACAAACTGAGGACTAGCTTGAAATGTCTATGTAGAGACATATAGACTGTATGATACGGATTAGCGGAAAGCGGTTGAAGTACTAAATAAATAAGTCCGAACCCATAGACCATAGAAACATTGTCAAATCCAAATAATACAAAGACATTAACAATGAGAGCTAGTTTTCAAATTATTTATTATTTAGGAAACATAAATAATATGAAAACGAGCCTGAGTTTTCTTGCAAAATCGGGCCACAATAATTTATTCCCTTACTTTTCTCGCCCATGTAAAACTCATAGACTACCAACCTTTTTATCCAGCCATTTCTGGATGCAGAAACGCAAGTTTGTGGCCGGACCGGGCTTCGAACATGGCACCTCTGGCTCTCGAGTCTCTACACGGCCCGGCAAAAGGGACTGCAATTCATCTTTGAGATACAAGTATTTTTAGTAAAAAGGAGTTGAAATATGAACCATACTCAAGAATACAGATAATTATACTAACTTTCTTTTAATTTACTTTGTCATAAGAAGTGGATTCTTTGCAATACCCGTGTTTAAGATACCATAAATGGCTGCATGCGTCAATAAATTATGATATATTAAACATTTCAAACCTGACACGCAGATATCAGCCTCTAAGACTAGTCCTGGTACACATCCGCAGAAATTATGTAGGCACCGTTCGTCAGGGCTAACACATTCCGTGTCAGCTGTACATTGTCGATGTGCGTTACTGGATGCTGCAAACAGTACGAGAAAAAAGACCGTCTTTAAAGATTCATGGGTTCAGTTTCAGGGAAAGCTACTCGGTCCCGTTTTATTTTGTCACCATTCGTACGTAACAAGAGTCAACTCTGAAATGACAGAATCGGCTTCTCTAGTAGCTATTTCTATCTTTTATAGTTGCCTCCATTTTGGAAGGCCTGCGACGTCCAGGAAAGCAAACAGGAAGCAACAAATGTGTGTCCCCTTTCGAACAGATGAAAAAAAGATAAAACAGCCCCACATTTTCCGGCTTGGGCTGCGAAAAAATCACGCACAAACTTTTTCTGCCTGTGTGGATCCGATAGACCCAAAAATACAAAACTGAATTTTTAATTTCTAAAGGTCCTTCTCTCTGTTCTTTCAGTATAGGCCTCTCCAAAAGCTCCTATCTTAATAACTGGTGGCTTCCTAAGGACCTACCCCACTGTTTAGAAGCTAGGCGGCCATTCTGAAGTCCGGCTGATATCATACTGCATGGCATTTACGACTATTGATTACCCATCCACTATGCATAAGAGGGCGTTTACATAATGACGTGCGACAAATTTGTTTTGGCCCAGAAAATGCTTTACCCTTTTCAAATAAAGAAAAGATGGATAAGAGAAAACCGATGACTTTTAAAAATCCGGTGGTTTTCTGTGCAACAAAATATTTAGAAAAAAGTTAAATATTGAAATACTGCGGTGTGAAAAGAAAGATAAAAACATCTAAACGACTTTTGCCTTCATAGTCCAGGTAGCAAATTTTAAACACTCGTATGACATAGTTTACCTGTTAAGCATCTATGACCATCGGAAACCCAAGCAGACGGATCACACTGGCACGTGGTATCGTGATCACACCAAGTTCCCTCAGCTACACAATCCGGGGAGGTCATGCCAGGACTGTGACACGTCCGTCCGATTTCTAAAATGATTAATAGAATCTGTGATTGTGTATAGACTGAGTTATGGTAATCTAAGGCTTATTTTCCGATTATTTTTCGATTATTTCGTCTCGTGCGAGGCTTGCTGAGCATGACACTTCAACGAAATCATGACTACCTTGAAATGTCTATGAAGAGACATGTAACTGTATGACAAGGTTTAGAGCTAAGCGGTTGAGGTAAGAAATTATTAAGTCCGAACCCATAAACCATAGAAACATTGTCAAATCCAAGTATTTAGATACAAGTACATTGACAACAAGAGCTAGTTTTCAAATTATTTATCAATAAGGAAACTTAAATTATTTGAAAACGAACCTGAGTTTTCTGGCGAAGGTCGGGCCACAATCATTTATTTCCGTACTTTTCTGGCCCATGGTGAATATAAAACTCATAGACTACAAACCCTCGGATCCAAAAATTTCTGGTTCGTGTTAATTTACTTTTGTATTAATTTGAACCTGTGCATGTTTTTACATAACGGGCATATAGTTGGATATCAGACCTGACACTAACTATAAGTTTCATAGTCCATATGCAGTAAACATGGTAGCTAGCAAGTTGATTAGTTGAAATTAGCTCTGTAATCTTACAGATCTTACAAAACACTGATTGACAGATTGTGGCACATTCAGAGTCTGGGCCTGAGACAACATGGGACATCTCTAGAAAGGGGAAGTGCGGTAAAATGGGTAAAAAATTGAGCTGTATAAGCTTCTGCTTATCATATTCACATCATAGTAATAGCATTCCAAGGAATCATCATAGCATGTGGCGCTCGCATGCGGTAAGTGTGCTCGTGCCTTTTCTCTCGTTCTCTCGCCGTCAAAGGGGCTGGCTGTTTGATGTTTTGTTGCTTTACGTCGACGGTAAACAGCTATGGTCATGTCGGGACGGTCAGATAGCCTAACCACACTATTCCTTGACAGGCTTAGATCTCCTAAGCGGTTAATTAAGACTAAGTGCACATACTTTCGCCAGAAACTGACAACTTCCCTACTTGAATCACCGGAAGGAGAAACCAAAGTATATGCAAGCACAGGTCTCGAGCCCAGGACCGCTTGCCGTTGAGTCGGACATTCTACCGACTGCGCTACACGTCTCTGCAAAGGAGACAGGAATTTATCTTTGAGATACCAGTATTATTAGAAAATAGGAGCTGAAATGTGAATCATAATCAAGAATACAACTACCCTTCTTGAATCAACTGAAGGAGAAACGAAAGTATGTGGGCGGACCAGGTATCGAACCTGGGATCACTGGCTCTAGCAGACTGCGCTACGCGAACCGGACAAAGGGACTGGATTTCAACTTTGAGATACCAGTATTTTTTTTAATTCTTTTAAACATAGGAGCAGAAATGTGAATGATACTCAAGAATTTGAGTTACTTTTATTTTATTTTATTTAATTTACTTTAACGTACAAGTGTTTTTCTGTAATAACCGTGTTTAAGATACCAAGTGGCTGTATAAATCAATGAATAAACATATATAATGTCAAACCTGACAGGCAGACATCAGCCTCTAAAACTAGTCCAGGTACACATCCACAGAAACCATATTGGCACCGTTCATCAGGTCCAACACAATCTATGTCATATGTACATTCTCGTTGTGCGTTACTGGAAGCTGCAAAGAGTACGAGAAAAAAGACAAGGTGAATAGGTACATCTTCAGGGGGAGCAACTCTGCACTTTTTATTTTGATTCCTTTCGTAACAGGACTTGACATTGAAAGCACTGGGTTGGCTCCTCAAGTAGCATAGTTCTATCTTTAGGGGATAACTGTACTCAAGATTGTCATTTGGGGAGGTAAAATATCGGTTTTATGGTCGGAAATTTCGTTTTACGGCGACGCGCCAGCGGAGCCGTAAAACGCAATTTGCGACCATAAAACCGATGATATACCTCCCCAAATGACAATTTTCAATACAGTTATCCCCATTCTAATGCACTTTCCTACATTTTGACATTTCATAATGTGTTAGTTTGCACCCGTTTCAAGCACTGTCAGCAACGTAAAACCAAACGTCAGCCAATGAGAAGCGACGTTACTTAATGACGTCGGGTTTGCGACAGTATATCGCAGAATATACTGTCGCAAAAATTTTGACGTTATCCAATCAGACGTCGCGTTATATTCGTAAGTGCATTAGATTAAGAGAAACCCCCATTGTAGAAGGCCTGCGTAGTCCATGGAAGCAAACAGAAAGCCACAAAAGTGTCGCCCATGAAAGAGACGGTACAAACCATTGAGATGAACCTATTTACTTTAAAGTTAAAATCTAAAAAAGTTCCTTCAAGAGCAGAGAATACATACAGAAGTGGTAACATGGGCCAGACTACGTAGTTTCGGCTGATAAAGCCTCGTCAGTGACCCTGACAATATCTGGTGACGAAACAAAAAAAAAGCATACTGTAATTTCTTAATTTTAATTGGGCAGTCGATTCAAAGACTGATTAGTTTCAAAAGGATCCAAATAATATAAAAGACGATGATCTAGAACAATAGTCTTCATCGATCTCAAATTTTAGATTTCTCAGAATCTATCCTCTGATCTCAAAGGATGTAATTAAAATATAATCTGCACTATGGATTATGTACGGGGAGACTTTTTACGGCCTCCACACGGCACAACACCAGCTGCAGTGAGGTAAAGTTAAAATCTAAAAAAGTTCCTTCAAGAGCAGAGAATACATACAGAAGTAGTAACATGGGCCCGACTAGATTGCATTAAAGTTGCATATCATTTACCTCATTAACTATCATTTAACAAATTCAGAAGAAAAAATGGCAAAAACAGTTTGCATATTTTGTGATTATTAAGCTCTCATTTTGCCTGCTTATAAACGGGTACGTGCCGGCGAAAAGCTCCACATTTTCTAATCTTGGGCTGCTAAACAACAAAACAAAACACGCGCATTCTTTCCCTTCCTGTGCCGATCCGACAGACCCAAAAAATCAAACTGGCATGTTTCATTAATATTTATCATTTCAAAAGGTCCCGGTTTGGTTTTTCAGTAAGGGACTGTTCCAAAGTCTCCCATTCTGAGTGAGGGGCTGCTCCCTAAGCCTCTTTCTGCATTTTTAGAACCTCGGCGACCATTTTTAAACCTGGCTGTTATGGGATAGTGATTACCCATTCACTATGTCTGAATCTCCACTTCAGAGCAATTACCCTGTGGAGTATGACATCAGAAGGCGTCTACCTAATGACGGCAATAGTTTTAGCACAGGAATTCCAAGACTCTGTTTGTTGATAAAGGAAATGAATGAGAGAAAAACGATGATTGTTTTTTAAACCAGGTGAGTTTCTCTGCAGGTACATATTCAAAACAATTGAGGTATCGAAGACTGCCAAGGAAAAAACTAGTGTAAATTTGGTAAAGAAATTTTGCACCGATAATCTAGGTAACAGCCTTTAAACATATTTTACCTGTAAAGCATCTATCTCCTTTGACAACCCAACCAGGCGGTTCACATTGGCATGTACCGTCGTGATCACACCAAGTTCCCTCAGCTGGACAATCTGCAGTGGTCATGTCGTGATGAGTACACGTCCGTCCGATTACTGTAATGAAAATTGATGATAGAATCTGTGACGGGGTTGAGACTAAGACATGGTTATCTCAGGCTAATTTTCAGATTATTTAGTCTTAAGCGATGCTTGCTAGGCAACATGAACACTAAACTGAGATGTCCTTTAAGAGACCTTTAGAAGCTGTGATGGAGTTGAGATTGAAGGCTAGAGTTTACACTATTTATTCTTATGCTCTGAGAGCCTTGTATGACACCTAAATAAAATCAAAACGAATGTGAGTTTCCTTGTTGAGGTCGAAACACCATTACTTTTTTTTTATAGATTTTACCTCACCAATGGTGAACAGAATACTCATTGACTGATCAGGACCATTGTTGTTTCCTGTTATTTTTTATTCATAGTCCGTCCAATAATTTCATCTTGTGCATGTATTTTTCATGATGGGCAAATAAGTATATATGTAAGGTGACACTGGCTGTCAGTTTCATTGTCTAAATGCAGTCTACATGACAGACAGCAAGTGAATTTTGTTGAAACTAATTGATGATATGACTAACAGACTGAGGCATCGTTCAAAGCGGGGGCTTCAGACAGCAGGGGACATCTCTAGAAAGCGAAAATCTTGTCCGATTGTTGAGAAATTGAGTTATATCTCAAATATTCCATGACCACTTGGAGATATTTACCCTTAGAAATACTAAGATTAGTCACTTAATTTTGTCTTTAATAGTCCTGCAGGCCTTTAAGCTTCTGCTTTCCATTAAACATTATTTTAACATTTTAGAGATATATCATAGCGTGTATCGCGCGTATGCAGTATGTGTGTCCGTGTCTATTCTCTGGCTGTCTCAACGAAAGTCAAAGGGACTAGAATTCAACTTTGAGATATGAGTATTTTTAGAAAATTGGATCCGAAATGTGAAATACAAAGAGTAACTTTTATTTTAATTTACTTCGACATAATAAGTAGATTCTTTGAAATGCTCATGTTTAAGATACCACAAGTGGCCGGTAGCAATCAATGAATTAACATGTCAGAATGTCAAACCTGTCACGCAGGTATCAGACTCTAAAACTAGTCCAGCTACACATCCACAGAAACCATATAGGCACCGTTCATCAAGTGGCACACATTCTGTGTCATCTGTACACGGTCGTTGTGTGTAACTGGATGCTGCAAACAGTACGAGAAAAAAGAGAGTATTTAAAACAAAGGTGAATAGGTACATCTTCAAGGGAAGCAACTCTGTCACGTTTTATTTTGTCTCCATTCGTAACAGGAGTCAACTCTTAAATAGCAGGATTGACTTCCCTAGTATTTAATTTTACCTTTAAGAGTTGTCTCCATTTTGGATGGCCTGCCTCGTCTAGAGAAGCAAACAGGAAGCAACAAATGTGTGTCGAACAGAGAAAACAAAAAAGAAACAGCAGCCCCACATTTTCCGACTTCGGCTGCTAAAAACCATGCACAAACTTTTTCTGCCTGTGTCGATCTGATAGACCTAAATACAAAACCAAATTTTTAACTTCTATAGGCCCCCGTTCCTGTCCTTTCAGTAACGGCCGCTCAAAAGCTCCTATCTTTAACAAGGGCTTCGTTCGCAAGCGGCGCATAATACGCCCGTTTAAATGTCATAAAGCAGTTACAGAATGAACAAGATTGCTTACAAAAAGATAGACAGGCAGACAAACAGGGGCAACCACTCTATAATAAATGACTGCAACATTATTTAAATATTTAACACATCAAATACTAATTATTGGTATACCAAGAATCAGCTTCCAAGGTAAGTTCTTGCCTAAGAGAAACAAGGCAGATAACCTAAATATACTAGATATACCATTTTTGTTCCATTTAATTCCCTTGGCATGATTTATGATATCACCATAAAGTTGTATTAAAATAAGAGTTAGAGTAAACAGGAAATTTATGCATGGGCAGATAATTCAGTAAGCCAGAGTTGTGGTTCTTGTTCAGGATACATTGCCCCATTATTATACACATTCCTACAAAGCTTCATTCTAATATTTCAAAAGGTTCAGGAGATATGGAGTGAATGAGAAACACCTAAAAATACTAATCAAATGGAGGTCACTCCAAAATTAAGAAAGGGGGCAGCAACCATTCTTATATATGACACATTGTCTTGTGATCATGCACATTGCTATAAAGTTTCAGCATGATATTCCAAACGGTTACCAAGTTATGGCATGAACTAGGTAAGTTTACACAAAAATAGCCTAAAAGTACTAATGAAATGTATGTAACTCTAAAACGAAGAAAGGGAGAACAGCCATTATTGTACGCGACACATCGTTAGGACTTCATACATATTGCTATGAAGTTTTATAAAGATATCCCAAACGGTTATCTAGTTATGGCACGTACAAGACTTACAGGGAAACAAATTAATCAAAGGGGCATAACTTTGATACGAAGAAAGGGGGAGCAACCATTCTTGTACACGACACGTTCCCCCAACCTAATACATATGCCTACCAAATTTCATGAAGATATCCCAAATGGTTACTGGGTCATGGCGCGTACAAGAATGTTTACGGACGGACGGACGGACAGCGCAACGACATAATGCGTCCGTTTTTTCAAAACGGGCGTATAAAAATGGTGGCTCCCTAAGGACCTACTCCCATATTTAGAAGCTCGGTGGCCATTTTGAAGGCCGGCTGACATCATGCTGCATGGCATTTAAGACTATTGATTATCCATCCACTTTGCTTGGATCTCCACGACAGCTAATGCCAAGAGATCAATTGCCCTCTGCCAAAATGCGTAGGAGGGCGTTTACATAATGATGCGTGACAAATTTGTTTTGGTCAAGAAATCGCTATACTCTTTTTGAATAAAGTAAATATAGATTAGAGAGAGAACAATGACTTTTAAAAAGCCGGTGGTTTTAAATGCAGCAACATATTCACAAATAGTTAATTATTTAAATACTGCGGCGAAAAAAGAAAGATAAAAACATTTTAAGAACTTTTACATTGATAGTCCAGGTAGCGAATTTTAAACACTCGTATGACATAGTTTACCTGTAATGCATCCATGACCATTGAAAACCCAAGAGGACGGATCACACTGGCACGTACTGTCGGGATCACACCAAGTTCCCTCAGCTACACAATCCGTTGATATCATGCCAGGACTGGAACACAGCCGTCCGATTTCTAAAATTATTAATAGAATCTGTGATTGAGTTGAGACTGATCTATGGTAATCTCAGCTTTTTTCCGATTATTTCGTCTCGTGCGAGGCTTGCTGAGCAGGACACTTAAACGAAATGATGACTAGCTTGAACTGTCTATGAAGAGACGTGTAGACTGTATGTCGAGGTTGAGAGGAAAGCGATCGAAGTACCAAATCAGTAAGTACGAACCCATAAAACATAATTAGAGCTAGTATTTCAAATTATTTATTATTTAGGAAACTTAAATGAGTTGTATAAGCTTCTGCTTATCATACTCACATCATAATAATAGCATTCTAAGATATCAGTCAGTAACTGACAAATGCTCTTCTTGAATTAGATGAAGGAGAAACGAAAGTATGTGGCCAGACCGGGCTTCGAACACGGGACCTCTGGCTCTTGAGTCAGACTCGCTCCCGACTGCGCTACAGGCCCGGCCAAAAGGTCTTCGATATACCAGTATTTTTAGAAAAAAGGATCTGAAATGGGAATCAAACTTAAGAACACAGACAATCTTATTTACTTTTATTTAATTTACTTTAACGTACAAGTGGATTTTTGCAATACCCGTGTTCAAGATACCAAGTGGCTGTATCAATCAATAAATAAACAAATAAATGTAATGTCAAACCTGACACGCAGACATCAGCCTCTAAAACTAGTCCAGGTACACATCCACAGAACCCATATATACACCCTTCATCAGGTGGCAGACATTCTGCGTCATCTGTGCACGGTCGTTGTGCATTACTGGATGCTGCAAACAGTAAGAAAAAAGACAGTGTTCATGGGTGAATAAGTACATCTTCAAGGGAAGCAACTCTGCCACTTTTATTCTGTTTCCATCAACTCTTAAATTTCAGAATTGGCTTCTCTAGTAGCTAATTCTATCTTTCAGAGTAGCCTCTATTTTGAAGGACTGCGCCGTCCAGAGAAGCAAACAGTAAGCAACAAATGTGTGTCCCCCTTCGAACAGATAGGAAAAAAAGATAAAACAGTCCCACACTTTCTGGCTTGGGCTGCAACAAGAACACGCACACACTTTTTCTGTCTTTTTCGATCCGATAGACCCAAAAATACAAAACTGAATTTTTAACTTCTAAAGGCCCCTGTTTCTGTCCTTTCAGTATAGGCCGCTCCAAAAGCTCCTATCTTTGATAAATTGTGGCTCCCTAAGGACCTACTCCCATGTTTAGAAGCGAGGCGGCCATTTTGAAATCCGGCTGACATCATGCTGCATGGCATTTAAGACTATTGATTATCCATCCATTATGCATGGATCTCAACGACGGCTAATGACAAGAGATCAATTGCCCTCTGCGAAAATGCGTAGGAGGGCGTTTACATAATGACGCGTGACAAATTTGTTTTGGGCAAGAAATCGCTATACTCATTTTGAATAAAGTAAATATAGATTAGAGAGAGAACAATGACTTTTAAAATGCCGGTGGTTGTAAATGCAGCAACATATTCAGAAATAGTTAATTATTTAAATACTGCGGCGAAAAAAGAAAGATAAAAACATTTTAAGAACTTTTACATTGATAGTCCAGGTATATAATTTTAAACACTCGTATGACATAGGTTACCTGTAATGCATCCATGACCATTGAAAACCCAAGCAGACGGATCACACTGGCACGTACTGTCGGGATCACACCAGGTTCCCTCAGCTACACAATCCATTGAGATCATGCCAGGACTGGAACACAGCCGTCCGATTACTAAAATTATTAAGGCTTGCTGAGCATGACACTTAAACGAAATGATGACTAGCTTGAACTGTCTATGAAGAGATGTGTAGACTGTATGTCGAGGTTGAGAGGAAAGCGATCGAAGTACCAAATCAGTAAGTACGAACCCATAAAACATAATTAGAGCTAGTATTTCAAATTATTTATTATTTAGGGAACTTAAATGAGTTGTATAAGCTTCTGCTTATCATCTCACACCACAATAATAGCATTCTAAGATATCAGTCAGTAACTGACAAATGCTCTTCTTGAATTAGATGAAGGAGAAACGAAAGTATGTGGCCGGACCGGGCTTCGAACACGGGACCTCTGGCTCTTGAGTCAGACTCGCTCCCGACTGCGCTACAGGCCCGGCCAAAAGGTCTTCGATATACCAGTATTTTTAGAAAAAAGGATCTGAAATGGGAATCAAACTTAAGAACACAGACAATCTTATTCACTTTTATTTAATTTACTTTAACGTACAAGTGGATTTTTGCAATACCCGTGTTCAAGATACCAAGTGGCTGTATCAATCAATAAATAAACAAATATAAGTAATGTCAAACCTGACACGCAGACATCAGCCTCTAAAACTAGTCCAGGTACACATCCACAGAACCCATATATACACCCTTCATCAGGTGGCAGACATTCTGCGTCATCTGTGCACGGTCGTTGTGCGTTACTGGATGCTGCAAACAGTAAGAAAAAAGACAGTGTTTATGGGTGAATAGGTACATCTTCAAGGGAAGCAACTCTGCCACTTTTATTCTGTTTCCATCAGTAACAGGAGTCAACTCTTAAATTTCAGAATTGGCTTCTCTAGTAGCTAATTCTATCTTTCAGAGTAGCCTCTATTTTGAAGGACTGCGCCGTCCAGAGAAGCAAACATTAATCAACAAATGTGTGCCCCCCTTCGAACAGATAGGAAAAAAGATAAAACAGTCCCACACTTTCTGGCTTGGGCTGCAACAAGAACACGCGCACACTTTTTCTGTCTTTGTCGATCCGATAAACCCAAAAATACAAAACTGAATCTTTAACTTCTAAAGGTCCCTGTTTCTGTCCTTTCAGTATAGGCCGCTCCAAAAGCTCCTATCTTTGATAAATTGTGGCTCCCTAAGGACCTACTCCCATGTTTAGAAGCGAGGCGGCCATTTTGAAGTCCGGCTGACATCATGCTGCATGGCATTTAAGACTACTGATTATCCATCCATTATGCATGGATCTCAACGACGGCTAATGACAAGAGATCAATTGCCCTCTGCGAAAATGTGTAGGAGGGCGTTTACATAATGACGCGTGACAAATTTGTTTTGGTCAAGAAATCGCTATACTCTTTTTGAATAAAGTAAATATAGATTAGAGAGAGAACAATGACTTTTAAAAATCCGGCAGTAACATATTCAGAAATAGTTAATTATTTAAAAGTAAAAAGTATGCAAAGACCAGGAACTGAAACAATCAAAATCCAAATCCAGCCCTCAAACCATAGTTGGAAACAACTAAGATTACAAATAATCAAGATACAGAGAACATATGGCCAACCGAGTGAGCAGCTTGTTCCCAAAAGGTGGCCACTCAGCAACCCAAACCGAACCAAAAATAATAATAACATACATAAGGTAAAACATCACAGAAACTCTGACACCAAAAACAGGCAACAAAGAACCACAACAGAAAACATCACTAATAAATACTGCGGCGAAAAAAGAAAGATAAAAACATTTTAAGAACTTTTACATTGATAGTCCAGGTAGCAAATTTTAAACACTCGTATGACATAGTTTACCTGTAATGCATCCATGACCACTGAAAACCCAAGCAGACGGATCACACTGGCACGTACTGTCGGGATCACACCAAGTTCCCTCAGCTACACAATCCGTTGAGATCATACCAGGACTGGAACACAGCCGTCCGATTTCTAAAATTATTAATAGAATCTGTGATTGAGTTGAGACTGAGCTATGGTAATCTCATCTTATTTTCCGATTATTTCGTCTCGTGCGAGGCTTGCTGAGCAGGACACTTAAACGAAATGATGACTAGCTTGAACTGTCTATGAAGAGACGTGTAGACTGTATGTCGAAGTTGAGAGGAAAGCGATCGAAGTGCCAAATCAGTAAGTACGAACCCATAAAACATAATTAGAGCTAGTATTTCAAATTATTTATTATTTAGGAAACTTAAATAAGTTGTATAAGCTTCTGCTTATCATACTCTCACCATAATAATAGCATTCTAAGATATCAGTCAGTAACTGACAAATGCTCTTCTTGAATTAGATGAAGGTGAAACGAAAGTATGTGGCCGGACCGGGCTTCGAACACGGGACCTCTGGCTCTTGAGTCAGACTCGCTCCCGACTGCGCTACAGGCCCGGCCAAAAGGTCTTCGATATACCAGTATTTTTAGAAAAAAGGATCTGAAATGGGAATCAAACTTAAGAACACAGACAATCTTATTTACTTTTATTTAATTTACTTTAACGTACAAGTGGATTTTTGCAATACCCGTGTTCAAGATACCAAGTGGCTGTATCAATCAATAAATAAACAAATATAAGTAATGTCAAACCTGACACGCAGACATCAGCCTCTAAAACTAGTCCAGGTACACATCCACAGAACCCATATATACACCCTTCATCAGGTGGCAGACATTCTGCGTCATCTGTGCACGGTCGTTGTGCGTTACTGGATGCTGCAAACAGTAAGAAAAAAGAAGGTGTTCATGGGTGAATAAGTACATCTTCAAGGGAAGCAACTCTGCCACTTTTATTCTGTTTCCATCAACTCTTAAATTTCAGAATTGGCTTCTCTAGTAGCTAATTCTATCTTTCAGAGTAGCCTCTATTTTGAAGGACTGCGCCGTCCAGAGAAGCAAACAGTAAGCAACAAATGTGTGTCCCCCTTCGAACAGATAGGAAAAAAAGATAAAACAGTCCCACACTTTCTGGCTTGGGCTGCAACAAGAACACGCACACACTTTTTCTGTCTTTGTCGATCCGATAGACCCAAAAATACAAAACTGAATTTTTAACTTCTAAAGGCCCCTGTTTCTGTCCTTTCAGTATAGGCCGCTCCAAAAGCTCCTATCTTTGATAAATTGTGGCTCCCTAAGGACCTACTCCCATGTTTAGAAGCGAGGCGGCCATTTTGAAATCCGGCTGACATCATGCTGCATGGCATTTAAGACTATTGATTATCCATCCATTATGCATGGATCTCAACGACGGCTAATGACAAGAGATCAATTGCCCTCTGCGAAAATGCGTAGGAGGGCGTTTACATAATGACGCGTGACAAATTTGTTTTGGGCAAGAAATCGCTATACTCTTTTTGAATAAAGTAAATATAGATTAGAGAGAGAACAATGACTTTTAAAATGCCGGTGGTTGTAAATGCAGCAACATATTCAGAAATAGTTAATTATTTAAATACTGCGGCGAAAAAAGAAAGATAAAAACATTTTAAGAACTTTTACATTGATAGTCCAGGTACATAATTTTAAACACTCGTATGACATAGGTTACCTGTAATGCACCCATGACCATTGAAAACCCAAGCAGACGGATCACACTGGCACGTACTGTCGGGATCACACCAAGTTCCCTCAGCTACACAATCCGTTGAGATCATGCCAGGACTGGAACACAGCCGTCCGATTTCTAAAATTATTAAGGCTTGCTGAGCATGACACTTAAACGAAATGATGACTAGCTTGAACTGTCTATGAAGAGATGTGTAGACTGTATGTCGAGGTTGAGAGGAAAGCGATCGAAGTACCAAATCAGTAAGTACGAACCCATAAAACATAATTAGAGCTAGTATTTCAAATTATTTATTATTTAGGAAACTTAAATGAGTTGTATAAGCTTCTGCTTATCATACTCACACCATAATAATAGCATTCTAAGATATCAGTCAGTAACTGACAAATGCTCTTCTTGAATTAGATGAAGGTGAAACGAAAGTATGTGGCCGGACCGGGCTTCGAACACGGGACCTCTGGCTCTTGAGTCAGACTCGCTCCCGACTGCGCTACAGGCCCGGCCAAAAGGTCTTCGATATACCAGTAATTTTAGAAAAAAGGATCTGAAATGGGAATCAAACTTAAGAACACAGACAATCTTATTCACTTTTATTTAATTTACTTTAACGTACAAGTGGATTTTTGCAATACCCGTGTTCAAGATACCAAGTGGCTGTATCAATCAATAAATAAACAAATATAAGTAATGTCAAACCTGACACGCAGACATCAGCCTCTAAAACTAGTCCAGGTACACATCCACAGAACCCATATATACACCCTTCATCAGGTGGCAGACATTCTGCGTCATCTGTGCACGGTCGTTGTGCGTTACTGGATGCTGCAAACAGTAAGAAAAAAGACAGTGTTTATGGGTGAATAGGTACATCTTCAAGGGAAGCAACTCTGCCACTTTTATTCTGTTTCCATCAGTAACAGGAGTCAACTCTTAAATTTCAGAATTGGCTTCTCTAGTAGCTAATTCTATCTTTCAGAGTAGCCTCTATTTTGAAGGACTGCGCCGTCCAGAGAAGCAAACAGTAAGCAACAAATGTGTGTCCCCCTTCGAACAGATAGGAAAAAAAGATAAAACAGTCCCACACTTTCTGGCTTGGGCTGCAACAAGAACACGCACACACTTTTTCTGTCTTTGTCGATCCGATAGACCCAAAAATACAAAACTGAATTTTTAACTTCTAAAGGCCCCTGTTTCTGTCCTTTCAGTATAGGCCGCTCCAAAAGCTCCTATCTTTGATAAATTGTGGCTCCCTAAGGACCTACTTCCATGTTTAGAAGCGAGGCGGCCATTTTGAAATCCGGCTGACATCATGCTGCATGGCATTTAAGACTATTGATTATCCATCCATTATGCATGGATCTCAACGACGGCTAATGACAAGAGATCAATTGCCCTCTGCGAAAATGCGTAGGAGGGCGTTTACATAATGACGCGTGACAAATTTGTTTTGGGCAAGAAATCGCTATACTCATTTTGAATAAAGTAAATATAGATTAGAGAGAGAACAATGACTTTTAAAATGCCGGTGGTTGTAAATGCAGCAACATATTCAGAAATAGTTAATTATTTAAATACTGCGGCGAAAAAAGAAAGATAAAAACATTTTAAGAACTTTTACATTGATAGTCCAGGTATATAATTTTAAACACTCGTATGACATAGGTTACCTGTAATGCATCCATGACCATTGAAAACCCAAGCAGACGGATCACACTGGCACGTACTGTCGGGATCACACCAAGTTCCCTCAGCTACACAATCCATTGAGATCATGCCAGGACTGGAACACAGCCGTCCGATTTCTAAAATTATTAAGGCTTGCTGAGCATGACAATTAAACGAAATGATGACTAGCTTGAACTGTCTATGAAGAGATGTGTAGACTGTATGTCGAGGTTGAGAGGAAAGCGATCGAAGTACCAAATCAGTAAGTACGAACCCATAAAACATAATTAGAGCTAGTATTTCAAATTATTTATTATTTAGGGAACTTAAATGAGTTGTATAAGCTTCTGCTTATCATCTCACACCACAATAATAGCATTCTAAGATATCAGTCAGTAACTGACAAATGCTCTTCTTGAATTAGATGAAGGAGAAACGAAAGTATGTGGCCGGACCGGGCTTCGAACACGGGACCTCTGGCTCTTGAGTCAGACTCGCTCCCGACTGCGCTACAGGCCCGGCCAAAAGGTCTTCGATATACCAGTATTTTTAGAAAAAAGGATCTGAAATGGGAATCAAACTTAAGAACACAGACAATCTTATTCACTTTTATTTAATTTACTTTAACGTACAAGTGGATTTTTGCAATACCCGTGTTCAAGATACCAAGTGGCTGTATCAATCAATAAATAAACAAATATAAGTAATGTCAAACCTGACACGCAGACATCAGCCTCTAAAACTAGTCCAGGTACACATCCACAGAACCCATATATACACCCTTCATCAGGTGGCAGACATTCTGCGTCATCTGTGCACGGTCGTTGTGCGTTACTGGATGCTGCAAACAGTAAGAAAAAAGACAGTGTTTATGGGTGAATAGGTACATCTTCAAGGGAAGCAACTCTGCCACTTTTATTCTGTTTCCATCAGTAACAGGAGTCAACTCTTAAATTTCAGAATTGGCTTCTCTAGTAGCTAATTCTATCTTTCAGAGTAGCCTCTATTTTGAAGGACTGCGCCGTCCAGAGAAGCAAACAGTAAGCAACAAATGTGTGTCCCCCTTCGAACAGATAGGAAAAAAAGATAAAACAGTCCCACACTTTCTGGCTTGGGCTGCAACAAGAACACGCACACACTTTTTCTGTCTTTGTCGATCCGATAAACCCAAAAATACAAAACTGAATCTTTAACTTCTAAAGGTCCCTGTTTCTGTCCTTTCAGTATAGGCCGCTCCAAAAGCTCCTATCTTTGATAAATTGTGGCTCCCTAAGGACCTACTCCCATGTTTAGAAGCGAGGCGGCCATTTTGAAGTCCGGCTGACATCATGCTGCATGGCATTTAAGACTACTGATTATCCATCCATTATGCATGGATCTCAACGACGGCTAATGACAAGAGATCAATTGCCCTCTGCGAAAATGTGTAGGAGGGCGTTTACATAATGACGCGTGACAAATTTGTTTTGGTCAAGAAATCGCTATACTCTTTTTGAATAAAGTAAATATAGATTAGAGAGAGAACAATGACTTTTAAAAATCCGGCAGTAACATATTCAGAAATAGTTAATTATTTAAAAGTAAAAAGTATGCAAAGACCAGGAACTGAAACAATCAAAATCCATATCCAGCCCTCAAACCATAGTTGGAAACAACTAAGATTACAAATAATCAAGATACAGAGAACATATGGCCAACCGAGTGAGCAGCTTGTTCCCAAAAGGTGGCCACTCAGCAACCCAAACCGAACCAAAAATTAATAATAACATACATAAGGTAAAACATCACAGAAACTCTGACACCAAAAACAGGCAACAAAGAACCACAACAGAAAACATCACTAATAAATACTGCGGCGAAAAAAGAAAGATAAAAACATTTTAAGAACTTTTACATTGATAGTCCAGGTAGCAAATTTTAAACACTCGTATGACATAGTTTACCTGTAATGCATCCATGACCATTGAAAACCCAAGCAGACGGATCACACTGGCACGTACTGTCGGGATCACACCAAGTTCCCTCAGCTACACAATCCGTTGAGATCATACCAGGACTGGAACACAGCCGTCCGATTTCTAAAATTATTAATAGAATCTGTGATTGAGTTGAGACTGAGCTATGGTAATCTCATCTTATTTTCCGATTATTTCGTCTCGTGCGAGGCTTGCTGAGCAGGACACTTAAACGAAATGATGACTAGCTTGAACTGTCTATGAAGAGACGTGTAGACTGTATGTCGAGGTTGAGAGGAAAGCGATCGAAGTGCCAAATCAGTAAGTACGAACCCATAAAACATAATTAGAGCTAGTATTTCAAATTATTTATTATTTAGGAAACTTAAATAAGTTGTATAAGCTTCTGCTTATCATACTCTCACCATAATAATAGCATTCTAAGATATCAGTCAGTAACTGACAAATGCTCTTCTTGAATTAGATGAAGGTGAAACGAAAGTATGTGGCCGGACCGGGCTTCGAACACGGGACCTCTGGCTCTTGAGTCAGACTCGCTCCCGACTGCGCTACAGGCCCGGCCAAAAGGTCTTCGATATACCAGTATTTTTAGAAAAAAGGATCTGAAATGGGAATCAAACTTAAGAACACAGACAATCTTATTCACTTTTATTTAATTTACTTTAACGTACAAGTGGATTTTTGCAATACCCGTGTTCAAGATACCAAGTGGCTGTATCAATCAATAAATAAACAAATATAAGTAATGTCAAACCTGACACGCAGACATCAGCCTCTAAAACTAGTCCAGGTACACATCCACAGAACCCATATATACACCCTTCATCAGGTGGCAGACATTCTGCGTCATCTGTGCACGGTCGTTGTGCGTTACTGGATGCTGCAAACAGTAAGAAAAAAGACAGTGTTTATGGGTGAATAGGTACATCTTCAAGGGAAGCAACTCTGCCACTTTTATTCTGTTTCCATCAGTAACAGGAGTCAACTCTTAAATTTCAGAATTGGCTTCTCTAGTAGCTAATTCTATCTTTCAGAGTAGCCTCTATTTTGAAGGACTGCGCCGTCCAGAGAAGCAAACATTAATCAACAAATGTGTGCCCCCCTTCGAACAGATAGGAAAAAAGATAAAACAGTCCCACACTTTCTGGCTTGGGCTGCAACAAGAACACGCACACACTTTTTCTGTCTTTGTCGATCCGATAAACCCAAAAATACAAAACTGAATCTTTAACTTCTAAAGGTCCCTGTTTCTGTCCTTTCAGTATAGGCCGCTCCAAAAGCTCCTATCTTTGATAAATTGTGGCTCCCTAAGGACCTACTCCCATGTTTAGAAGCGAGGCGGTCATTTTGAAGTCCGGCTGACATCATGCTGCATGGCATTTAAGACTACTGAATATCCATCCATTATGCATGGATCTCAACGACGGCTAATGACAAGAGATTAATTGCCCTCTGCGAAAATGTGTAGGAGGGCGTTTACATAATGACGCGTGACAAATTTGTTTTGGTCAAGAAATCGCTATACTCTTTTTGAATAAAGTAAATATAGATTAGAGAGAGAACAATGACTTTTAAAAATCCGGCAGTAACATATTCAGAAATAGTTAATTATTTAAATACTGCGGCGAAAAAAGAAAAATAAAAACATTTTAAGAACTTTTACATTGATAGTCCAGGTAGCAAATTTTAAACACTAGTATGACATAGTTTACCTGTAATGCATCCATGACCATTGAAAACCCAAGCAGACGGATCACACTGGCACGTACTGTCGGGATCACACCAAGTTCCCTCAGCTACACAATCCGTTGAGATCATACCAGGACTGGAACACAGCCGTCCGATTTCTAAAATTATTAATAGAATCTGTGATTGAGTTGAGACTGAGCTATGGTAATCTCAGCTTATTTTCCGATTATTTCGTCTCGTGCGAGGCTTGCTGAGCAGGACACTTAAACGAAATGATGACTAGCTTGAACTGTCTATGAAGAGACGTGTAGACTGTATGTCGAGGTTGAGAGGAAAGCGATCGAAGTGCCAGATCAGTAAGTACGAACCCATAAAACATAATTAGAGCTAGTATTTCAAATTATTTATTATTTAGGAAACTTAAATGAGTTGTATAAGCTTCTGCTTATCATACTCACACCATAATAATAGCATTCTAAGATATCAGTCAGTAACTGACAAATGCTCTTCTTGAATTAGATGAAGGAGAAACGAAAGTATGTGGCCGGACCGGGCTTCGAACACGGGACCTCTGGCTCTTGAGTCAGACTCGCTCCCGACTTCGCTACAGGTCCGGCCAAAAGGTCTTCGATATACCAGTATTTTTAGAAAAAAGGATCTGAAATGGGAATCAAACTTAAGAACACAGACAATCTTATTTACTTTTATTTAATTTACTTTAACGTACAAGTGGATTTTTGCAATACCCGTGTTCAAGATACCAAGTGGCTGTATCAATCAATAAATAAACAAATATAAGTAATGTCAAACCTGACACGCAGACATCAGCCTCTAAAACTAGTCCAGGTACACATCCACAGAACCCATATATACACCCTTCATCAGGTGGCAGACATTCTGCGTCATCTGTGCACGGTCGTTGTGCGTTACTGGATGCTGCAAACAGTAAGAAAAAAGACAGTGTTCATGGGTGAATAAGTACATCTTCAAGGGAAGCAACTCTGCCACTTTTATTCTGTTTCCATCAACTCTTAAATTTCAGAATTGGCTTCTCTAGTAGCTAATTCTATCTTTCAGAGTAGCCTCTATTTTGAAGGACTGCGCCGTCCAGAGAAGCAAACAGTAAGCAACAAATGTGTGTCCCCCTTCGAACAGATAGGAAAAAAAGATAAAACAGTCCCACACTTTCTGGCTTGGGCTGCAACAAGAACACGCACACACTTTTTCTGTCTTTGTCGATCCGATAGACCCAAAAATACAAAACTGAATTTTTAACTTCTAAAGGCCCCTGTTTCTGTCCTTTCAGTATAGGCCGCTCCAAAAGCTCCTATCTTTGATAAATTGTGGCTCCCTAAGGACCTACTCCCATGTTTAGAAGCGAGGCGGCCATTTTGAAATCCGGCTGACATCATGCTGCATGGCATTTAAGACTATTGATTATCCATCCATTATGCATGGATCTCAACGACGGCTAATGACAAGAGATCAATTGCCCTCTGCGAAAATGCGTAGGAGGGCGTTTACATAATGACGCGTGACAAATTTGTTTTGGGCAAGAAATCGCTATACTCATTTTGAATAAAGTAAATATAGATTAGAGAGAGAACAATGACTTTTAAAATGCCGGTGGTTGTAAATGCAGCAACATATTCAGAAATAGTTAATTATTTAAATACTGCGGCGAAAAAAGAAAGATAAAAACATTTTAAGAACTTTTACATTGATAGGCCAGGTAGATAATTTAAACACTCGTATGACATAGGTTACCTGTAATGCATCCATGACCACTGAAAACCCAAGAAGACGGATCACACTGGCACGTACTGTCGGGATCACACCAAGTTCCCTCAGCTACACAATCCGTTGAGATCATGCCAGGACTGGAACACAGCCGTCCGATTTCTAAAATTATTAAGGCTTGCTGAGCATGACACTTAAACGAAATGATGACTAGCTTGAACTGTCTATGAAGAGATGTGTAGACTGTATGTCGAGGTTGAGAGGAAAGCGATCGAAGTACCAAATCAGTAAGTACGAACCCATAAAACATAATTAGAGCTAGTATTTCAAATTATTTATTATTTAGGAAACTTAAATGAGTTGTATAAGCTTCTGCTTATCATACTCACACCATAATAATAGCATTCTTAGATATCAGTCAGTAACTGATAATGCTCTTCTTGAATTAGATGAAGGTGAAACGAAAGTATGTGGCCGGACCGGGCTTCGAACACGGGACCTCTGGCTCTTGAGTCAGACTCGCTCCCGACTGCGCTACAGGCCCGGCCAAAAGGTCTTCGATATACCAGTATTTTTAGAAAAAAGGATCTGAAATGGGAATCAAACTTAAGAACACAGACAATCTTATTTACTTTTATTTAATTTACTTTAACGTACAAGTGGATTTTTGCAATACCCGTGTTCAAGATACCAAGTGGCTGTATCAATCAATAAATAAACAAATATAAGTAATGTCAAACCTGACACGCAGACATCAGCCTCTAAAACTAGTCCAGGTACACATCCACAGAACCCATATATACACCCTTCATCAGGTGGCAGACATTCTGCGTCATCTGTGCACGGTCGTTGTGCGTTACTGGATGCTGCAAACAGTAAGAAAAAAGACAGTGTTTATGGGTGAATAGGTACATCTTCAAGGGAAGCAACTCTGCCACTTTTATTCTGTTTCCATCAGTAACAGGAGTCAACTCTTAAATTTCAGAATTGGCTTCTCTAGTAGCTAATTCTATCTTTCAGAGTAGCCTCTATTTTGAAGGACTGCGCCGTCCAGAGAAGCAAACATCAATCAACAAATGTGTGTCCCACTTCGAACAGATAGGAAAAAAGATAAAACAGTCCCACACTTTCTGGCTTGGGCTGCAACAAGAACACGCACACACTTTTTCTGTCTTTGTCGATCCGATAAACCCAAAAATACAAAACTGAATCTTCAACTTCTAAAGGTCCCTGTTTCTGTCCTTTCAGTATAGGCCGCTCCAAAAGCTCCTATCTTTGATAAATTGTGGCTCCCTAAGGACCTACTCCCATGTTTAGAAGCGAGGCGGCCATTTTGAAGTCCGGCTGACATCATGCTGCATGGCATTTAAGACTACTGATTATCCATCCATTATGCATGGATCTCAACGACGGTAATGACAAGAGATCAATTGCCCTCTGCCAAAATGCGTAGGAGGGCGTTTACATAATGATGCGTGACAAATTTGTTTTGGTCAAGAAATCGCTATACTCTTTTTGAATAAAGTAAATATAGATTAGAGAGAGAACAACGACTTTTAAAAATCCGGCAGTAACATATTCAGAAATAGTTAATTATTTAAATACTGCGGCGAAAAAAGAAAGATAAAAACATTTTAAGAACTTTTACATTGATAGTCCAGGTAGCAAATTTTAAACACTCGTATGACATAGTTTACCTGTAATGCATCCATGACCATTGAAAACCCAAGCAGACGGATCACACTGGCACGTACTGTCGGGATCACACCAAGTTCCCTCAGCTACACAATCCGTTGAGATCATACCAGGACTGGAACACAGCCGTCCGATTTCTAAAATTATTAATAGAATCTGTGATTGAGTTGAGACTGAGCTATGGTAATTTCAGCTTATTTTCCGATTATTTCGTCTCGTGCGAGGCTTGCTGAGCAGGACACTTAAACGAAATGATGACTAGCTTGAACTGTCTATGAAGAGACGTGTAGACTGTATGTCGAGGTTGAGAGGAAAGCGATCGAAGTGCCAAATCAGTAAGTACGAACCCATAAAACATAATTAGAGCTAGTATTTCAAATTATTTATTATTTTGGAAACTTAAATGAGTTGTATAAGCTTCTGCTTATCATACTCACACCATAATAATAGCATTCTAAGATATCAGTCAGTAACTGACAAATGCTCTTCTTGAATTAGATGAAGGAGAAACGAAAGTATGTGCACGGACCGGGCTTCGAACACGGGACCTCTGGCTCTTGAGTCAGACTCGCTCCCGACTTCGCTACAGGTCCGGCCAAAAGGTCTTCGATATACCAGTATTTTTAGAAAAAAGGATCTGAAATGGGAATCAAACTTAAGAACACAGACAATCTTATTTACTTTTATTTAATTTACTTTAACGTACAAGTGGATTTTTGCAATACCCGTGTTCAAGATACCAAGTGGCTGTATCAATCAATAAATAAACAAATATAAGTAATGTCAAACCTGACACGCAGACATCAGCCTCTAAAACTAGTCCAGGTACACATCCACAGAACCCATATATACACCCTTCATCAGGTGGCAGACATTCTGCGTCATCTGTGCACGGTCGTTGTGCGTTACTGGATGCTGCAAACAGTAAGAAAAAAGACAGTGTTTATGGGTGAATAGGTACATCTTCAAGGGAAGCAACTCTGCCACTTTTATTCTGTTTCCATCAGAAACAGGAGTCAACTCTTAAATTTCAGAATTGGCTTCTCTAGTAGCTAATTCTATCTTTCAGAGTAGCCTCTATTTTGAAGGACTGCGCCGTCCAGAGAAGCAAACATTAATCAACAAATGTGTGTCCCCCTTCGAACAGATAGGAAAAAAGATAAAACAGTCCCACACTTTCTGGCTTGGGCTGCAACAAGAACACGCACACACTTTTTCTGTCTTTGTCGATCCGATAGACCCAAAAATACAAAACTGAATCTTCAACTTCTAAAGGTCCCTGTTTCTGTCCTTTCAGTATAGGCCGCGCCAAAAGCTCCTATCTTTGATAAATTGTGGCTCCCTAAGGACCTACTCCCATGTTTAGAAGCGAGGCGGCCATTTTGAAGTCCGGCTGACATCATGCTGCATGGCATTTAAGACTACTGATTATCCATCCATTATGCATGGATCTCAACGACGGCTAATGACAAGAGATCAATTGCCCTCTGCCAAAATGTGTAGGAGGGCGTTTACATAATGACGCGTGACAAATTTGTTTTGGTCAAGAAATCGCTATACTCTTTTTGAATAAAGTAAATATAGATTAGAGAGAGAACAACGACTTTTAAAAATCCGGCAGTAACGTTTTCAGAAATAGTTAATTATTTAAATACTGCGGCGAAAAAAGAAAGATAAAAACATTTTAAGAACTTTTACATTGATAGTCCAGGTAGCAAATTTTAAACACTCGTATGACATAGTTTACCTGTAATGCATCCATGACCATTGAAAACCCAAGCAGACGGATCACACTGGCACGTACTGTCGGGATCACACCAAGTTCCCTCAGCTACACAATCCGTTGAGATCATACCAGGACTGGAACACAGCCGTCCGATTTCTAAAATTATTAATAGAATCTGTGATTGAGTTGAGACTGAGCTATGGTAATCTCAGCTTATTTTCCGATTATTTCGTCTCGTGCGAGGCTTGCTGAGCAGGACACTTAAACGAAATGATGACTAGCTTGAACTGTCTATGAAGAGACGTGTAGACTGTATGTCGAGGTTGAGAGGAAAGCGATCGAAGTGCCAAATCAGTAAGTACGAACCCATAAAACATAATTAGAGCTAGTATTTCAAATTATTTATTATTTAGGAAACTTAAATGAGTTGTATAAGCTTCTGCTTATCATACTCACACCATAATAATAGCATTCTAAGATATCAGTCAGTAACTGACAAATGCTCTTCTTGAATTAGATGAAGGAGAAACGAAAGTATGTGGCCGGACCGGGCTTCGAACACGGGACCTCTGGCTCTTGAGTCAGACTCGCTCCCGACTTTGCTACAGGTCCGGCCAAAAGGTCTTCGATATACCAGTATTTTTAGAAAAAAGGATCTGAAATGGGAATCAAACTTAAGAACACAGACAATCTTATTTACTTTTATTTAATTTACTTTAACGTACAAGTGGATTTTTGCAATACCCGTGTTCAAGATACCAAGTGGCTGTATCAATCAATAAATAAACAAATATAAGTAATGTCAAACCTGACACGCAGACATCAGCCTCTAAAACTAGTCCAGGTACACATCCACAGAACCCATATATACACCCTTCATCAGGTGGCAGACATTCTGCGTCATCTGTGCACGGTCGTTGTGCGTTACTGGATGCTGCAAACAGTAAAAAAAAAGACAGTGTTCATGGGTGAATAAGTACATCTTCAAGGGAAGCAACTCTGCCACTTTTATTCTGTTTCCATCAACTCTTAAATTTCAGAATTGGCTTCTCTAGTAGCTAATTCTATCTTTCAGAGTAGCCTCTATTTCGAAGGACTGCGCCGTCCAGAGAAGCAAACAGTAAGCAACAAATGTGTGTCCCCCTTCGAACAGATAGGAAAAAAAGATAAAACAGTCCCACACTTTCTGGCTTGGGCTGCAACAAGAACACGCACACACTTTTTCTGTCTTTGTCGATCCGATAGACCCAAAAATACAAAACTGAATTTTTAACTTCTAAAGGCCCCTGTTTCTGTCCTTTCAGTATAGGCCGCTCCAAAAGCTCCTATCTTTGATAAATTGTGGCTCCCTAAGGACCTACTCCCATGTTTAGAAGCGAGGCGGCCATTTTGAAATCCGGCTGACATCATGCTGCATGGCATTTAAGACTATTGATTATCCATCCATTATGCATGGATCTCAACGACGGCTAATGACAAGAGATCAATTGCCCTCTGCGAAAATGCGTAGGAGGGCGTTTACATAATGACGCGTGACAAATTTGTGTTGGGCAAGAAATCGCTATACTCTTTTTGAATAAAGTAAATATAGATTAGAGAGAGAACAATGACTTTTAAAAATCCGGCAGTAACGTTTTCAGAAATAGTTAATTATTTAAATACTGCGGCGAAAAAAGAAAGATAAAAACATTTTAAGAACTTTTACATTGATAGTCCAGGTAGCAAATTTTAAACACTCGTATGACATAGTTTACCTGTAATGCATCCATGACCATTGAAAACCCAAGCAGACGGATCACACTGGCACGTACTGTCGGGATCACACCAAGTTCCCTCAGCTACACAATCCGTTGAGATCATACCAGGACTGGAACACAGCCGTCCGATTTCTAAAATTATTTATAGAATCTGTGATTGAGTTGAGACTGAGCTATGGTAATCTCAGCTTATTTTCCGAATATTTCGTCTCGTGCGAGGCTTGCTGAGCAGGACACTTAAACGAAATGATGACTAGCTTGAACTGTCTATGAAGAGATGTGTAGACTATATGTCGAGGTTGAGAGGAAAGCGATCGAAGTACCAAATCAGTAAGTACGAACCCATAAAACATAATTAGAGCTAGTATTTCAAATTATTTATTATTTAGGAAACTTAAATGAGTTGTATAAGCTTCTGCTTATCATACTCACACCATAATAATAGCATTCTAAGATATCAGTCAGTAACTGACAAATGCTCTTCTTGAATTAGATGAAGGAGAAACGAAAGTATGTGGCCGGACCGGGCTTCGAACACGGGACCTCTGGCTCTTGAGTCAGACTCGCTCCCGACTGCGCTACAGGCCCGGCCAAAAGGTCTTCGATATACCAGTATTTTTAGAAAAAAGGATCTGAAATGGGAATCAAACTTAAGAACACAGACAATCTTATTTACTTTTATTTAATTTACATTAACGTACAAGTGGATTTTTGCAATACCCGTGTTCAAGATACCAAGTGGCTGTATCAATCAATAAATAAACAAATATAAGTAATGTCAAACCTGACACGCAGACATCAGCCTCTAAAACTAGTCCAGGTACACATCCACAGAACCCATATATACACCCTTCATCAGGTGGCAGACATTCTGCGTCATCTGTGCACGGTCGTTGTGCGTTACTGGATGCTGCAAACAGTAAGAAAAAAGACAGTGTTTATGGGTGAATAGGTACATCTTCAAGGGAAGCAACTCTGCCACTTTTATAAGCAACTCTGCCACTTTTATTCTGTTTGCATCTGTAACAGGAGTCAACTCTTAAATTTCAGAATTGGCTTCTCTAGTAGCTAATTCTATCTTTCAGAGTAGCCTCTATTTTGAAGGACTGCGCCGTCCAGAGAAGCAAACAGTAATCAACAAATGTGTGTCCCCCTTCGAACAGATAGGAAAAAAAGATAAAACAGTCCCACACTTTCTGGCTTGGGCTGCAACAAGAACACGCACACACTTTTTCTGTCTTTGTCGATCCGATAGACCCAAAAATACAAAACTGAATCTTTAACTTCTAAAGGCCCCTGTTTCTGTCCTTTCAGTATAGGCCGCGCCAAAAGCTCCTATCTTTGATAAATTGTGGCTCCCTAAGGACCTACTCCCATGTTTAGAAGCGAGGCGGCCATTTTGAAGTCCGGCTGACATCATGCTGCATGGCATTTAAGACTACTGATTATCCATCCATTATGCATGGATCTCAACGACGGCTAATGACAAGAGATCAATTGCCCTCTGCGAAAATGCGTAGGAGGGCGTTTACATAATGACGCGTGACAAATTTGTTTTGGGCAAGAAATCGCTATACTCTTTTTGAATAAAGTAAATATAGATTAGAGAGAGAACAATGACTTTTAAAATGCCGGTGGTTGTAAATGCAGCAACATATTCAGAAATAGTTAATTATCTAAATACTGCGGCGAAAAAAGAAAGATAAAAACATTTTAAGAACTTTTACATCATTAGTGCAGAAACGGCTTTTGAAATTCACAATGCCCCAGAGTAATTTCAGTGGTACCGACAACACAACTGCTGAAACTGCCATCGCATTCACTCAGTGGAAACGGACAATCTGCATTCGTGGAATATTGTGTCGTGTGTATGCTTGTTCCACTATCTGCATTAAAGACAAAGGCGTGTAAAACCATGAACACACTTCGTAGGCAACGATGACGAATATTTTCCGTATGATGCAGAACATTATCCTTGCTTCCAAATGATCTTAATATATTTCAGAACTTATTTATCTTCACTGCAGCCGGTGTTTGGCCGTGTGGCGGTCGTAAAACGTCATCCCGTACATCACCATAGTGCACTTTATATATGTTCTTGTCCTGTGGGATCATTGAGTACACTTAGAGCCATATTTTAAAATAGGTTTCTGTTCACGGTTATTTCACATGACTGTTTTCCGTATGATGCAGAACATTATCCTTCGTAACCGATTATTACTTATGTTAAACTAATAACGGCTTTCGGTTTGAGCAGTTAAATCCAGTATGCTCAAGGAATGTGCTGAGTCAAAAAGAATAATATAATTCTAGCTACTTTAGCTAAATAAATTCCTTTGAGCCTGTGGTGACATCTGTGACTCTTTGCGTTCTTTTGTGTATTTTCTCACATTTTTCTTATTCTGTTTCAAATATTACATTTCGTTACTTTCGTGTCTAGCAAGAAATGCGGGCAGCTGTCATATTTCGAGAAAGAGTACCTCTCAGGGGAGACAAGTGTATGTCAAAAACGAGTTCAATAGATTTCAAATGCCGCCGTCCCAAGGCGGTACTTTCGTTGCTGTTGCATTTGTTTTATGTTCGGTGCTGTTTAATTTATAGTGTTCTCATTTTAACCCTTCTATAATAAAAATAGAAAATAGGTAAAAATAGTTGTTAAATGTTTTTCGTATAATTTGCTTAGTCTGTTGTACCCCTTCTGTTGGTCTAAATTATTTAGTTCAATAAAGATAGCTGAATTGCCACCTATTTGGGAAAGAGCTGCTGACTCGGCTTACCACTTGTAATTTATTGTTTGTTGGGATGTCTTTGTCAATGGGATGTCTTTGTCAATCTTTCCCTTTGATGTTGGGGATAGGGTTTGGGATCTGATTCAGTCAGTTCCTGAAGTGTAGTTACTCTTTAAATTTACGAGGCAACTGAGCTAGTTTTTCTTGCTTGAATGAACCTTCTCCGATTTCAAATATTTATTCTTGTATATAAAGGTCCTAAAGGAAGCATCAAAGAAACTACAGAAGGCTTCATCTTGTAAGAAAACAGCAACGCGGTGGGTCTGAGACGCTGCCATATTGGCTTGGATAAAAGGCAAAATAAGCAAGTGTATTTGATCCTTTTTCAAGAGATAAAAGAGACCGCGAAAGACAAACTGACAGATCTATAGGGAATATCTATAATATAAAACAAAGTGTTTATCATAACTTATTCGATAATAAACAAAAAGACTAACCACCATCACAAACTCCAGGGGTTAACTCAAAAGCACCGCCGGCACATCTGCAAAAAGCCCCATCGCACTCAGCCAACGGATATGATGGACAATCTTCACTAATGAGACATGAATGGCTGTGTATACCTCCTCCTGCAATCAAAACAGGGTTCATGTACAACGATTTTCATTTTTTCTTACGCAGTGGTGACCAAAACCTCAACCATCAAGGCCTAGCTCAGTTATATGCGCCGCAAATTTCCTCAAAGTGGTGTAATCGATTGTAGACAGATTTTTGTCCTATTACACTGACCATTACAATTTTTATTTAAAACTATTACATATATCAACAACGTAATATCTTGAATGCATCTGTTCTCGTACTCAGTATAACCTAGTGTTCCATCACACTGACAAGTTGATGTAGTTTCGTCACACTTTATTCCTTCAGCTGGGCACTCCGGCGGAGAGATCGTTCCAGGAGCATTGCAATAAATACCAATCACTAGATAATTAAACACGATCATTTAATATTAACCATAGACAAAGACACCAATAAATTCGGCTCGTTTTGACCCGTATTGACAAAATAAACTCTGTCAAACAATGATAAAGGTATCATGCTTTCTTCTTGCATCAGCTACATTCCATGTCGGTTCTGGATATAGTTAGTGGAAAAAAGTTTTTCTATATAAACGGATACAGAAGCAAATAGGAAAGGACTTACTTAAGTAATAGATAGCATTCGACAATCACTACAAATATAGTGTTGAAAATTACAATAACCATGTCTGCATAATATCGATTTTATTTATTTAATTTTATTATTATATATTTTTGTCAACTGGGCAGTAGTGGCGATAGTTTTAGGCTGACTTAAGGCTTAATTATCTTCTTGCATCTATTAGGTCCTGTGTGGCATTGTGGTTGTTTCGTTGGTCAGGAGGTTGCTGACTGGCTTTATATCATTTCAGCACGGATATACTAGTAGGTGTGTTAGGCTGGCGCGAAAATATTACATTTCATACCTATGAAATATAAATTAGGCCTAGCTAAAAAAATTCTATGACCTGTGCTGTGGTAACATCTTTGACTCTTTGTGTTTTTTGTGAATTTTATCACATTTTTCTTATTCTGTATCACATATAACCTTTCAAACCTGTGACTTACAGGACATGCAATCAGCTGATATATTGCGAGAAAGAGTACCTCTCAGGGAAAACAAATGAAGGTCAAAAACGAGTTGAATAGATTTCAAATGCCGCATTATAGAGAGAGCTTACGAGCTAGATGAGCCAGTTTTCTTTCTGGAACGAACCTTCTGTGATTTTAAATATTTTTTGTATGAAAAGGAAACATCAAACAAACTACAGAAGTCTTCATCTTGTAATAAAACAGCCACGCGGTGGGTCTGTGTGCATATTGCCAGAGACGAGGCCATAATGGCTTAACTACAGGGAATATAAACAAGTGTATTTTTCCCGTTTTAAGAGATAAAAATGTCGCCAAAGACAACTTTATAAACCGAACATTTTATCAAAGCTTCAATAAGAAAGTAAGAAGAAAAATTCACAGGAACTGACAAAATTCAATCCTAGATCCTACCAAAGACACCATGTAGGAAAAAGACAACACAAAATTAGTCACCACGAAAGGCATCATTAGCGGCAGCAGTGTGAACAGACATTGCCCATGTGGTTCTCACCGGGCTATCACAAACAATATATCAACAACAGGCATTAAAGCAAAAAACAGCACATAAAACAACCAAGAAGATTCAAAACAGAAGTGCCGCCTTGGGATAGCCAGCAATGAAATAATATGTCCGGGTGGGGGGGAGGAGTGGGGGCTTAACAAGAATACCTACCACTCTCACAATGTCCAAGAATAAACTCATAAGCACCGTCGACACATTTGCAAAAATTGTCTTCGCACTCAGCAAACGGATATGATGGACACTCTTCACTAACGTCACACGAATGGCTGTGTATATCTCCTCCTGCAATCAAAGTGGGGTTCATACACAACAATTTCCATTTTCACTCATGCAGAGATTACAAAAATTTAAAAATCAAGGTCTAGCTCAATTACATACGCTGCAAATTTTCTTAAAGTGGTATATTTGATTGTTTCAAAGATTTTATTTGGGTGTTACACTGTGTCCATGCTCAGATACCAAAACTGCCACAGACCTTTCATAGCAACTAAAAGTGCATATTGATGTCCAGGTGACGATAATGAAAAGTCGTTCTGCCAAGGTACTTCACCCAACACTCTAGTTCAACTGGTAATTCCATAGTTGCTATGGTAACGTATCTTTGACGACATTGCTATTGGAGCATGGCAAACTGAAATTCATATGATGGAATAGTGTGATTTTCATATGCGGGGAGAGTGCGATTTTCTCAAACCTATGACTCATTCTTAGATGAATCTAATTCTGTATTGAATATGTTTGTCATACATACGAATTGAATAGCGTTATTATATTTTAGATAACTATCTGCGGAACTTCGAATTTTTGACTTCCTGGTGGGACTAGAATTGCGTGTAAGCAGATGTGAATCAGTCATGACTGAATATAATGACCAGCTAACGAATTCTGCTTGCAACACAGTTCAAATTATTTGGCAAAGGAACAATGGGAGATAAGCACCGTCGATTACATATTTAAGCCGAGACACGGGAAACCCAACAAAGTGGCATGTACGCCCAGCGAACACTCAGATCAGCCTGGGCAGCCGTTCAGTCTGTAAAGAGTCGTCCATGTCAGACTGGAGCTAGCTTAGACTTTTAGCTACCCTTTAAACGCAAAGCAAAGGCTCTGACCAGACTGGGCGGATGCCCAAACTGGGTCTTCGCTGGGTGCACATGCCACTTCGTTGGTTTTGTCGTGTCGCGGCTCATTTCATTTTCGAACTGTGTACAAAAGTTGAATTATGTGGCCTCTTGCCTTCACAAAAGTGTTACGAAAACTGTGAAGGAAAATAAAACAGAATAGAGGATGACCAGACAGGCTTAAACCTCTATACTCATCTTGTGCCCTTTAAAAAGCAATCCATCTTGTGCCCTTTAAAAAGCAAGACAATAGAAAGATTTATTACTGATTACCATTTCCAAAGCTACAGATGCCTGTGTCATAAAAGTGACATGTCTGTCCATCCTGCGAACAATCTGCGTCTCCGTGGCAACCCAACACAACTGTAGTGTCGGTAGGATCCATCCATACCAGGTCAGCTGCAATTATTTACAAGAAAAAATGTCACGTCACAAGACAATAAAGCTTAACTTTAGCAAGCGCAAGTTTGATATGGACAATACCACACAAGTGAAATGAGATCAACTGTAATATTTCTCCTGAGAAAGATTCAAACCTCTAAGATATTGCCGGAGAAATATCAGTGTGATGTTAATATAGGCCATATTGACCTAGCAGTGACATGAGGACAATCACTGTATCTGAATTTACCATTACACCAAGTATTATACAAGTCAATGATTTAGTTTAAGAGATATTGGCTTAAATCACTGGACCATAAATTATAGGTCACACTGACCTACAACTACTATGAGTCACTCATAGTGTCAGCACCAGGCATTAACCCAAGTACTTGTATGATGCAAATTCATAAAAAGTGTTAGATATAATGACTAAAATCACTGGACCATGAAATATAGGTCAAATTGACCTAAAATAAGTATGACATCAATCATAATGTCAGCATAAACCATGACCTCAAGTATAAAGTAAATCCATTAAAAGTGTTATAAATATGAGGCAAAAATTATAAGGCAAATTCAGTGGACAATGAAATATAAATCACTGTGACCGACTATTAGTCTGAGGTCAAATATCGGGTCACACTGAGTCATTATCCAAACTAATCGTGTTCGTACATCAAATAGTCTTCAAAATATAGGGCAAAATCACTGGACCATAAAATATAGGTCACTGTGACCTACTGTTGAACTGAGTGCAAACAGTTGGTCATCCTGAGTCACTATTCTAAGCAATCATTTTCGTTCATCAAAGTAGATTCTAACAAGACTTATCCGTGGAGGATGTTTAAAGACACTAGTCCTTGGGGATACTTAGAAACGGGGCTAAACGCAGAAGGTGAATATTTTTGTCTATGTTCAATCAACCGTGAAAGATAGCCTATGACCCGATATGCATCGCTGCTTCCAGTATGGAGCAGGTTTGAAAACTTTAGCATCTGTGGTTACTTAGAAACTGAGCTAAGTCGCAAAAATTAAGTATGAACCTTAACATACAGTCATGAAAACACTCAGTAATATACAGTTAAAGTCTTAGGAAACCGGCAAGAAATACCGAGTGAGAATACTTGTTACATAAACGCATTTTGATCAGGATAGAAAGGTGATAAGTTACGCTTTCAGAGAAAGCAACAATGCCTTTTTGCCTGTCTTCCAAGAGGGACTCGAGTCGTGAGAGTGATAACTTTCTCCTCTTTGAGATAATTATTGAGCCGCGACACGATAAAACCAATAAAGTAGCATGTTGCTCCCAGCGAAGAGCAAGATCAGCCTGGACATCCATCCAGTCTGATCAGAGTCTGAGCTAGCTTAGACCCTAAGCTACCCCAGGTCAAAGCGAAAATTCGGTCCAGACTGGTCGGCTGCCCAGGCTGATCTAAGTCTTCGTTAGGCGCACATGCCAGTTTGTTGCTTTTGTCATGTCTCGGAGATCATAGCCATTTTGAAAGAGCATCGGCATCGGAAGTACATAGGCATTAGGGGCCGTTTTATATTGAATTCCCTGTTTTGCGATATCACTAGTTGAAATTAGTGATATCACAAAATCGAATGAGATCTATTGATAGCACAAAATATATGCGATTACATGATATCACAAAGTATAATGAGTGACACACTAAATAGATTTTGTTATATCACGGATTCGATTTTATGATATCAAGAATAAGTGATATTTTCAAAACCGAATTAGTGATATTACAAAATAATGTCAACTTTATATCATAAAATCTCTTAAGTTATGTTACTTAATCGACTTGTGATATAAAAAAAATCATTTTGTGTGATTTCGTTTATTGTTTTCCATTCAGTGATAATACTTAATCGATTTTGTTATATCAAATAATCATTCGTAATATCTCAAAATAATGTGTGATGCCATATGTTTGAAATAGTGATATCAGAAAATCATCACTTAATCGATCTTGTGATGTTAGTTTTAATAAGTTATATCATAAAATAATATGTGATACCATATATTCGAAAAAGTGATATCAGAAAATAGAAATAGTAATATCCCAAAAGGGGATTTATTGTAAAACGGCACCCAATACACAGGAAGTCATAAAGGTTGTTCCTCCTTCTAAAATTGGTGGAAGAACCTGGTGGTGCACTGGGTGTACACAGTAGCTGTCTCCAACCCGCTGTCCAAATACTGAATCAAAGTTTTTGAGAATGAACCATAGGTTTGAGAAAATCACACTTTACCTTTGTACGAATTTCAAGTAGCATCTCACTTATAATTTGAGAGGAACATGACATACAGTGTATGCCATGCTCCCCTCGAATTTTAAGTGAGATGATGCCATAGTTCTTTTACGATAGCAACTATGGAATTACCAACGGTTGTGTTAAGTACCTTTGCAGAATGTGTTTCGTTGACGCCACTTTGACATTGGTATGAACTTTTAGTTGCTATGGTTACAGATCTATGGCGTCATTGGTATTAAAGCATGGAAAACAATGTTTGCTATGCTCTACCATTTATTCAATGAAATTTCAACTTGATATTCTTTCAACGCAAACTTCAGATAAGCATTTGAAGAATGTGCGTTTTATATATACTTCGATGGTTGAAAACCTAATGGCTAGTTATTCCTGCCTGACTTGTACTCTTTCTTTATTCCTGGAGGTGACAACCCTTGTTGGCTAGAACTACTCTTGGCCGAAACTAATTTTCATGGTCCTAGCCTGTTTAAGTCAATGAAATCCTGCTGTATATATTTATATATGGAATTCAACAGTTTTCCTCCAAATTGTACAAATATACTTCTCGCCAAAAGTTTAGCATAATATGAAACTAAATATAACAAAATTAATTGGGGATAATTACAACTTGACTCTAAATTTGTGTGGAAGTTATTGTATTCTATCATCAACACCAGTGGTTAATTAACGTAAAATTAGCAACTTAGATTTGAATTGGAGTAATAAATGCACAAAGCGATCACCAACGTACATGTCCCAAAAACGCGTTTCGGAAGAAAAAACTTTCGTTGTAATGCGAAGTGAGTGACTTCTTTTTCACCCATTTAACGTGCTGTAACGCTAAATGTCTTGGCGAATACGGGATAACTGCTTTTATAATCATTAACAGAAGGTAGTGCGAAAAATCAAACATGTCAATTTCTCCTGAATTTCACATTTTAGGTCAATTTGGGCTAGAAATGGGCAAATTCGAAAAATTATTTTTTCCTCTGTTAACAGAAGGTAGAGCGAAAAATCAAATATGTCAATTTCTCCTGAATTTCACATTTTAGGTCAATTTGGGCCAGAAATGGGTGAATTCGAAAATTTATTTTTTCCTCTGTTAAAACAAAGCATTATTTTCTTGCGAGAATGTGAGATTTTGGGGCATTTATTTCTGTGTTTGCTTTGTGCGGTGCTTACTCAAATCAATTTATATTTGGTGTTTTTACTGTTGATGAAAAAAATGCATTTATCTTCATACTGAAAGTTAGAACTAAAGTATTACGATTTCATATAATCTTGGTAAATTTACTTTGAAAATATGCTAAACTTTTGGCGAGGAGTATATATACTGTGTTGGCTGCTATGATATTACTTTTGCCTTTACGCATAAGCATAGCACAACTGACTTCTCATTTTTAACCGGAATATTTTACTATCTACTGTGTACTGTCTACTGATTACTTTTAACTGTTTACTGTATTATTTTACTGTGGGATGCAATATTGACTATTCTGCGTTATGTGTGTAGATCAATGTTTACAACGACAATAACCATGTGCAAATAAGGGCGCACGTGTATACTGTGTAGTAGTTAAGTTCTTCTCTTTTCAGTTAACTGCTTAACGCGTCAACTATTCAATGTCTACTGTTTACCTATACAGTCTGCTATCTGCTTAAACGCATGTGCAAAGCCAATGTCACAGTAGACAGTTCTAACCAAATATTATACATGAAAAAGTCGTATATGGATTCTATATTTACCTGTCATGCATACACCAACGGTGTAAAACAGGCACATTTCATTTCCATTACAACCTTCATCGGTAGAACACAGAATCAATCCGCTAGGTACACCCTCTGAATAAAGGTAAATACATTTTATTCGAATTTCAACAAGTTAAATACAGATTACAAATATTATACTATAGCAAAAGCATATAAGGAAGTCAATAGCTGATTCATTCCACCATTCACTGAAATAGCAGAGAAGCGAAGCAGCATACAAAGCCTAATAAAAACCCACCCAGCTTATACATGTAATTTATTTGCAATATAATGACAGCAGTAGATGTCATAATTATTAACTAAGCAGATTTTATAGTTTGGCAATCGTCGTTACTTATGTAGTTCTCATTTATTTGTAATGCCTAATCGCGTTGTCAGTTTTATCCACTAGAAGAAACTCCAAGACTTAATAGAATACTTGGAAAAATTCCCACACGGTAGGAGTAAAAAGTAGGAGTAAAAACTAGGCTGTAATGGCAAATATAGGCAACGCCGTTAAACATCGTTTTCTGCCATAAAACTTACACTGAAAACTTCATGTAACACCAACAAACATCAGGCATGATCGGTTTGCTAACTTGAGTACACCCAAGCAGTACACAGACATTCTTTGGGCTGCTCAACGATATATTGAAGATATATCCAAAGATATATCTAAGATATATATCTTCGAGTACCCCGCGGAGTACATGAGTATTGCTTGGTCTCGTTATGTCTTCGAGTAGCTCGAGAAACACCTTAGTATTGCACGTGTCTTCGATATATCTTCGAGTAGCCCGAGATGGACCTGAGTATTGCACGTGTCTTCGATATATCTGCGAGTAGCCCGAGGAAGACCTTAGTATTGCACGTGTCTTCGATATATCTTCCGGTAGCTCGAGGAAGACCTGAGTATTGCACGTGTCTTCGATATATCTTCGGGTAGCCCGAGGATGGCCTGAGTATTGCACGTATCTTCGATATAACTTCGGGTAGCCCGATGATGGCCCGAGTATTGCACGTGTCTTCGATATATCTTCGAGTAGCTCGAGGATGGCCTGAGTATTGCACGTGTCTTCGAAATATCTTCGAGTAGCCCGAGGATGGCCTGAATATTGCACGTGTCTTCGATATATCTTCGAGTAGCCCGAGGAAGACCTGAGTATTGCACGTGTCTTCGCTATATCTTCGAATAGCCCGAGGAAGACCTGAGTATTGCACCTGCCTTCGATATATCTTCCAGTGAAACCGAGGAACACCTGAGTATTGCACGTGTCTTCGATATATCTTCGAGTAGCCCGCGGAAGACCAAAGTATTGCACGTGTTTTCGATATATCTTCGAGTAGCTTGATGATGGCCTGAGTATTGCACATGTTTTCGATACATCTTCGAGAAGCTCGAGGATGGCCTGAGTATTGCATGTGTCTTCGATAAATCTTCGAAAAGCTCGATGATCGTCTGAGTATTGCACATGTCTTTGATATATCTTCGGGTAGCCCGAGGAAGACCTGAGTATTGCACGTGTCTTCGATGTATCCTAGAGTACCTCGAGGATTGCCTGAGTATTGCACGTGTCTCCGATATATGTTCGAGTAGCCCGAGGAAGACCAAAGTATTGCACGTGTCTTCGAAATATTTTCGAGTAGCTCGATGATGGCCTGAGTATTGCACATGTCTTCGATATATCTTCGAGTAGCTTGAGGATGCGAGTAATCCAAAGGAAAACTGAGTATTGCACGTGTCTTCGATATATCTTCAATTAGCCCGAGGAACACCTAAGTATTGCACGTGTCTTCGATATATCTTCAATTAGCCCGAGGAACACCTAAGTATTGCACGTGTCTTCGATATATCTTCGAGTAGCTCGAGGAACACCTAAGTATTGCACGTGTCTTCGATATATCTTCGGGTATCCCGAGGATGGCCTGAGTATTGGACGTGTCTTCGATATATCTTCGAGTAGCCCGAGGAACACCTAAGTATTGCACGTGTATTCGATATATCTTCGAGTAGCTCGAGAAACACCATAGTATTGCACGTGTCTTCGATATATCTCAAACTCAAAATAAAGCACACTGATTGGCTGCTTCCGAGCACATGCTCGGAAGCAGCCAATCAGTGTTCTGTATTTTGTGTTTGAGAATGTGCTCAAGTTTTATAACCTCTGGGCCAGTGCTCTTAAGAACTACACAGTGCTCTTAAGCAAGCACTAGACCAAGACCCGCCATATCACAGCGATAAGGCTGTAGGTAGGAACCTCTTCAAACAAATTTTTATTTCAGAATAGTATATTAGTCTACTCACAGCCTTTCAATTGTAAACGGGGTTCCATTGCACACAAGCTTTTATTCAAATCCCATCAACCATTGTCCGGATATTACTGAAATACTATTCAAAAGGACGTAAAGTCGCAGGTCGTCAATTCATTTATCTATAACATTTCTAATTGCAAAGCTGAAAAGAAACTAGCAAAAATTTACCAGACAAACTATTACCTGGCATGCATATACCAACATCGAAGTTAGTGCACTGTTGTTCAGAGTAACTGCAATCCGTCACAGAAGAACAAGGTACAAGGGTCGTCGAAACGTGAGGTTCAGCTGCAGCCTGATTCGCTTAAATTGAACAGAATATTTTCATTATTTATTCAAACTTTCATGACATTACATACATACATACTGTATTACATTAGATTGGACTTTAGACTAGCCTTATATCTGGCCTCTTCTGTTTTGTCATGGTACCGTGGACAGAGACGTGTTTTCATACAGATTGTGACACACAGTTTGTATTTAAATTCATACTCAACTAATAACAGTATAATAATTAAAACAACAGTAATATGCAATCTTTTATTGGTGTCGTTTCCTTTTTGTGTATACTGGGGCCGTATTCATAAAACGACTTAAGTGGTTGCTATGCTGTTGCTAAGGCCAAATTCCTATAAAGGAGATTCCCTACAACTATGAAATTTGCTCTGGAGGAACAGTCTTACAAAGACTGTTCCTCCAGACCAAATTTCATTGTTATAGGGTATCTCCTTTATAGATATTTGCCTTAGCAACCACATAGGAACGACTTAAGTGGCTTTATGAATACGGCCCCTGGATGTTTTGAAGGAGGAGGTGGACGTCAAAGAGATTTTACACAGTGTAAATGGAATGGATTGGATGATAAACTACTCTCCAAAACAGATATAGAGGATCTTATATGAGTGATCATTTCCTATGAAATTTATGAAACTTGCCACGAGAGTAAGTTATTTTATGGGCTTCAAACTTGACATTTTTCGTATAAGAAACACATCGTTGACACGGTTGTTGTCAATGACGTTACATGAACGCGGACGTTTAATTAAACGTGTTATCATACAATTTTTATGACAGGTCGTTAGCCACTGAATAAAAGCGACGTCATATGATAAAAACAATTAACCCATTTATGCCTTGTGGAAGGAGTTCATTTGGCATTTCAGAGGTGTTTTGTTTATCTACTTTTAATATCACTTTTTACGAAACAGCTTTAAATGATATGCAACAATTATTGACCCATAGTAGTTGCACTGTTCGCCTATATCCTTCATATATCACGCTTGGCATTAATAATGGGCTAACGCAATTCAAATTTAGATTTTCATTCTTGTAATCCCATGAAAAATATATGCTTATCAGAGAAAACGCTATTTTTATTTAATGAAATAATTAAGTACTATTATTTTACCGCTTAAAATCAAGCTAAGATTCTTGTATTGCAATATATTTATATATTAACATTCTCTGTGCATTTATTGAAAAGCCCTATGGTAAACCTTTAGAATGTAATGTAGTTTTGGTTAACGCGACGTTACATGAGGTAAATTGACGTCAAAATGAACCATTGTTCTCTCCAATCTGGATGGACGTAGGCTACGTTATAACGTCGTTGACGCTGTTTCGCTGCTAGTAGAAAAACTGCACAACGTTATGTGGGAGGGTAGTAGTCGCCCGTCCGAGGGCGGTGGTTTTCTCCGGTAACTCCGGTTTCCTCCACCAGTATGGGACCACAAACGCGCCAACATCCGTGCCATTGAGAGTATTTAAATACGTTCGCGTGAGCTTTCAATGCAATCGATGTAAAATAAAAAAAGTTTACATAAAAAACTGCATATATATGTTTTTTCCTGCTTCAACTGAAGCCCCAAATGCAAATTCGTGGTCAATTAATCGATAGAAAAGAATGTAAATATAGGCAATGAACTTACTTTTTCTGGTGTTTATCGAAGTATAAAATACATTGGGTCGCTAGCAAAGTTTACATGAACCCCTTTGGGGTTCACTTACTTTTACGCGACCCAATGTAGTTTATACTTCGAAAAAATCAGAAAAATGAAAAACGAAATTCATTCCTTAATTGACTTAAATTACATGAACTCGCACTCTGAAAGTAATTCAACCGTTTGTGGATAGAGTAATTTTAAGACACATACTCGCTTGGTTGATTGATTGATTTGATGCTTAACGTCCACGGTAAACAACTAAGGTCATGTCTGGACGGTCAGTTAACCTAACCACACTATTCCTGGGCAGGCTTAGACCTCCTAAGCGGTTAACCAGTACTAAGTGCACATACTTTCGCCAGTAACTGACAACTGCCCTTCTTGAATCAGCGGAAGGAGAAACGAAAGTATGTGGCCAGACCGGGATTCGAACCCAGGACCTCTGACTTACGAGTCAGGTGCCCTACCGATTGCGCTACCCGGCCCGGCTTTACATACTCGCTTGGAAAGCACCATACTCGCTTGGAAAGCACCCTTATTTTTCTGGTCGCTGCTGTCCTATAATTCAGGGTCTAATCTCTCTCTCTCTCTCTCTCTCTCTCTCTCTCTCTCTCTCTCTCTCTCATTCAATATGTCCTAAATACTAGACAAAATAAATTCCACCGCCTTGACTTTAAACATTTTTTTTCTGAAAAAGCACTAATGGTGGATGATGTTAAAGAGTCATTGAAGTATTGAAATACCATGTTTATACTGCCAGACAGACAGGTTTTTTTAATCTTTAATGTAAACCGAGAATTAGTACAAGAGGGATAATTATACTTTTTCTGATGTGTCAAGAAAGAAACTAGCTTCTTTTATTTATTGTCGTATTTTTTATTCCCATTGTCCCACCTGTCTCTCTGTCTCTCTAAGACACATTCGTAGGATTCCACATGCTTTATAAACTGAAGAAAATCAGAATTTAAGACCGATTTCATGATAATCTGGCATTTCTAATCTAATTTCAGAACATGGTGGGGCTGAGAACTTTTTAATCGTCCCTCCTATGACTATACATTAAACACATACCAGTTACTTTTTACTTACTAAAAGTACAAAAGCCAGCCTCTTGTTTGACGCACTGGTCAGTTCCTGAACAGCCAGAATCTTCTCTGCAAAATGTAACTGTCCATTCGGCAGTGCTCACTGAAATATAATATGAGCCACATCATGTGATTTCCAACAATGTGGCATTGATGACAAGCATAGGCTCTGGTCAGATTGCACTTATGTACCTGATTGCCCAGTATAAATGAGAAGGGTGATGGGAATATCAAATGAAAATACTGCCGCATTGTTTTAAGTCAAATGATGTGGCTGAATTACAATCAACTCTCGAAACCACGAAGTCGAAGTACATGTCAAACTACTGATATCTCAAAGTAAATTGCCTGGTCTCAGACAATTAACTTTGAGATATCAGTAGTTTGGTATAGCAAGAAATGAAATGTAATTAAAATTAGGAAATGTGTCCAAACTGCATTCTTTGATATGAAGGGGTAATTTGAGATATCAGTGTTTGAGGTATGGAGAGTTGACTGTATATGAAGCGATATACAGTAACTATTCCATTACAAGTAAAACGTATGCAAAGACCAGGAACTGAAACAATCAAAATCCAAATCCAGCCCTCAAACCATAGTTGGAAACAACTAAGATTACAAATAATCAAGATACAGAGAACATATGGCCAACCGAGTGAGCAGCTTGTTCCCAAAAGGTGGCCACTCAGCAACCCAAACCGAACCAAAAAAATAAGAACATACATAAGGTAAAACATCACAGAAACTCTGACACCAAAAACAGGCAACAGAGAACCACAACAGAACTACCGCCTTGGAACGGTCAGTAATGAAAAACGGCATTTTTCAATCTCTAGAAAGAATCCAAATTACTAAACCAGTACTATAAAATTCTGCTAAAAGATTTTTCCTTCTAAAAGAAATCTCAACAAACTGGTCTATTTAAAAGACGGATCAAGATTTTTGGGATTGTTTTGGAATTTAAAAAAATGTTTTATAACCGGTGAAACACGGTACGCGAAAGACTGATTGAAGAGCAAATGCTTTTCCACGAAGTCTGGTCAGAGTTTTTGATGTTTGCATACAGCAGGTATATGCTCTGAAGTTTTTTATTCTGACGCAAAACGACTAACTAGACGTCAGTGATTCACTATTTCACTAAGCACCGTATTAATGCATATGCTCTGAATTTTTTTATTCATACGCGAAGTTACTAAGTAGACGTCAGTGATTCACTATTTCACTAAGTACTATATTAATGCATATGCTCTGAAGATTTTTTTTATTCAGACGCATAGTAACTACGTAACTAGACTTCAGTGATTCACAGTTTTCACTGAGTAGCGTATTCATGCATATGCTCTGAAGTTTTTTATTCAGACGAAAAGTTACTAACTATGCCTCAATGATTCACTATTTCACCAATTACCGTATTGCTGCATACGGTTCTGCTCTGAAGTTTTTTTGTTTTGTTTTTTCTTTTTGTTTTTTTTCCTTTTTTTTCAGACGCAGAGTTCTAGGCGTCAAGGATTCACATTTTCCATTGGAACCGTATTAATGCATATGCTTTGAAGTTTTTAATTCAGACGCAGATTTAATAACTAGACCCCCAGTGATTCACAGTTTTCACTAAGTACGCCCAGTGATTTACAGTTTTCACTAAGTACGGTATTAATGCATATGCTCTGAAGTTTTTTATTCAGACGCAGAGTTACTAACTAGACCCCTGTGATTCACAGTTTTCACTAAGTACCGTATTAATGCATATGCTCTAAAGTTTCTCATTCAGACGCAGAATAACTAACCAGACGTCAGTGATTCACCTTTTCACTAATGACTGTATTTAATGCATATGCTCTGCAGTTTTTTGTTGTTGTTTTTTTTTTCAGAAACAAAGTACATAACTACACTTTAGAGATTCATAGTTTTCACTATTTACTAAATACCGTATTAATTCATATGTTCTGAAGTTTCTATTCGACGCAGAGTAACGAACTAGACGTCAGTGATTCACAGTTTTCTCTAAATGCCGTATCAATGCATATGCTCCGAAGTTTTTTATTCAGACGCAAAGTAACTAGCTACACGTCAGCGATTCACAGTTTTCCCAAATGATCGTATTAATGCATATGCTCCGCAGTTTTTTTATTCAGAAACAAAGTACATACCTAGACTTCAGAGATTCACAGTTATCACTATGTACCATATAAATATTGCATATGCTCTGAAGTTTTTTGTTTCAGATGCAGAGAAACTAACTAGACGTGAGTGATTCACGGTTTTCTCTAAATGCCGTATTAATGCATATGCTCCGATTTTTTTTTATTCACACGCAAAGTAATTTACTAGACGTCAATGATTTACTATATCACTAATTAACGTATTATTGCATATGCTCTGAAGTTTTTTATTTCGAAGCAGAGTTACTACCTAGTCGTCAGTGATTCACTATTTCACTAAGTACCGTATTAAGGCATATGCTCGGAAGGTTTTGTTATTCAGACGCATAGTAACAAAGCAGACGTCAGTAATTCACAGTTTTCACTAAGTACCGTATTAATGCATGTGCTCTGTAGATTTTTTCAGACGCAGAGTATCTAACTAGAGTCAGTAATTCACTGTTTTACTTTCTACCGTATTAATGCATGTGCTCTGAAGTTTTTTATTCAGACGCAAAGTAATTAACTAGACGTCAGTGATTTACAGTTTTCACTAAGTACCGTATTAAAGCATATGCTCTGAAGTTGTTTATTCAGACGCAACGTGACTAGCTAGACTTCAATGAGTCACAGTTTTCACTAAGTACCGTATTGATGCATATGATCTGAAGTATTTTATTCGACGCAGAGTAACGAACTAGACGTCAGTGATTTACAATTTTCACTAGGTACCGTGTAAATGCATCTGCACCGCAGTTTTTTTTATTCAGAAGCAAAGTAATTAACTAGACGTCAGTGATTTACTATTTCACTGAGCACAGTATAAATGCATTTGCTCTTAAGTTTTTTATTCAGACGCTATGTGACTAACTAGACGTCAGTGATTCACAGTTTTTAATAAGTACTGTATTCATGCATATGCTATGAAGATTTTTATTTAGACGCACAGTGACTACCCAGACTTCAGTGATTCATATTGGTCACTAAGTACCGTATTAATCCTGATAAACTCCCCTGCTAAAAGAAACGCCCCCTGCCTCTTTTCCAAAAATAATGTTATAATGTCGTGCCAACCTCCGCGATTTCAGTAAGCTTTATAAAGGAGAACAAGCTAAATTCCTGTTTGATTCTCTGAAGGATATAGCTCTTCCACACGGGGCCCACTCTTCCAGAATAGAATTTGCTCTATATGAATAAATTCTCTCCTTTAATAGCTGGTCTCTATTGAGAAGGACACAAAAAAGAAGATAGTAGAATTACTTCATCTGAAAGTGTATCCATTCACTTAATATTGTTTATAAGGGTAAAAGGGGTAAATTCGGAAGCATGTAAATTCGAACAGTGACAATGTTTCCTTTATATGTCAGTGGTTTGGAATTCAAACAAAATTGACTAGGCAAACAGTAAACATCCTGATAAGAAGGTTCATTATGAGCCGTCTCATCTGGATATTCACTGTTTGCAATGGTATGTCCGAATTAACCCGCTGTCCGAAGTTACCCGACTCGACCCTAGAAGTATTTTTTCAGTGGCTGATTCACTACCCTTTAGTCTCTAAATAACGCCCACTTTTCGTAAAATGCAAAGCATCCAGTTTGTTTTATAAGATTAATACGGTATTTGTATTTGCAGGTACCAGTATTTTCAGATAAATGGGAACTCTTCCAGGGGATATAATTTTTAACAAAATTAAATTGTCTCCCATTTTATTTGGGATTTCTCGTAAATAAAAATAATGTTCCCTTCAAGAAACATATTTTTTTCTCGTCGCAGACTCGTATAATTTCGATATTGTTCCACATTTCACAAGATTTCATTGGTCAAATAACACGTATGTCAAAATTTAGCCATAAATATCAAAAGTCAAGGAATATTTAATCTTCGTTTTTTCCCGTCGCATGCACTGTGAATACTAGCACTCTGTCATATATTAATTCAACATGTTTCTCTTGTTGGTAATTTTACAATAGAAAACAGACGCAGATATTCAAAACTTTCTTCTTCTTCTTTTTTTTTTTTTTTTTTTTTTTTTTTCGACGTAGATCTACTTTTGATTTCTACTTTCGGTTTAATACAAACAAAGCAGTTTCGGTTTGTCAACTCGAGTAACTCGAGTAACTAGAGTTTCTGACTGATCTGACTGAACAGCACGAGTAACCGCAATACGTATGCGCAAATGTTCGCGTTTACTCGACTACCGTACGTCCACCTAACTGCGGTAGCCTAGATTAAAGATGGGGGAAAGTGAACTTCCGCTGTAAAAGAAGCCATTTAATCTTGCTTTTCCTTCACAATGACACCCCAATCATTTGACTTTTTTTACGTTTTTCTATTTAATATAGAGAATGGGATAAGAACGTTCCCCATACTGATGATTGTGATTATTTTGCTTATGTTTTTGCCATATTCAGCAGGGTTTACAGGGGGGTCAGTAACGACTTCAGAATAGTAATTTCGCATTACAGTTTGAAAATTCTGTGAGTCGTTACTCTTGTAAATATAAGCCACCTGAGTTTTAAAAGAAAATTGTGAGAATAGGACTCTGAACTTAAAGGTAAAAAAAACAATTGTCGTCGCCATTTTGTTCTTTACTCGAAGTGCAGTACTCGAGTACCTTTGTACGCATGCGCCAAAGTTCGACCCGAGTAACACGAGTTGGCAACTCGAAAATGCTCAAATAAACAGAGCACCATGTTGGTAACTATTTTGAAATCAGGTCAATTTCAAAATTGACCGCAGTCCATTTTTAAATTCCAAATTGGACAGATCAATTTTAAGATAGGTCATTGTCGCTACCCGGTGTCAATATTACGGTTGTGGGTGCCTACCGACATAGCTCACGTGAGTCATATTCAGGATAGTTATTGTCAACTCTTCAACTAGAGACATATTACAAAACACACTTCCATTTAATCTGCGACGATTATCTTTTTTTAAAGATTTTTCTTGTTTCCTGTAAGATTGGCTACCTTTTTGGAATGGCTTTGTTGTCCAGAGTAGCATGCAGAATAATAAAAAACGTTTTCCATTTGCAAAAAATGAAGAAAAAATATGAAAGCGTATTCATTGGGTATTACTACACTCTAATGTGTTTCGGCGCACAGAAAATTTGACGACATACGTTCTGTTTCCTTATACCAAGTGAGAAAAGAGGAGTCAATGCTTTGCAAGGACAAATAAGTTCGTTCCATTGCCAATCAGTGAGGGGCGTTTCCATCAGCCCATCCCCATTTTTAGATAATCGGCGGTCATTTTTAAACCGGGTTGACATCATGTTGCGTGGCAATATGGGATAGTGATACCAATCCAACATGCCTGGATCTCAACGACAGTTTATGACTAGAAAGCAATTGCCCTGTGGAGTATGAAATCAGAGGTCGTCAACATAATAACGACAAAAATAATTTCGATAATCAATGATTTTTAAACATCCTATGGTATTATCATGGCAACATATTCAGAAAACTAAAAGTAAGTAAATACTGCGCATAAAACAAAAAGCTTGTAAAGAAATTTTGCCTCGATGATTCAGGTTTTAACCTTTAAACCGCTGTATGGCATAGCTTACCTGTGTCGCATCTATCACCATTGAAAACCCAACCAGGCGGTTCACACTGGCACGTACCGTCGTGATCACACCAAGTTCCCTCAGCTAGACAATCCGCTATAGGCATGTCAGGATTGGTGCACGTCCGTCCAACAACTATAATAATGAACAGAATCTATGATGGGCTGGAGACTGTCACATGGTAATCTCAGTCTATTTTTTCATGTTATTAATTTCATGGGAGGCTTGCCGAGCATGATATTTTAACAATGTGAACATTAGCTTGAAATGTCATTGTAGAGATATGTCGAACGTGTGTGATGTGTGTGATGGGGTTGAGAGGAAAGCGGTCAAAGTAAAAAAAAAGTAAGTCCAAGCCCTTAACCAGAAACAATAACATTGTAAAATCCGAAACATATAGGTACATGTACAGAGACATTGAGACTGACGACTATTTATTCGTATGAACCTTAGACAATATGAAAATAAGCCTGAGGTTCCTTTATTTAGGTGAGAACACTCACATTTATCTCATTATTGTATTTTTCCCATGGTTAACAGAAAATTTTGACAGGTAGACCTTTTGAACAGGCCACACTATTTCTTGTTAATTTTCTATTCATAGTTCTGTCCTATGAATCGCATCTTGTCCATGTACTCTACATGACTGGCAAAAAGTAAAATATTTAAGGTGACATTGGCTGTCAGTTTTTTAAAATTAACTGTGTTATATGACGGAGTTGTAAACAGAAAAGATGAACAGATTGAGGCTCCATTCAGAGCCTGTGCTTGAGATAGCATAGAACATCTTTAGAATGAGAAACTTTTGTCCGACGGGTGAGAAATTGAGTTGTATAACAATTCAGAGACATATGTCGTTGGCCTCCATTTTAACAACCTCTCTGATGCGGTTACAATAAAGAACCACAAGCTATGCTTCATAAAGTTCTCTCAAGAGCCTATCACACAGAGCTTCCAAGTACCTCTATAGGCTTTGTATTTCAGGTCTTTAGGCAAACTTTAATTTCATTGGTCAAGGAGATCAAAGAGCAATTTCTCTTGGCTCATTAGCTCCCACTGTTACATCAAGATGCTGACCCTGCTGAGAGTTTTATTGCCTCCTGCCACATTAATAAATTTTTGCCCCGACACGAGAAAACCAACAATGTGGTTGTACGCCAAGCACAGACTCAGATCAGCATAGGCATCCGCCAAGTCTGATCAGACTCTTCGCTAGGCGCTTAAAAGGTAGCTAAGGGTCTAAGCTCCATGCGGACAACAACTGGGCGGATGCTCAGGCTGATCTGAGTCTGCGCTGACCGCACAACCACTTTGTTGTTGGTTTAGTCATGTCGTGGCTCTTACTATCAGTCTGTGTATTACCAGAAACTGTATTTTGCTTGCAGAAACAAAGCTGGATAGAATTCGCATTTTCATTAAAGGATTAAAATTGGAAATAACAACAAAAATATAATGATAAGTCTTAATAGTAACTGCTGCGGAGTGTTTCCATGTTACAATTACGTATGCACTGGTAATGAACTATATCATGAGAAAACCTGTCCTCAGGGTTTCTGACCTGGTAAAACACACACTCGCCTGCTTAGACACAGAGACCAGCCAAAGGCTTGTAATTTAAAATTAAGAAACTAAGGAGATTATACTATCTATGCAGCGAATAATAAAGGCACCGATCAGCCTGCGTGGATGCGCAGCTGATCTGGGCCTTTTGTTCTTGCATATGCAAAAAGCAGGTTTTTTATGAGAAATGACTTCTAGGGAGATACTATAAAACAGCTAGCTTATCTCATCTTAATGAATTGCCACATTCCTGACTTGATATCATTAGATACGGTTGTAAAGGAGTCTGGAGAAACTGACCAATCAGCTAAGTTTTTGCCTAAAGACCTGAAAGTATACCTCAAAGCTCTGTGTGATGTGCTACTTGGTTCTCTACATAAAAGTCGCATACACCCATTACAAATTAATATGGGTTTAAGCTTCTGCTTTTCATATAAGAATAACAATATTAGCACTTTTAGAGATATATCATAACGTGCATCGCATGCGGTATATGTGGCAGTGTCTTATCTCTCGTTGTCTCAACGAACTCAAAAGAACTGGAATTCAATTTTGAGATACCAGTATTTTTAGAAAATAGGAGCTGAAATGCGAATCATACGCAAGAAAATAGAGAATTATAGTTACTTTTATTTTTATTTACTTTGTCGTAACATATGGATTCTTTGCAATACATGTTTAAGATACCATAAGTAGCTGAATGACTAAATAAATATATACATATATTAAGAATGTCAAACCTGACACGCAGACATCAGCCTCTAAGACTAGTCCAGGTAAACATCCACAAAAACCATATAGGCACCGTTCACCAGGTCCAAAACAATCTATGTCATCTGTACAACCTCGTTGTGAATTACTGGAGGCTGCAAACAGTACGAGAAAAAAGACAAGGTGATTAGGTACATCTTCAGGGAAAGCAACTCTGTCACCTTTATTTTGCCCCTTCGAACAGATGGAAACAGAAAAGAAAAAGCAGCCCCACAATCCGGCTGGGCTGCTGGAAAACCACGCACACACATTTTCTGCCTGTGTCAATCCGATAGACCCAAAAATGCAAAACCAAATTTTTAACTTCTATAGGCCCCCGTTCCTGTCCTTTCAGTATAGACCGCTCCAAAATTTCATATCTTTAAACGATGGTGGATCCTTAAGGACCTACCCCATGTTCAGAAGCTCGGCCTCCATTTTGAAGCCCGGCTGACACAAAAACCATGCATGACATTTAAGACTGTTGATTATCCATCCACTATGCATGGATCTCCACGGCAGCTAATGACAAGAGATCAATTGACTTCTGCGGAAAGACGTAGAAGGGCGTTTACAAAATGACGTGTGACAAATTTGTTTTGGTCAACAAATCGCTATACTCTTTTTGAATGAAGAAAATATAGATTAGAGAGAAAACGATGACTTTTAAAAAGCCGGTAGTTTTCAATGCAGTAACATAATCAGAAAAAGTAAATACTGCGGCGAAAAAAAAAAGATAAAAACATCTAAAGGACTTTTGCCTTGATAGTTCAGGTAGCAAATTTTAAACACTCGTATGACATAGTTTACCTGTTAAGCATCTATGACCATCGGCAACCCAAGCAGACGGATCACACTGGCACGTACTGTCGTGATCACACCAAGTTCCCTCAGCTACACAATCCGGGGAGGTCATGCCAGGACTGTAACATGTCCGTCCGATTACTAAAATTATTAATAGAATCTGTGATTAAGTTCAGGCTGAGCTATGGTAATCTCAGGCTTATTGTCCGGTTATTTCGTCTCGTGCGAGGCCTGCTGAGCATGACTCTTAAACGAAATGATGACTAGCTTGAACTGTCTATGAAGAGACGTGTCGACTGTATGTCGAGGTTGAGAGGAAAGCGATCGAAGTACCAAATCAGTAAGTACGAACCTATGAAACATAATTAGGGCTAGTATTTCAAATTATTTATTATTTAGGAAACTTAAATGAGTTGTATAAGCTTCTGCTTATCATACTCACATCATAATAATAGCATTCTATGATATCAGTCAGTAACTGACAAATGCTCTTCTTGAATCAGATGAAGGAGAAACGGAAGTATGTGGCCGGACCGGGCTTCAAACATGGGACCTCTGGCTCTTGAGTCAGACGCGCTCCCGACTGCGCTACAAGCCCGGCCAAAGGGACAGCAATTCATCTTCGATCTACCAGTATTTTTAGAAAAAAGGATTTGAAATGGGAATCAAACTCAAGAACACAGACAATCTTAATTACTATTATTTGATTTACTCTAACGTACAAGTGGATTTTTGCAATACCCGTGTTCAAGATACCAAGTGGCTGTATCAATCAATGAATAAACAAATATAAGTAATGTCAAACCTGACACGCAGACATCAGCCTCTAAAACTAGTCCAGGTACACATCCACAGAAACCATGTATGCACCATTCATCAGGTGGCACACATGCTGTGTCATCTGTACATTGTCGTTGTGCGTTACTGGATGCTGCAAACAGTACGAAAAAAAAGACCGTGTTTAGAGGTGAAGAGGTACAGTTTTAGGGAAAGCACCTCTGTTCCGTTTTATTTTGTCTCCATTTGTAACAGGAGTCAACTCTGAAATGACAGAATCGGCTTCTCTAGTAGCTATTTCTATCTTTAAGAGTTGCCCCCATTTTGGAAGGCTTGCGACGTCCAGGAAAGCAATCAGGAAGCAACAACTGTGTGCCCGCCTTCGAACAGGTGGACAAAAGATAAAACAGCCCATCATTTCCAGGCTTGGGTTGCAATTAAAAACACGTACACACTTTTACTGTCTGTGTCTATCCGATAGACTCAAAAATACAAAACTGGATTTTTAACTTCTAAAGGCCCCTGTTTCTGTCCTTTCAGTATAGCCCGCTCCAAAAGCTCCTATCTTTAATAAATCGTGGCTCCCTAAGGACCTACTCCCATGTATGGAAGCTCGGCGGCCATTTTTAAGTCAAGCTGACATCATGTTGCATGGCATTTAAGACTACTTAATATCCATCCACTATGCATGTATCTCCACGACAGCTGATGACAAGAGATCAATTGCCCTGTGCTGGAAAAAAATAGGAGGGCACTTCCATAATGACGTGTGACAGATTTGTTTTTTGCCCAGGAATCCCTATATTCTTTTCAAATAACGAAAATGTCTTTCGAGGGAAAATGGTGACTTTTCAATATCCTGTGAAATTGTCTGCAGCAACATATTTTGAAATAGTTAATCATTTAAATACTCCGTCAAAAAGAAGAAAGAATTAAAATTTTCAAAGGTCTTTTGCATCGATATACCAGGTAACAAGCTTTAAACAATCGTATGACGTATCTTACCTATGGAGCATCTATCACCATTGAGAACCCAACCAGCCGGATCACACTGACACGTACTGTCGTGATCACACCAAGTTCCCTCAGCTACACAATCCGGGGAGGTCATGCCAGGACTGTAACATGTCCGTCCGATTACTAAAATTATTGATAGAATCAGTGATTGAGTTGAGACTCAGCTATGGGAATCTCAAGCTTCTTTTCCGATTGTTTCGTCTAGTTCGAGGGCTGCTGAGCATGACACTTAAAGCTTGAAATGTCTATCTAGAGACATATAGACTGTATGACAGGGTTGAGAGGAAAGCGGTCGAGGTACCAAATCCATAAAACCACAGAAACATTGTCAAATCCAAATAATACAAAGACTTTGACAATGAGAGCTAGTTTTCAAATTATTTCTTATTTAGGAACTTAAATAATATGAAAACGAGCCGGCCACAATCATAAATTTCCTTACTTTTCTCGCCCATGGTAAATATAAAAAGCATAGACAAAAAATTGTTAGATCCAGGCATTTATGGTTCCTGTTAATTTTCTGTCCTATAAATTTCATCTTGTCCATGTTTTACATGACGGGCATATACTTAGATATCAGAGCTGATACTGGGCTGTAAGTTTTATAGTCCATATGCAGTAAACATGGCAGCTAGAAAGTGGATTTGTTGAAATTAGCTCTGTTATATAACAGAGCTATACAAAGCACTGATTGACAGATTGAGGCACATTCAGAGGCTGGGCCTGAGACAACATGGGACATCTCTAGAAAGGGAAAGTCCTGTCCGATGGGTCAGAAATTGAGTTGTATAAGCTACTGCTTATCATATCCACATCATAGTAATAGCATTCTAAGATATCATCATAGCATGTGGCGCTCGCATGCGGTAAGTGTGCTCAAGCCTTTTCTCTCGTTGTTCGACGTCAAAAAGACATGCTGTTAGTTGTTTTATTGCTTTAAGTCTACAGTAATACTCTTCTTGAATCAGATGAAGAAGAAACGCAAGTATGTGGCCGGACCGGGTTTCGATCCTGGGACCTCTGGCTCTCGAGTTAGATGAGCTCCAGAGTTCTCTACACGGCCCGGCCAAAGGGACTGCAATTGATCTTTGAGATACCAGTATTTTTAGTAAATAGAAGTTGAAATATGGATCATACTCAAGAATACAGGGAATTATACTTACTTTCTTTTAATTTGCTTTGTCATTAGAAGTGGATTCTTTGCAATACCCGTGTTTAAGATACCATAAATGGTTGTATGTATGAATAAATTATCAAATATTTAACATTTCAAACCTGACACACAGACATTAGCCTCTAAAACTAGTCCTGGTACACATCCGCAGAAATTATATAGACACCGTTCGTCAGGTCCAACACATTCTGTGTCAGCTGTACATTGTCGTTGTGCGTTACTGGATGCTGCAAACAGTACAAGAAAAAAGACCGCGTTTAAAGGTGAACGGGTACAGTTTCAGGGAAAGCAACTCTACCCCGTTTCATTTTGTCTCCATTCGTAACAGGAGTCAACTCTGAAATAACAGAATTGGCTTCTCTAGTAGCTATTTCTATCTTTAACAGTTGCCTCCACTTTCGAAGGCCAGCGACGTCCAGGAAAGCAAGCAGGAAGCAATAAATGTGTCTCCCACTTCCCACAGATGGATAACAAAAGAACAAGCAGCCCCATATTTTCCGGCTTCAGCTGCTAAAAAACCACGCACACACTTTTTCTGCCTGTGTCGATCCGATAGACCGAATTGTTAACTTCGATAGGCCCCCGTTCCTGTCCTTTCAGTATAGGCCGCTCCAAAAGCTCCTATCTTTCAAAAATGGTGTCTCCCAAAGGACCTACTCCCATGTTTAGAAGCTCGGCGTCCATTTTGAAGCCCGGCTGACATCAAGCTGCATGGCATTGATTATCCATCCACTATGCATGGATCTCCACGACAACTAATGACAAGAGATCAATTGCCCAGGGCGGAAAGGCGTAGGAGGGCGTTTACATATTGACGTGTGACAAAGGACCTAGTATGATAAGGCCCGTATTTGGCCCCCAGAAAACTCAGTTTTCAAAAGTCATATTTAGATAATAAAAATGTATTCATAGGAAAGTTTGAACCCTGAATGTAACAGCAAACACAACATTAAACAGTTCTTGCATGAAATATTTGTGGGTTTTTTTATCTTGAACATACCCATACCCCCAGTGGATTCTGACGAAAATGACGAATTTGGTAGCCTTTGTTGCTTTCAAAATATATGAGCCCACCCTCCAGCGCACATTTTATATTTTGTATACAGACCAAATTTTAATATATTTTCATGCCATGAAAATATTAAATGTGCTGGAGACCGGACTCTATGTTAATTTTTAACTTTTTGTCGCAAAGCTGGCAGCGTTTGGAACATTTTCCCTATTTCTCAACATAAAAACGTCAATATCTCGGCTCATAGACAAAATAAACATATGTTGTGGGTATTCAATTTCTTAGTTAGAACACAGGAAATAATTTGGTACACATTTGATTTTGATCTGTTGAAATATTTTGGTTAGCATCTCTGGACTTGCAAACTTGAGTGGGTGGGGTATATGGAGAGGCCTTGTGCAGTGCACAAATAATTAGCAGTGTTATCTTACGTTTAAGCCTTTCTTTAAAAGCCTATTATCTAGAGCTTTCAAAAGCTATTGTAAATGACTTATTTCTTTGAAGGAAACTGTATTAAACTCACATTTTCTTGCTGTTTTCCTTCATATTATTGAAACAACACGGGCAGGTCAGAAATCATGTTATTCTGAGAATAAACATAGTTGAAACATATTATTTCTGTTTGTTCCCATACGCACAAATGATAAGCAATAGAAACCAGACAATTTTCAGAGAATTCGAATAGGGACTAAAACCGGCCCTTATCATACCAGGTCCTTTGTTTAATCCAGAAATCGCTATACTCTTTTTGAATAAAGAAATAATAGATTAGAGAGAAAACGATGACTTTTAAAAACCCGGTGGTTTTCCATGCAACAACATATTCAGAAATAGCTGATTATTTAAATACTCTGGCGAAAAAGGAAGATAAAAACATCTGAAGGATTTTTGCATTGATAGTCCAGTTTACAAATTTTATTCAATCGTATGACATAGTTTACAAGGGGTGCAACGTATTACGGTTTTTACGGTCAATAGGTCGAAAATATATCGCCACAGGTCAAAGATGGCGTCATAACGTATAAAATTTGTGAATTTTGTTGGACAAAAATACAAAGTAAGTATGTTTGCTGGCCCTCACATATTAATTACCTAGCGCAGGATGTGGAGAAATTATGCAGTGTCTCTGGAAAATTGACCGTTTCTTCTGATCTTTCCTCAAACTTTAGTGATGTCCGGTCAGCTGCGAAGCTCGAATCGACGAGAAAATCGGAACCGATTTTGACCTGTATAAAATCACGCTTCGCAGCGAAAATCAGGTCATTTAGGATTTAATTTCAGTGTCTATATCACTAAAACGATAAGCCCCACATTATTGTCCTAATTTAACTCTAAGAACACCCCTCTATCTCGAGGAATCAAGGTTTAAGCCATTTAATGTTGCTTCTGGTCAATTGTAGGATACTTATGTTGTTTACTGGTCAATAAGTACTTCTAGCTAGCCTCACTTTCGTTTCAGAATCAAGATTACTGAATGTCCCATATTACATGTGACTATTTCTCGGTTTAATGTCTCGTTTATAAAGGCATATATAAAAACTCAAGTATCCGAACTCTCTGCACCAGTTTTTCCGGTTTTCATAGCGTCGAATCGAGAGTACAAACATTCGCTTATAACCAGTAGTCGGAATTCATTATGTTTTGAGATTTTATCCGGGATGTGCTGCGTCATTTATAGTTATCCAGCTTCGAAAATGTAAAGAGGTAAGTTTAATATAATTTGCTCTCTTCGGTCTTTTACTTTATTGCCCTGTACAATGTCCTGTATGAGTGGATAGTAAAAGGTACAGTATTCAAATCGCCCTTGGCATGATTCTAAAACCATTTTGAGCCTTTTCTTACATGTTTTATAAAAATCTTTAAAATAAACGGTAGGCGTTATCAATCTACAGTTTGTTAGTTTTGATAATAGGATGGTAGCTAGGTTTTGCGCGACACAAACTCGTGTTAAATTAAGCTGTTCGGAATAAAATATCTGTGACGGCCATGAGGTTTTCATTGTACAGGTTAATAAAGTAAAAGACCGAAGAGCAAATTATATTAAACTTACTTCTTTACATTTTCGAAGCTGAACAACTATAAATGACGCAGTAGATTCCGGATAAAATCTCAAAACATAATGAATTCCGACTACTGGTTATAAGCGAACTTTGTACTCTCGATTCAACGCTATGAAAACCGGAAGAGATGGTACAGTGAGTTCGAATACTGTGAACCTGTAATAAATATACGTTGCAATATTCAAAGCAGGGATGTTTATGTGTTCGGTAGTAGTTCGTTCCCTTGGCTCAAAAAGGCTGTAACCAAAGTTTTTTTTGCATAATTTTGTGCCTAAGAACACAATACATTTAGAAAAGAAGTATTATAGCTGCACTAAATTTTTTGCACAAAAAGGTGTAAATGCTCTTACATCCTTTTTACGCAAACGTTTTAAAAACTACAAAATATTAAATCCTGCTGCTTTATATTGCAAATTATGAGAATTAGAACCTATTCTGCCTCTGAAAGAATTGAATCTAAAAGTTTAAGTTTGAATATGGCACATTTATTTGTTGAATGTAAAGCCATTTAAGTCTAAAATTGGTATAAATAACCCCACCCTCTTATTCTGCCTCCAGGGAGAAAACTCTCCAGTATGTTCTCTCCAGCATGAAAACTCTCCAGTGAGTTCTCTCCAGTATGAAAACTCCAGTGAGTTCTCTCCAGTATGAAAACTGTCCAGTGAGTCCTCTCCAGGATGAAAACTCTCCAGTGAGTTCTCTCCAGTATGAAAACTCTCCTGAGAGTTCTCTCCAGTATGAGAACTCTCCAGTGACTCGGAGTTCTCTCCAGTATGAAAACTCTCCAGTGTGTTCTCTCCAGGATGATTACTCTCCAGTATGTTCTCTCCAGGAAGAAAAATCTGGATTATGCACTTCCACTTTTTTCGCTCCAACTTTTTTGTTAAGCATTCTTCACAGTACAGGAGTACATTAAAGGCACTGGAAATCTTATATGTTATGTGTTATAGCTTCTGATTGGTACTTATTCTCATATTTTGCAATATAAAGCAGCAGGATTTAATATTTTGAAGTTTTCGAAACGTTGGCGTAAAAAGGATGTAAGAGCATTTACATTTTTATGTGCAAAAATTTGGTGCAGAAATGCTATTACTGACAAAAAATGCACAAAAGCTGCAGTAACTGTGAAAATGCTGAAATAATTCAAGATGTACACATAATCCAGCTATAATACTTCTTTTCTAAATGTATTGTGTTCTTAGGCACCAAATTATGCAAAAAAGAAGCTTTTCGACCACAATTTTAGTTACAGCCTTTTGAACTACTACCGAACACATAAACATGCCTACTCTGAATGTTGCAAGGTATAGTACAGATTTTGATATATGCCTATATAAACGAGACATAATACCGAGGAATAGTCGCATGTATTATGGGACATTCAGTAATCTTGATTCTGAAACGAAAGTGAGGCTAGCTAGAAGTGCTGATTGCAATTACTTATTGACCAGTAAACAACATAAGTGTCCTACAATTGACCAGAAGCAACATTAAATGGCTTAAACCTTGATTCCTCGAGATGGAGGGGTGCTCTTAGAGTTAAATTAGGACAAGAATGTGGGGCTTATCGTTTAAGTGATATAGACACTGAAATTAAATCCTAAATGACCTGATTTTCGCTGCGAAGCGTGATTTTATACAGGTCAAAATCGGTTCCGATTTTCTCGTCGATTCGAGCTTCGCAGCTGACCGGACATCACTAAAGTTTGAGGAAAGATCAGAAGATACGGCCAATTTTCCAGAGACACTGCATGATTTCTCCACATCCTGCGCTAGGTAATATAATATATCAGGGCCAGCAAACATACTTACTTTATATTTTTGTCCAACAAAATTCACAAATTTTATACGTTATGACGCCATCTTTGACCTGTGGCGATATATTTTCGACCTATTGACCGTAAAAACCGTAATACGTTGCACCCCTTGGTTTACCTGCAAAGCATCCATGACCATTGAAAACCCATTTTAGAAACAGCTGATTATTTTAATACTCTGGCGAAAAAGGAAAATAAAAACATCTGAAGGATTTTTACATTGATAGTCCAGCTAGCAAATTTTAAACAATCGTATGACATAGTTTACCTGCAAAGCATCCATGACTATTAAAAACCCATTTCAGAAATAGCTGATTATTTTAATACTCTGGCGAAAAAGGAAAATAAAAACATCTAAAGGATTTTTACATTGATAGTCCAGCTAGCAAATTTTAAACAATCGTATGACATAGTTTACCTGCAAAGCATCCATGACCATTGAAAACCCATTTAAGAAACAGGTGAATATTTAAATACTCTGGCGAAAAGGAAGATAAATACATCTGAAGGATTTTTGCATTGATAGTCCAGTTAGCAAATTTTGAACAATCGTATGACATAGTTTACCTGTAATGCATCCATGACCATTGAAAACCCAAGCAGACGGATCACACTGGCACGTACTGTCGTGATCACACCAAGTTCCCTCAGCTACACAATCCGTTGAGGTCATGCCAGGGCTGGAACACATCCGTCCGATTTCTAAAATTATTAATAGAATCTGTGATTGAGTTGAGACTGGGCTTTGGTTATCTCAGGCTTATTTTCCTATTATTGCGTCTCGTGCGATGTTTGCTGAGCATGACACTTAAACGAACTGTTGGCAAGCTTGAAATGTCTATGTTAAGATATGTAGACTGCATGCCACGGTTGAGAGGAAAGCAGTCGAAGTAGCAAATCAATAAGTCCGAACTCATAAACCATAGAAACATTGTCAAATCCAAATGTTTATATACAATAAAATTGACAACGAGAGCTAGTTTTCAAATTATTTATCATTTAGGAAACTTAGAAAATATGAAAACGAGCCTGTTTTCTTGCGAAGAACGGGCCACAATCATTTATTTCCTTACTTTTCTCGCCTATGGTGAATAAAAAATCATAGGCTACAAATCTTTTGATCCAACCGTTTCTGGTTCCTGTTAATTTTTTATCATATTGATTTCATCCTGTGCAATTTTATACATGACGGACAAATAGTTAGATATCAGAGCTAACACTGGCTGTACGTTTCATAGTGTACATGCAGTTAACATGGCAGCTAGCAAGTGGATTAGTTGAAATTAGCTCTGTAATAAAAGAGAGCTGTACAAAGCACTAATTGACAGATTGTGGCACATTCAGGGTCTGGGCCTGAGACAACATGGGACATCTCAAGAAAGGGAAAGTCCTGTAAGAACTGGGTCAGAAACTGAGTTGTAAAAGCTTCTGTTTATCACATTCACATCATAGTCATAGCGTTCGAAGATCATCATAGCATGTGTCGCTCGCATGCGGTAAGTGTGCTCGAGCATTTTCTCTCGTTGTTCGACGTCCAAAAGACTGATTGTTTGTTGTTTTGTTGCTCTAAGTCCACGGAAAACAGCTATGGTCATGTCGGGACGTTCAATTAACCTAACCACACTATCCCTGGGCAAACTTAGGCCTCCGAAGTCGTTAATTAATACAAAGTGCACATACTAATTACTTTCGCCAGTAACTGACATATGCCCTTCTTGAATCAGATGAAAGAGAAACGAAAGCATGTGGCCGGACTGGGCTTCGAACATGGGACCTCTGACTCTCGCGTCAGACGCGCTCCCGACTGCGCTACAAGCCCGGCCAAAGGGACAGCAATTCATCTTCGATCTACCAGTATTTTTAGTGCAAAGGATCTGAAATGGGAATCATACTGAACACAGACAATCTTATTTACTTTTATTTAATTTACTTTAACGTAAAAGTGGATTTTTGCAATACCCGTGTTCAAGATACCAAGTGGCTGTATAAATCAATGAATAAACAAATATAAGTAATGTCAAACCTGACACGCAGACATCAGCCCCTAAAACTAGTCCAGGTACACATCCACACAACCCATATATACACCGTTCATCAGGTGGCAGACATTCTGCGTCATCTGTGCACGGTCGTTGTGCGTTACTGGATGCTGCAAACAGTAAGAAAAAAGACAGTGTTTATGGGTGAATAGGTACATCTTCAAGGGAAGCAACTCTGCCACTTTTATTCTGTTTCCATCAGTAACAGGAGTCAACTCTTAAATTTCAGAATTGGCTTCTCTATTAGCTAATTCTATCTTTCAGAGTAGCCTCTATTTTGAAGGACTGCGCCGTCCAGAGAAGCAAACAGTAAGCAACAAATGTGTGTCCCCCTTCGAACAGATAGGAAAAAAAGATAAAACAGTCCCACATTTTCTGGCGTCGGCTGCAACAAAAACACGCACACACTTTTTCTGTCTTTGTCGATCCGATAGACCCAAAAATACAAAACTGAATTTTTAACTTCTAAAGGCCCCTGTTTCTGTCCTTTCAGTATAGGCCGCTCCAAAAGCTCCTATCTTTGATAAATTGTGGCTCCCTAAGGATCGACTCCCATGTTTAGAAGCTCGGCGGCCATTTTGAAGTCCGGCTGACATCATGCTGCATGGCATTTAAGACTATTGATTATCCATCTATTATGCATGGATCTCAACGACAGCTAATGACAAGAGATCAATTGCCCTCTGCGGAAAAACGTAGGAGGGCGCTTGCATAATGACGTGTGACAAATTTGTTTTTGGCCCAGGAATCCCTATATTCTTTTCAAGAAAACTTAGCTCGAAGGAAAATGATGACTTTAAAGAATCCTGTGAATTTGTCTGCAGGCACATGTTTAGAAATAGTTAATTATTTAAATACTGTGTCGAAAAGAAGAAAGAAAATTTTCAGAGGCCTTTTGCATCGATATTCCAGGTAACAAGCTTTGAACAATCGTATGACATATCTTACCTATGGAGCATCTATCACCATTGAGAACCCAACCAGCCGGATCACACTGACACGTACTGTCGTGATCACACCAAGTTCCCTCAGCTGGACATTCCGCTGTGGTCGTGCCAGGATTGGAACAAGTCGAGCCGATAACTACAATATGATTACTAGAGCCTGTGATGGAGGTTGAGACTAAGGCAAAGAAACTTATGCCGCGACATGACAAAACAAATAAAGTGGAATATGCGCCCATCGAAGACTCAGAGCAGCTTTGGCACATGCGGAGTTTGATCAGAGTCTTGGCTGTCCGATTTTAAACGCACAGCGAAGACTTTGATCAGACTAGACGACTGCACATGCTGATATGAGTTTTCGCATGGCGCACAGACCACTCTGTTGATTTTCTCATATTGCGGCTCAGTTATAAGCTAATTTTCATATTATTTAGCTTAAAGGCCTGGATTTTGTCCTACCATTTTGACCCCCCCCCCCCCCCAAACTAATCTCCTCCAATAAACAAGTGATAAGAAAATCAAAGGCACCTCCTAATAGCCTCATTATTAGGGTCATAAAAAAATGCAGTGCTGAAATCACTGCCTGCCTGAGGGGCCCCAGTGGGATAAATTCATGCATCAGTCATTTAATGTAAGAGATCAGAACAATATATTCTATAATTTGTAAAATATACATTGTAATTGGCTGATTAGCAGTCAAAGAATACTCTAATATTGATTCAAAAAAAATAGAAAAAGAAAAGAAAGAAAAGAAAATGAACAAAAAAGGCAAAAAGAATTGAAAAAGAAAAAAAAGAACTTAAGGAAAAAAAATAAATAAAATGGAATATATTCCACAAATATTTTCATGTATTATCACTAACTAACTACTCTATTTTTAGTATATTTTTGATATGTTATTTTTAATTTTACTTTCTTAAATTTAATTTACTAATTTTTTATATAATTTCTATTTATCTATTTTTTTATTTATTTTTTTTTGTGTGAAGTAAGTCAAGTGCTCATTAATTTAATAGATTAGCCATTTTTATAATCTCAAGAAAAGAAAATATGCAAGATTTGAAGATGAAATTTTGTTTCAAGGATCATTTCAGAGACCCAAAAGACTTCAGTTTAATTAAATTGCGAAACATGTGTTTTGAGCAGTTTGATGACATTATACATTTTGAAAACAGTGAATAGGTCAAAGTTCGTTTGTTTTTACAAGAACTGATGTTTTGTTGGTTATAGACTGTGATTTGTCAATTATGGATTTATCATTATCAATATTTTGTTTCCACAGAGTATATAATTTTATGTTCGCTTCTCTAATTATGATAGTGGATTTTGATTGTGAAAAGGGATAGATTTGAACTTAAGATTTTGTAAATATTACCAGAATATATGTATCAAAAATGTTTTTCTACATCTTATTTCAAAGAATACTAATGCAAGTAATTAAATCAAGGTATCCCCCCATTTTGGGCCTCCCAAAGAGACTGCTGGGACACTGGTCTAGAGAAGACTGGCTAGCCAGAGAAGAGTGTTTATTGGATTAGATAAGGATTACATAACTTACTAATGACAAAAATCCAGGTCTTTAAAGCAAAGCTTGCCAAGCATGGTTAGAGATCTTAAGAAGCTGTGATAGAGTTGAGATCGAGGGCTACTTTTCAGACTATTTATTCTCATACTCGGAGAGCCTTGCATGGGAGCTGAATACAATGAAATCGAGCTTGAATTTCCGTGCGGCGGTCAAACGCCATCACGGTTTTCATTAATTTTTCTTACCCATTGTGAACAGAATACTCATTTCGACGTTGCGTGCCCGCTCGGATACACCCAGAGACTATTAAAAGCAAAAAAAAAATAACATCAAATCAAATGGCCATGAGTTTACGCTTTTGCTTAACCGTTAAAGTTATGTTCTGTTCTATCATAGCAATTTAAGAGATACAGCATAGCGTGTATCGGTTGCATGCGGTATGCGTGTCAGTTCCGTTTCTTTCTTTGTTGCCATGTCAAAGTGACTGAAATTCAGCTTTGAGATATGAGTAATATGAGATAAAATGCGCTGAAATATGAGTACAGGGAATTAATGTTACTTTTATTGTAATCTACTTTGTGGTAATAAGTGGATTCTTCGCAATAAATAAGATATCATAGATTGCCTGTATATTGATACAGGCCACCTATGTTATCTTATTTTTGAACATGCTTATAATATCAAACCTGTCTGGCAAGCATCATTCTCTAAGACTAGTCCAGGTACACACCCACAGAAACCATTCTGGCACCATTCGCTAGGTGCAACACAATCTGCATCAATTGCACATGTTCGTTGTGCCAAGCTTGTTCCTGTAAATGGTATGAGAAAATGACGTTGTACGAGGGATGCTAACAAAAATACGTGGACATCTGCTGAAAAATTAATTTTTCATAGTGCGCATATTATATCTGCATTAAAATATGTTATTTAAGAGCACACGTTTTATCTCGTTATGAAGCTGCAAGAATAATTTACAGGCTATTTTATAGTCATATTCAGATCGTTTGGATATGTCATTTAGTCAGTGTTTCAGTGTTGATTCTTGTACACTAGCACTGGGGTCACTACTTAAATTATGATTTAAAGGAAGCTTATTCCATTTTAATATATATCTGGCAAAATTTCTAAATTATTCTAAAACAAAGACTGTCTTGTCATACCGACATGAATCTTAGCGGAGTTTGGCTCCCATTCTTTTGAGTTGTTTTGACTTTTTCCGGTTCTTGCTGCATCGGATATCTGTCTTGATGCCCTTGCCTGTCGCCTTTCTCGAGACAGAGGGGTTGAGGTGGCTCGATGAGGGTGATGCTTGCGCTCGTGAGTTAATATGCAGGCGTCTCTTACCTGATGTCTGTAGCTAATGTGTCCTGCGGAATGCGACAGTACGTGTGACTTGGACAGGGATGCTCGTTGCCCGCGGAGACCTGTCCATCATCTTTTTTCTTTCAAACTTTTCGGGTTTAGCGACACTGAAGAAGCGCGCGTCTGTTTCACTAAATTTGGTATGGATACATTAATAGCGAGCTCGCCCGTCGTGCTAGCGGGCCCTTGGGGCCCGCTCGCGATGCTCGCTATTAATGTATCCATACCGAGCATCGCGAGCGGGCCCCAAGGGCCCGCTAGCACGACGGGCGAGCTCTTATGCACATTAGTCAATAGAAAATGTAGATGATATTATTGTATATGTTGCTTCAGAAAACCATCGTTCGATTTCTCGACCGAAATTTACCTCCATATGGGGGCTGCCATTATATGATTTAACAGGAAGTTTGATCGATTTATTTCAACAAACAGTCTCTCTGTTTCGTCTCTGACCACTACTCGTGGTTGCTATTCTCCTTAGACACAAAGATAAGGACGTTCTTCGGCACAAAACCTAATGTGTATGTAAATAATTTTAACGTTCGACCGGAAGCTGAAACATAAGCTGTAATGCAATCGCAACACTTCGGTCAATTTCCATAGGCGAGGATGTCCGATTGCTGCGACCTTGACGGGTTACCATAAAAAAATCTGCTTCAACAGAAAACAGAATATAAGGATCTGTCATGGGTGTCAGGTGGGGATAGAAAAATCCGTCACGAGGGTCACTGTTCGGCATCACGAGGCTTGGACAGTCGATTCAAAGACTGATTAGTTTCAAAAGGATCCAAATAATATAAAAGACGATGATCTAGAATAATAGTCTAAATCGATCTCAAATTTTAGATTTCTAAGAATCTATCCTCTGATCTCAAAGGATGTAAATAAAATATAATCTGCACTATGGATGATGTACGGGGAGACGTTTTACGGCCGCCACACGGCACAACACCAGCTGCAGTGAGGTAAAATTAAAATCTTAAAAAGTTCCTTCAAGAGCAGAGAATACATACAGCAGTAGGAACATGGGCCAGACTACGTAGTTTCGGCTAATAAAGCCTCGTCAGTGACCCTGACAATATCTGGTGACGAAACCTGAAAAAAGCATACTGTAATTTCTTAATTTTAATTGGACAGTCGATTCAAAGACTGATTAGTTTCATAAGGATCCAAATAATATAAAAGACGATGATCTTTTATAACCCCGTACCGTACCACAGCGCGTAAACTGGAATCACGAAACACCGCACCTCAGTTAAAGTGCGACAGGAACAGTAGTGTGAAACTAATTTTGGTTGATTGCTAAAAGCCAGTCCTAAAATGCCATGTCCGTTTCTAGGCTGTGCCTTAATATATATTATTCTACTTTTACAGTATTCTTCGGTCTTAAAGTATAACAGATGACAGTAGAATTGAATTTGATATGCCTCTGAGTAATTCAAGCCTACGGTTTAGCAAGAAATAGTAATATCGATTCGATATGTTCTTCGGTCAGCTGCAGGAGCGTTTATAGTTGTTGTTGTTGTTGTTGTTCTCGTAGATTCGTTGACCAGTCTGACTTTCGTTTGTGTGTCCATTCAGGGTTAGTAAGGGCTACAGCGATGCCCGCCAATAGGCAGTGCCTGTTTTCATATTATTACAACTGTACACTCAGAAGCACCAGTTCTGTGAGTGAGCTGCATCGAAAAGTTGCCTGATAAGCTTAAAATAATGCAAATACATATCGTTACCATTTAAGTACACCGTAAACCTTCATTCTAGTTCTTATGACAAATGAAACACTGTAAGCCCCTTGTCTCCCTCGAATGTAAATTGCGCCATTTCTCTCGAATGAATGGCGAGTTCATTTTTTTTCATAGATATTTTTTAAGTAAAAATTCACAAATATTCTAGTGAAATTCAAGTGAGATTTGTAGCTCATCTGAGCCAACGGCTCCGGGTTGTAATATCCATCAGACGTAGCTATAAGTAGACTGCATACCGTTCTATTGTGATGTATTCGACGTTATGTCTCATAACGTCGTTACCTTAGTTACTTATTTCATGTTAGCCGTCTTTGGAGATCATTATACATATTTTATACTGAGATAGTTGTTTTGTTATACCTCTAAGCGGGAGGGCTTAGCCCCTCTCGCCAGACATTACATTGGCGACGAGGATGCGTGAGCTTATAGGATAAGAGGCTCCATCGTCCGTCGTCGTCGCCCGTCCGTCCGTCGTCTCCCACAATTTCAAATAGCTCCGGCTCGGTCCCTCAGTGAGTCTCCTCCGGCGGTAGACTCAAGTTTAACAGTTGCTAATGCAATGGTTAAGCTTGATACAGATACATGCATCCCCGCTATAGTTGCATTTTTGTGTTTTTCCTTCATCAATAATCCAGGAAACAACCTTCAAATAACTTACCTGTGGAGCATCTATCACCACTGAAAACCCAACCAGACGGATCACACTGGCACGTTCTGTCATAATCACACCAAGTTCCCTCAGCTAGACAATCAGCTGTGGTCATTCCAGGATTGGTACACATCTGTCCAATTACTATAATAATGAACAGAATCTATGATGGGCCTTATATAACTGACATGGCAATCTAAGATTATCAATCTCATAGGAGACTTGTCGAGCATATTACTTTCAGCTTGAAATGTTCTTGTAGAGATGTGTCGAATATGTGTGATGGGGTTGAGAGGAAAGCGGTCACAGTACCAAAATCGCAAGTGCAACCCTCTAAACCGAAAAAAATATTTGTCGAATCCGAAACATATAGATACCTGACATTGAGACTGATGGCTAGTTTTCAGATTAATTATTTATTCGCATGAAACTTAAATATTATGAAAAAGAGACAGAAGTTCCGGTGGTGGTGAGAACACAATCATTTTATCATTATTTTATCATACCCATGATGAACAGAACACTCAAAGTACACCATACAATCAGGGGCAGTATTTATAAAACAACTTAAGTGGTAGCTATGCTGTTGCTAAGTGTGAATTTCTATGAAGGAGATTCCCTACAACTATGAAATTTGCTCTGAGGAACAGTCTGAAAAAGAGTGTTCCTCCAGAGAAAATTTCATAGTTGTAGGGAATCTCCTTCATAGAAATTTTGCCTTAGCAACAGCATAGCAACCACTTAAGCTGTTTTACAAATATGGCCCCTGGTCATTTCCGTTTCTTGTAAATTTTCTATCACTTATTCTGTCCAATAAACTTCATCTTGCATGTATTTTACACGACGGCAAACAGTTAGATGTTTAATAAAATGGGCACCAGATTATTATATTAACCCTTCTCATGCTTATCGCGTATATATACGTTTTGGGGGGATAGGTCACTTTGTGAGCCTGTCAGGCACGCTAGACACCAAGTGCACCCCAACAGTGGAGGTTGTCCTACGAAGGAGGGATTCTGCTTTCTAACAGATGAAGTTTTTACCCACACCACTGGTATTTTAGATATCGAAACACCGAAAATACGTCATACGATTTTCTCAATATCAGTTTTTTCAGTCACACCCTCACTTGCTTGATCCCGAGTTTCTTCAAACAAGAATTGATCCATCTAAACTTTACTATTGATAAATGTTCAGCAATGATTCAGGTTCCGAGGGAAGCAATCGCTTTGTTCCTACTTAGCATACATTTGGGGCTAATATCTTGAACTTTTCTCTTTTTTTAAGTGTCTTAAATGAACACCGGGTAGTCACGTCACCACCATATTTTGACGTCACGTGACAGTTATTCTCTGCAAGAAATTGACAAATTAGAGAAAAAAAATTCAATTAACCCTTCTCATGTTAATCGCGTATATATACGCCTTGGGGGATAGGTCACTTTGTCAGCCTGTCAGGCACTCTAGACACCAAGTACACCCCAAACAGTAGAGGTTGTCCTATGAAGGAGGGATTCTGCTTTCTAACAGAGCAAGATGTTACCCACACCACTGGTATTGTAGATATCTAAACACCGAAAATACGTCAAAAACTAACGATTTTCTCAATGTCAGTTTTTTCAGTCACATCCTCATTTGCTTGATCCCGAGTTTCTTTAAACAAGAATTGATCCATCTAAACTTTTACTATTGATAAATGTTCAGCAATAATCCCGGCTCCCAGGGAATCAATCGCTTTGTTCCTACGAAGCGAACATTTGGGGCTAATATCTTGAACTTTTCTTTGTTTTTAAATGTCTCAAATAAACACCGGTTAGTCTCGTGACCACCATATTTGGACGTCACAAGACAGTCTGACTCCTGCAACATGGCGGCTTACATCTCGTTGTAAGTGGATGAAAATTTTAACAATATCGGTGAAAGTTTGTTTAATTTATGGCTTCTTAGGTAAGGGTATCCCCTTTTTAGGGTCAGATGAGCTTTTTTCGTAGCATGAGAAGGGTTAACATTTAAAGAGATATAGCATAGCATAGCCTTATCGCTAGCGTATGGTGTTTGGGTCAATGCCTTTGCTCTCGTTCTCAAAGTCAAAGAGACCGGAATTGTTAATTAATGATATCAAACCTGTCTGGCAGACATCATTCTGGAAGACTAGGCCAGGTACACACTCACAGAAACCATTCTGGCACCATTCGTCAGGTGCAACACATTCTGCGTCAATTGTACATGTTCGTTGTGCGTAGTTTGTACCTGTAAATGGTATGCGAAATGACGTTTTACGAGGGATGCTAATAAATACGGGGACATCTGCTGAAGATATTTTATTATTTATGGTGCACCTATTAAATGCAGTCTTCATATTTATAACATTGCTGTTATATGTATATTTTCTGGATAAAATATTTTTAAACCAAATTTGCAGTAAATACAGATTTAGCTTTCATTTCTCCAATGAGGTATTTAATTTATCGCTTCAAAACTTCACAGTCGAAACTAATCATTTACTCATTCTTCGGCACAAATTATGTAGAATATTAATTAATATTAGGAGATTCAAAACTATTATATGAAATGTAAACTGAATACACTCTGATAGCCCTGGGTTTTTTTTACTAAATTGACTTTGTAGCCCAAATGATAAGCAATTAAAATTACATGACAAAACAAGTGTGTTTTTTTAGAAATCTCATTTGGATAAACCGAATTTTATCATGCTATTTTACAATCGATATCAGCCTGTGAGAGCGTATAAACTGAGCCATCTAGAAATTAACCTTTTGAAGAGGTATGAGTACAGCCCCATATTTTTCGCGCCATTTTTCAAAGACACAGCTTTTGTCACGGACTGTTTACTTTCCTGGGCGACGAAGCCCTTCTTCATCGGTGTTTACTCTTAAAGGAAATGACTGACTCCCTGAAACTGCGCCCAATCACCTAAAGATAATATACTGGGCATGTTCGATATAACTACTTGGGTAGACCCGAGCAATACTCGGGTATTCTTCGGGCTACTGGAAGATCTTCGAGTGGCCCGAGGAATGCCTGTGTATTACTCGGGTTTACACAAGTAATTATGCCGAACATGCCCTCTGGTTGCATTTGCACGGAATCCGCCACTGATAGGACCAGCGAGTCGGTGTTGAAGTCTGTCGGTGTTCCGTGGTACTAAATGATAAAAAAGATGTTCATGTTGTTCTGACTACACTTACCTAAACTGTATATTGTGGTTATCACAATAAGGCTTCTGAGCATTCTTTTAAATTTTGTATTCATCTGGATACCTTTGAACACGAAAACAAACAATAATTATCGGATAATAGCTGTATCAAATATCTGGACGCTCCCTAGGCCACTCTACTGCTGCATGTCCCAACAAAAACCCTTTGCCCTTTTTCTGTGTCAATGTATCATTATAATGCGAATTGCACATGTTATTTTCATGTTGCACTGAATGTTATATATTCCGCCTGATAATATACAATAATTTGATGTTAAGGGAATGGGCCTTGTAAGCTATTAGCTTTCGTTCTGATCCATTTCATTTGTTTAGTTATGTTGTCTATACAGTAAATGTTGTACTGTGAACTCAGTGATGAAATAAAATGCGTTTATTAAAGTCCCAGTGTATATAATGATACCAATAAGCATAGTAGTATTTGGCAATATTTGCTATTTTCCCCACCACATTCGGTTTGCATGTATGATCATGTATTTTCCTTAACAAAAACGGGAAACTTAAATTCATTATTCACGTCTTTTTGATTTTCTTATGGGCTTTATATTTTTAATACTTGTACTTGAACATACAGAACACATATAAAATTAAAAGTTTACTTCCTTGTGTTTTCACCATCTCCTAAATGAAGAATTTTACTTATTCCGTTAAATAATATACAATCATATCTATTGTAAAAATTCAAAAAAGTGTTTCTCAGCTTAACGTAAATTTAAGTTGAAATATAGTATCAAAATTGACAATGTAAATGAACACTACCGCCAGCCAATAGGAAAATCGATACCACGGCTTACGGTCATATGACGATGTTTTTATGTTTGTTTGTTTTTTATTCGTGTCTGCCCTCGTGTCAGAGCAAATTCATTCTATCAAATACGGCGATTCAGATCGCTGTCCGCTTACCTATAGAACAATAATTCATTTTTTGGTTTAAAATTTACTTCTCACAAAAATTGCTTTAAAAAAACTATTGTTGAGTGTATAAATGGGCAATTTCGGAGTTACTCCAAAAGCTCGTTTCATAAATATCATATGAAATGTTCATCGTGTAAGATCATTTATATTTCTAAGTCTCGAAAATCCGAAAATGAGCCGCGACACGAGAAAACCAACAAAGTGGTTATGCGCCCAGCGCAGACTCAGATCAGTCTGGGCATCCGCCCAGTCTGATCAGAGTCTTTGCTGTCCGCATGGAGGTAGGTTAGACCCTTAAGCTACCCTTTAAGCGCTTAGCAAAGAGTCTAATTGAACTGGGCGGTTGCCCAGGCTGATCTGAGTCTGCACTCGGCAGTTCTTTACATAAAAGATTTTCGTGTTGTTGTTTTTTTTGCTTATTTTTTTTTTTTTTTTTTTTTTTTTTTTTAAGTTTTCAACTTTTCAGCTTTTGTAATGAAAGGTTTTAACGACGAAAAATATTACAATAGTTCAGTTGAAAAAAATCCTTCATGTTTATCGTTACTTTCATTATTGTTATTGTTATTATTATTATTACTATTATTGTTAGTTGTATCCGAAAACTTCATTCCGTTTATGCCTGATGCACATTTCCGTCTTCAGAAATAGGATAAGTCCATTAGTCAAGTAGGGGGTGGCTCTATCATTTTCCTTTTCTTTCATAGAGAAATATCCATTTGTCGTATGCAAATAGTGTAGATCCTGATCAAACACCGCGTTTTGCGGCGTCTGATCTGGGTCTGCACAGTTTTTCTCTGTCCGTTTTATGGAACGCTAGGCATTAATGGGTTAAATAAACATTTTTATACTTGAAAGACAATGACAAATTATTAATTTAAGAAGAAATAAGACATAAAAAAAATTACTTCCGAAAACACAAGAAACAACTAGTTTCACTACACTTTGAAAAGAAAACAAATAATTAATTAATTTAAAGAACTAACAAACAAACAGACATATATAATTTATTAAATGAATAAAATGTTGATTATAAGAAATAAATTGTAAAACAACAGAAATATCGTACCATCTTTAAAACCCGTTCAGTTCCAATTGATACTGTCATCGATAATTGGTTGTGATTGGGTTACGTCACATAAATATATACTTTACGACAAGTGCAAAGAAGCAAAACTCAGATCAGCCTGCGCGTGCACACAAACTGATCAAAGTTGCGGATTTTTGCTGTGTAGTTCCTCAGATTTCATAGATTATGCGAATTGGGAAGACTCTAATCAGCCTGCGCAAGTGCGCAGGTTGATCTGACTCTTTCCAGTTCGCTTATAGTGTAAGATCCTTTATGAAATGGCCCAGCTCAAGTTGTGATATTGAATAAATGCTTAAATAGGATGTTTTAATTCATGAAAAGAATTGTGCGTCAGTCATTTGTCTATTCTACCTATCATATTTGTCAAAATCTTTTATTCTCCCAAAACACCGTCTTTTCTTTTCCAAAACATACCGTTACTAACCAAAATATTGAGACAACGGCGGAGAGATCAGTCTAAAACTACATAAGAGTGCTCCTAAGGGCGGGGTTATCAAGTCAGTATGTAGTTTTTGCCATTCCGTAGATTTTGTTTTGAAAATTAAAAAAAAACAACTTTGAATTGAAAAATCCCGATCTTTTTATATATTGAAGTGATTGGTTTACTTGTCCAAATAAAAGGGTTAATGAAAGAAGTTTAATATTGCATCTTGGCAAGAAATTTGCTGTTTAATGATAAGGCTTTTGTGCATTCATAACGTATTTTCTTCATTTTTTTCTCGATCAGATGAGCCAAATCAGGCGAAAACATACTCTACGGCAATACGAAATGTTGAAGACTCCGATCACGTGCGTATCCGTGCAGTCCGAGTTTTTTTCTTTCTGTATCTATATCTATAAATCATGAGAGAACAACAAGGTGAAAGTCAGACCGCATAAATGCGCAGACTGATCTTAGTCTTCGCCATTTACACATGATAAAGGCAAAAAATTTGGAATGCATCGCTTATAATGTAGTGTTTTGTATGCAACGATAAAATGAGCCGCGACACGACAAAACCAACAAAGTGGTTGTGCGTCCAGCGCAGACTCAGATCAGCCTGGGCATCCGCCCAGTCTGATCAGAGTCTTCGCTGTCCGGATGGAGGTAGCTTAGACCCTTAGCTACCTTTTGAACACTTAACAAAGAGTCTGATCAAAATAGGGAGATGCCCAGGCTAATTTGAGTCTGCGCTGGACGCACAACCACATTGTTGGTTTTGTCGTGTCGCGGCTCAAATGCTTTAACGCTTTTAAAGGAAGGAAAACTAAATAAAAACATGCACACTGACGGTGTGCGAAGTCGGTCCAAGTTCTTACTTATTGAACTGCGACACGAAAAAAAGTGGCATGTACGCCAAACGAAGACTCAGATCAGATCCGCCCAGTCTGATCAGAGTGTTAACTGCCCGCATGGAGCTAGCTTTGACTCTTAGCCACCTTTTAGGTGCACAGCCAGGATTCTGATCAGACTGGGTGCTCATACCACTTTGTTGATTTTGTCGTGTCGCGACTTAGTCTTCATATTGTAACACTCCCAGGTCTTCATATTGTAATTCTTTTATATTAACACTCCCAGGCAACAATAAATGTTTTTAAAGGAAGAAAAAAAAACAATAATAAACTGCACTTTACTGTGTGCCAAGTAGGTCCAAGTTCTTAATTAGTATCATATCATTCTATCTAAAATAATATATAGGTCGAAAAAAGCATTTAGAAATTTAGAAACACTCTGTAAATTTAAAGAGTGTCTTTAAAAATAAAGATATTTTAACCTGTAAAATTACAGATTTGGGCATATGAATTGTGGAAAACGCTGCCTGTCATGAGAATCGCAGTTCGATATCTTGCATAATGCGTGTATTTTTAGAGGAATAACGTCAAAGTGTTCATGCCGGTGATTTTCATGTCCATCCCGATAACAACACATCTTCAAAATTTAGACCTTTGTTTAAATGTAATATTACACGCCGTTCTATCCGAGCGAATTCAAGTCAGAACGAGTTAGTGCTAAGGAGCATGTATATACCTATAAAAGTGGGCAATAATGAACATTCGGTATATATTTCCATTTATATGTGTTACTATGAACTCCCTAAAATATATTTACCAAATGAACAAATTCAAGCAGTAGAGAATTGTATTAACATTAATTTTAGTGGTGTAAATTCAATTATAAAGTTGATTTTTCTGTCAATTTCTTAACTGAAAGTGCTTTACTCTGGACACCTTTATTTCAAGTCATCGTTACCTATTTAAAGATTAAATAATTTGCCGAATTTGTAAATATTACCCAGTCGTTTTGAAGTGAGTCATTTATTTTCATATCACTTCTTTGGCGTCATGGCTGATTATGGAACTTAAACAGGGTGGGTCATCACGTGGTTTATTGCATGGATAAAACGACTATTTCTTTGTATACGCATTCGAATGTTTTACTCTCGCTGAGTTATCCATCACGTTCTAGTTCACATTGTCCGATTCTAATAGTACACTGATCCCCCCCCCCCCCATACAAAGTCCTCTTTGTGCAAGGAGTTTATCTGCCCAGCAGGCACGTGACGTTGAAATGACGTCTTACTGACGTTGATGAGACGTCGTCAGCACGACGTCATTTCGACGTTATGTGCAAGGAGTCTGTCTCAGATTTTGAATCAGGGAATATTGATAATGTAATCTGCACGGACGTCAATGCCAAATTCGTCGCATATACCCCGCACAAAGTATGATTGTGACGTCATGATCCAGAGCTCTAGATAAGAGGGCGTATTTGGTGATAATTAGGGATAATTTTTATTAATTCTGCATAAAAACATATGTTGTGACCCCTCATCTGAACCGTCTCGACGAGACGGTTCAGATGAGTGGTCACAACATATGGTTTCGATGAGAAATAAGAGATTTTTTTCCTTATTTATCATCAAATACGCCGTCTTATCTAGAGCTCTGGTCATCGTTGTATGGTAAAACTATGACGTGGAAAGTAATACATTGAATAAAACGGAAAGAAAAGACTATTTACCTTGACATAAGTAAAGGACCAGGTATGATTTGGGCCATATTTGGCCCCCTCATTTATGAAATTTTCAAAATTTCACTTCTTTAACTTCTGTTCATGTAATGTATGAATTTAAACCTTTAACCATCAATTCTGACTAAAATAATCTATACGCTAATGATATTTAACTTCTTCTGAGCCTCTAAATGTACCCCTCCTCAGCTGATTTTGGCAACTTCGGCCATTTTTTGGCTTGCATTTGGGCCGAAAACTACCTGAGCGCAGGCAAGTGCACAGCTGATTTTTTTTTGCATAATAATGCATTTTAAGAACATCAACAATGTGCGAAAAATTCAGTTGTGCACTTGCCTGCGCTCGCGTGCGACAGCAACTCTTTTGGCATTGAAGGTAGACAATCTACGGATCACCAAGAAATTTTACTAAATAAAAAAACAAAACAGACCGCTTTATCTTCTTTTTGATAAGTAATACCAGAATATATGATGCAAAACATAGTTTTTTGCTTCTTCATTCATGACGACGCTTGACCTATTGTCAGAAACAACTCCTGATTCTGAAGGATACATGCAACTGCAATGTTGTTGCAATCGGGACAGCGAATAAAAGACGGGACCGAAAGACGGTACTTGTACTACCGCTGAGCCACTTGGGGAACGTCGTTAGGAGCATTGAATTAGTAATAGTAAGTAGTATTAGTAGTAGTACGATATTTGTACTCATGAATCCATTAATTGGTGTTGGTGGTGATGGGAGATAGGTGACTGTGTGTTTCTCTGTGTGTGGGGGGGGGGGGGGGGGGGGAGGAGGGGGCAGGGGGCGGGTTGCAGAAACATACTTCAGACCTCAAATCATCAAACAATATTTTTTATGCATATCACTTGTAAGATTCTCTTTAAATTGTATGTTAGAGTTGCTCCCATTTCATAAATAAAAACAAGTAACATGATAAAATTGGGTATTGTCTGACTGAGAAATGACGGGTTAAAAACAAAAAAAAAATTAAACCTTGTTCGAAATCGTGCACATACGGGACGATTTAAACTAGTGCGACTTCCTTGCATTTTTCTGCGCCCTACAATACAGCAGTTACTGATTCAGGAAAAGAAATACTTGGAAACGAACATCGCAGGTACATGCACTGGGCACTGGATGTTCTCGACCTCTGCGATGCGAGGAGGAATTTGAAAAGGAGGCGGTATGAAGCAGAAGGAGCGAGAGAGTACAGGAAGGCTTACAAAAGGGTTCAGATGCCCTGAAGAGAGCAAAGGAGGACTGATTAAGTAGGGATACTAGGTGCAAGGAGACTGAAACTTAATACCTATAAAAACACAACTGCAAGTGAGCACATCAGCTGGTGTGTATTAAAATTCAGAGAACAGGGTAGATCCTAGCTATCCAGAACAAGTCTGGGACATGTCTAACAAAAGAATGATAGACTCTCAGCAGATGGATAGAAAATTGCTCTGAGCTATACAATCATGATTGTTATGGCGACAATGCAGTTCTGGACTGCACTCAGCTTCAAAACGAAGATCTAAAAGCGACCCTTTGTGAGGAAGTTAAGATTGCAGTAGTAGCTCTAAAGTCCGCCGTAGTTGATGTACCAAAGTAACAGTTTAGCAATGGCAAAGTATGAGCAATGCATAGTTTAATCAAAATATTCATTGCCCTTTGTTTCCAATACCTACAGCTGTTTATATAATAGGACAAAGATTGTGAATTACCCAGTTTCCCAGTATTATGGTATGAATAACTCAGTGTCTTAGTTACCCCACCCACTCTCATACATGAAATACACGACTATCATTCTGATCATTCTGCTGATTAGCTTCATTAAGTGTTTGTATTACATATATGGTTGATATATTAATAATTTCAAAAATCGTGCGAAAATAATGAACCACACGATATAAACAAGTATAAAAACAAGTACGTGTATGAAAGATATCTAATTTCTTGTTCGCTCCATCTATTTATTTATTTTTTTTTTTTTTATTATTTTTTATTTTTTTTTTTTTTGAAAATCGTTGCCATGGAAACGGTTAGGGTAAATAGTTGACTTTTATTTTTTTGTTTATATAACAACGTATATAAAAGGAAGCGCATAAAAAATCTGGCCTATGTTTGCAAAACCAACTCAGCAGTTATAAAAAGAAATGTGTTCATTACCATTAATTGCATATGCAGTTTCAATGTAAATCATAAGTTATTTCCCTTTTTTCTTTCTTAGAGGTAAATGTTTACTTTGAATGCAAACTATTTTATTAGCTTTATATCTTTGTTGTTTTTGTATTCATTTCTTATGATTTTCAATTTATCAACTCGCAAGAATAATGCAAAGTTTATCCATACCCCCATATTTTCAAATATTTTTTCATCCGATTTCTTTCAGACTAATACGTTCTATTACGAGAAAAAAAAAGTGACTGCTGCATTCGTTGATCTTGAAACGAATGTTTTACCTAAATTCCCTTGAAAGACAAAATACTGCAATTGTGGCATGCCCCTACAACGTAAATTTTCGATTAAAAAACAGTTTAATGTAGCGTTTCTGTAATCCGACAATTTCAGTGATCTATCAAGAGTTATCGCAGACCAGTAAATGTCAAAGAGATTTAGTATTAATATTACATACTTTATGAGATCTGACTTTTATCATTTACTTTTAAATTCCTTTCTTTATTATATATGGCAACATGTATCCCTATCCCCTAAATTTTGCTAAAAATCATGGCAGAACTGCATGAACAAACGAATAGCTGTAACTTTCCTTGTACAAGCCGTAACATCTCCATTTTCTAGATTTATATTGTTGACAAGGTGACTAATGAAAAAAACAATATTTGAATAAATTTTGAGAGGGGGGCCAAATATGGCCCAAATCATACCTGGTCCTTTATCAAATATCTTTTAAATCGACTCACATTGCTTTTGCATTTTAGTATCGGTTAATTTTATTACGATGGGTGATCACTAAATAATGGAAACACGCGCATATCTCATTAACTATGTGTTTTAAAACAATAGTTGGAACGCAGACTCATCACATTTGAGTAATTCATTTTCTGAGCGGTCGTCTACGCACAAAGAAATAATCCCTTTTTCGCAGGAAAAAATTGGCGGGAAATTTTGAACAGAAACAGTCCCAAAAATAATGCTCGTTTGATAAGATATGCAGTCATAGTTTTCTAACGGACCAGATCACAATGATTTTTTTTTATTGAAATCAGACGCACGTCGGTACCTCAATGCAGTTTGCTCACCCAAAACAACGATCACAGTTTGACAACCGTTTTTCAGAAAAATAAAACCCTACGACAGTACCCCAAAGCTATTTTGCAAAGAAAATTGTCCCACAAACAAAATTTGATGTCATTATAACTGAACCGTAGTACATACATTCGACCGTCTTTTAGCAAGGTATATCTTCGGGAGAAAGTCTATTTACGTTGAAAATCGATAATGAATTTGGTCATTTTTACGGCACGTGCGCTTGTCAACGCACAGACATTTTTCTGCTGGATCGACTTGAGCTAGCCCAGCTCTGGGCCGGAAAATGCCTAGAAACAAGTTTCAATTTTCACGGCCCAGGCCTCACCTATTCCGCTACCGCTGGGTTTTTGTCGGTAAATGCTACCGGGGAATTTCTATACGCTGATAAAATCATTATTTTTGAATCACTTAGGAAAAATCATTTGCGGTTGTGTTCTTTGGCCATTTTGGATCATGACTGTCACCAATTTTACCTTTTCTAAGAGACCTTGGGCTGGCCTCAAGAGGGTTGACAAGAAATTGCGTTTCAACGGACATGTTGACAGGATATGTAAATGAGCTCGTGGAGGTCACGCGATGACGCCATCTGTCGAATGATAAAATCCAGTACCAGAATTGGAAAGACAGCCGTACTCCAGACAACCCAAGTTAAGCGACTAACTTCTGTTTAAACGATAACAGAATATTTATACAACGACTGTTTGCGACTTACAGGCGTCTTTGAATCTTTGTTAAACATGAAACGTGTGTTGTTATTCAGGTATCCAGTGCTGTTTGTATTAAAATGAGCATGCCCTGTCCGAGTGGTCGGAAAACTTATTTTTATAGCTCCACTGCAGAAACGCTTTTTAATTACAAATACATCGGAGGGGAGGGGGTAGGGGTGGGAAAGAAAGTAAGGAAGTGTCATATCCTAGGAGGTGTCACATCCTAATAATCGGCGGTTCTTTGATATTTGGGCCGGGTCGGGTAGCGCAATCGGTAGGGCACCTGACTCGTAAGTCAGAGGTCCTGGGTTCGAATCCCGGTCTGGCCACACACTTTCGTTTCTCCTTCCGCTGATTCAAGTAGGGCAGTTGTCAGTTACTGGCGAAAGTATGTGCACTTAGTACTGGTTAACCGCTTAGGAGGTCTAAGCCTGTCCAGGAATAGTGTGGTTAGGTTAACTGACCGTCCCGACATGACCTTAGCTGTTTACCGTGGACGTTAAGCATCAAATCAACCAACCAACCAAATCTTTGATATTTTCTCCCCCCCCCCCCCCCCGCCCCCCCTGCCCACCCCGATACGTACGCCTTATGCCTCCCTGACTGTGATTTTTGTTTTGTTTGTTTAATTTCTATTTACTTTTTTCTTTCTTTGTGTGTGGCGGATGGGGGTGGGGGGGGGGGGGGGGGAGTCGGTTGCTTGATATCTGCTCCCAGTTACGCCTTACGTCTGCCTGACTATATTTCTAGTTGTTGTTTTTTTTATTGGTGTAAAATAACAGAGCTTTATTACGTAGGAAATTTACCGATCAACGGTATGCTCCGACGTATCGATCAAAGAGAAAACTAGCAAGGACATTTACGTTGCCAAAAGAATGTGATGTTGTCGAAGTTATTTTCTGCTACACATACCTACTTAACCAAATTTTCACAACTGTTCCGACGCATTAAATGTTTTTATATTAATTTCAATGAACAAAAAAAATATGAGATTTTTATTACCAGCTCGCTAACAGTAATATTGCCTCGTCCGTCATCGGTATTTGAAACGGAGACGAAGAAAGTCAGTGGCTCCGGCAACGTTTTATTTTCCATAGTTTCAATTGTTGAAATTTAGTGAAATATACGCATACGAGAACAAATCGCGCCATAGCAAAACACGTCTAGCTGCGCAGGTCCAGACCAGTAAAATATTGGTTCTATAGTACCTTTGCAAAGAAAATGCGTATTTTCCCAAGAAATATTATATTTTCTTATACCCAGCTCATTTTAAAATCGTACAGATGATTTTAAGAATTTCAAAGAAGTACCGTATTTGAACATAATCACGGCTCCGATTGCAACATCTTAAGAAAACGTCCTCGCAGTTTGAAAATATCGCTGTTAACGCTTGGGATCTTAAAGATTCTTATTAAGTTGCGCGGATATAGTCTATACTTTTGCAGTCTGATTACAGCATTTGTCTGAAGACTTTTTGCAATGTGGTTAAGCATAACAGCACGTGATTTCTTTTAATCGCGTCCTCTCTCATGATAGTTGAAAGTATACAGATCTATCGGCGACTTCAAACACACAAACTTTTGAGTTGTTTCATATGTTGTGAAGTGTTTTAATAGGTTTGCTTTTTTACCAATATTACGTTCTGACATGGTCTATTATAAAACTGATAGCTTAATTAAACAACATTCCCTTTGTTTCTTGTGTGCGCGCATTTATGAAAAGTGAAATTGCGTTCGGACATTCGGTGTCCGCATGGTAACTGCACATTGATAATGGTTAATTTTATTGCGGTACTTAGTTAAACCTAAAAGAGTGCTCAGCCTTTTCATAGAAGCACACTGACTCGTGCTTAAAAATGAAATTTGGACACCAAGGCATAAAATAAATGCATATATAGGTATTGCAAACAATATTCACAGATGTATGTAATTGCGACACTCATATCTCCTAAGGTACTGAGTTTTATATCCTTGCATTTTTTATCATCCTATGACGTCATCCGCAACTGGGAAAATCCCAAGGAAACATGGCGGTCTTCGTAAACATTCTCACAGCTACGAATGAAAAATCGCCAGTATATATGAAGTAAGACACTTTGGGAAGGTCAGAAGAAGAAAAAGGCTGTTATTTATCAAAAAGAAAACATAATATATTGATAAATGCACAGTTTACAATGTGCCAAATTGATTTTATCAGCATCTGAAATACCCACACTGAGGAAGACTTACAGGTGCTGGACCTAAATTAGAAACTTTGTTTCTGAAATAATTTCGGTCCGGAGCTGGACTAGACTTGAGCCAGTTGAGGAGACCAACTGTTTCTTCATTTATGGTACAGTAAAGTTTGTAATCATTTAGCATATTGTGCATTTATTAAGATTTTGCGTTAGTCTGCCTCAGTGCCTGCCTGTGATTTTTTGGGCTTCTGAATGTACAGTGGACTCGACAGTATCGGATCATCGACAGTATCAGATCACCCTTATGTTATCACCCATTTTCCTCACAAATGAAGCAAATATTTTTACCTTTATGATTACAGTCATCGAGTTAAACCAATGACAAAGTGCAGGGTGAAAAATTCAATCGAAATGTGTGGCTGTGAAACAAATCAGAGTTGTTGAAAAGCTTGACCCCTCTTCAGCGGCGCTTGCATTTTGTCTGTTGCTCGTTACTCCCAAAACAAATTTCGGTTGTTTACACAATTTTATAATCAGGCGATTGAAACCGATTCTGCTTTGTAATGTGTCCTGGCATCCCTCAAATTGCAGACAGTCATTATTTTCGTGACATCCCAGTATTTGATGAAGCTAGAGACTTGAAAAGTTGGGCACCAATGTGCGACAGTAACGGATCATTATATAAGTCGAACTTAAATACAGGCATTAGCTGGAAAACTTTATATCAAATGCAGGCCTGATGCTGAAAGTAAGTCATAAATCAACTACCTGAATGACTGCCGTGTCTTCTTTCAAAATAGGTCGGTATTAAAAATAATACAATATCCTTTTTGTAACACTACCGTCTATTAATGACGGTTATGCGTAGCACATCTAAGCTTTTGCTAAACATTCTGAAGGAACATTCGGCATCAGCTCGCATGTTTGTGAACCCATTAATGTTTTGAGTTCATCAGCTGGACATTTGTACACTGCGTAGACTCAGATTAAAGGAGCAGAACTCGTTGAATGACCATGCAGTGTTTATACTCTGTTTGCATTGATATTCCAGCGCTAAGGCAGAAAATCACCATAAATTTCTTGATCCTGATCAGACGCTATGGTCTTATCAGGGTGTATTCTTTGCGAAGTCAGATTATGGTCTATGTTGTTTGAGTAGTTCCGTGCTAAAGGAGCGCAGGGGATAATTGAGTTAAGAATTATTGACATGCTTGTACATTTGTACACATTCAACTGTTAGCTAACGTTGCTGGTGACGGGCCACGTGAAAAATATCCTTGAAAGGCCGTAAAAGTTTCCTCTCAGATTTTAATACGCCCAACTGTTTATGTAGCCAAATTATTGAAGCTAAGTAGTTTGGCAGAACGCCTCGGAGGAACTCTGTTATAAAATAATATCATATGATCCGATACTGTCGCAACTGATTCGTTACTGTCGTAAGACCCTCTTGTAAGTCTGGTTAGGTTATCTGCCCTTAAAGGAATAAATTTCGTAAATATTTTGACATGGATAGATAGAAGGGATATTTTGCAATTGTTATGTGTAATAACATACATAATGTTAGCATTCATATACAACAAAACAGGAGTTTTACTGAACTTGATCCGATACTGTCGAGTCCACTGTATGCTACACGCCGAGAACGAACGAGAGAAAGCAAAACAAACACACTGGTAAACCACAAAGTTTGACAAACGAAAAACATTGAGTGATTGGCCGGCTGTTTTATTGATAGTGAAACAAGCAAGAGCATGCGGAATGATAATAAATATCTTAAATAAATCCTACATGCTTTAGTCGAATTACGGACAACTCGCCCCAAGACAACTCGCCCCACAAAAATCTCGCCCCAAGACAAGTCGCCCCACCTTCAGGTGACAACTCACCCCACATTCTGAGACAACTCCCCAGACAACTTCCCCCAAGACAACGCGCCCCACATTTTGAGACCACTCGCCCTTCTAAAGAATTCTGTCCCGGACGACGCCCCCCCCCCCCGAACACACACGTACCCTTGCAGAAGCCATCCCACATAAAGTACAAGATACAGCTTGCCCTTCCTCATAAATCTGTCAAAACCCTGTCCCGTTAGGCGTTAAGGGACCGACCATTTGATATTCTGGGGGTGGGGGGGGGGGGGGGGTCTTTGGATATGCAAGAAAAAAATTAATTAGCTCATAAGGGGATTTAAAAAAATCTGACATCAAAAATTAGTGAAAAAAATAACCTGGCTCCACCCATAATTTCCACAAAAAAAGTCTGCAGATAATTCCATTTGAATTGAATTTTTTAAAATGTCACTCACTGGCTTCTGGGGGCGCAGACTCCCCATATTTATAGTAATGTTTTAATACCCTCCCCTCCCCCCCCCCCCCCCCCCCCACCCACATGTTCATACATTTTACAAAAACAAAACAAAACCTATACAACATTCACATACATGGTATTATTGATCAGCCGCATTACTAAGTAAATGTTTCTACTAACTAAAACTGAATTGCAAAAGAGTCACTAGCCTGTGGGACACAAAGTCCACTAGCTTGCGGGACACAAAGTCATTATGGCAAAATAAAGACTCTAAAAGGCAAAATTCCTAAAAAAAAAACCTTATTTTTTATCATCATCCCTAGTATTGCTCTATTGTTTCCAGTCTTAAAATTGCCATTAAAATTGGGAAATTGCTTTGGCTTCTGGGGGACGTTGCCCCCTAGAACCCCTTTGTTAACTTCTTAGCAAAAAACTTTTAGCCATTTATTAACTTGCATTCATTTATAATGTGACTCTGTCAATAAGTATTTATCAAACTTGCAAAAGGGCGAATAAAAGCATACAGGGGTGTTTGCATCTGTACCATAGATGAACAGAGTAACATGCTCCAGGCACTGGTTTGCAAATGCAAGCTAAACCATGCCCTTATTGAGAAAATAAGGTGTAAAAATTACTGATGTGGGTAAAATAAAAGGACGTTAAGGTCAAATAAATAAGGATCTGATAGTTCAGCCTATAAAATCAAAAAATATAATAATAAATTGTTCGAGTTAGTTTGTAAAAATAAAAGGAAATTAGCTCCCTCAAGGTGAAAAAAAGAAATTGTCCCCCCCCCCACCCTCTCCCCAAGAATATCAAATGGTCGGTCCCTAAAGGGGACAACAACTACTATTAAGCATTAATGCATGATTATAGCATGCCTCCCAGCCACAGTTTGATAATTACTCTTCAAATAACAATGTAATTATATCAACATAAAAACGATCAAGTCAGTCACTTTCCTCAATGAACAGCTTAACTTTAAAATTATGAGTTTGGAGGGCAACATCTATCTATCTATCTATCTATCTATCTATCTAAATGACCAACTGCAGTACCCTCAAAACCTCGCTGCTCAGCCCCTGGGTGTACCAGGTTATCGTTGAAGTGCTTTGGGTATTTAATGTATTTACCAAGGTCCACCCACTCACAACCAGAGTCACGGTGAAGCTCTTTCTTTTTTTTTTTTTTTTCTTTTTTTTTTTGGGGGGGGGGGCACAGGGGTGGGGGAGGGGGGCGAGTTGTGTTCTGCATCTGGGACAAGAACGTAGATAATCTAGTAAGGTGAGTGTCTGAGAATATGGGGCGAGTTGTCTTCTGAAAGTGGGACAAGTTGTCTTCTAAAAGATGCAGATGGAATGACAAACAGCGTAGATCCTGCTTCGGGATCTATCGCACTTTAATCACACTTTAATCACTTTTTCATAAAATTCGGTAATTTTACATGAACGAATACGGAGGCTTCAATTCAATTCATTTCAATTCAATGTATAATGTAACATTGATTCAACACTGACTCTCAACATTGATCCAGCATTGAATGTCTGCTGGGTAACCTTTAAAACTTCATCCTTTGTGATTCTGTATTCCATGTCAGTCCATTGCATATTACCCCATGAATGCTATAACCTATTTTGAGTCAACATTTATTAAAAAGAAAGTCGACTGATCAAGTAAATTTTACTGGCGAGGCTCCACTTGGCAGCTGCGCTACCGAGAGCAGTGATTTTTTCTCTATAAAAGTGGTGCCCATAAATGGCACCAGTCCCAATTTAAAATAGTATCTTTTTTTCCCAACTGCAAGTTGAAAAATTCCCAATGGCAGGAAGAATTTTTCTTGGGACCATCTTACAAGCATAAATTTACTTGCTTAGAACTGACAGATATATAGCTATAATTGAATGCAAATATTATATATTCAGTATCATGTCCCCTATCCCACCACTTGAGGCTAATAAAGGTGTTTCTGAAATTCCAAATTTTCGGAGAATACAACGCGATTTTTCCCAATTCCGTGGGCACTGGCACCATTCCCAAAATAGTGAAAAAAATCAATGGGGAGCCTTTGGGTTGTGGGAGTCGATCCACACGAGTTGCAAACAAAGTCTGGTTTCTAGATTCAGACTCTAGAATGGGTTGTGTTTTCATACGATTTCTAGAATGAGGAAAATAAAAAATTGTAGATCTTTGTAATCGGTGTTGTTGCACTGTGAGTTTTGGTTGATGAGATCACACCAAAAACACACATACACATATATAACTGGGTGCTTAAAACACATAATCATAGCATATGATTATAATAAATAAAAAAGGTGGACTCGGGGTTAATAGCAATTTGCCCTACTGTACCTGTGCTTTCGACCGAGTTAGTCAATTACCATCCATGCAAAAGTGGCTGTCGACCGAGACAATCGACAGCAGTATCAGCTCGGTCGACAGCCATTAACAATTGTACTATTTATTGTTATTAGTTATGCTTACAATCGTATTCTCGGTCGAAAGCCAGTTTGTATAGTACAGACTCGGTCGAAAGCACAGGTAGCCAAATTGGTATTACCCCCGTGGTGGACCTATTTCAGTAGAACACTTTATGTTCTTTTTTTGTCTATTTTTTTTTTCGCTTTTTGTTATATGTTTGACCTGCGGAAAGGTGCAGACCTTGTCAAAGCTGTCAGGCGACAGAGTCGACACCCCCACCACCTCGCCCCTTTCACCAATTAGCACAACGGGCCTGTACGTAGACGGAGAGCGGAGGGTGCGCATCCCATAACCGAGCAAATTACATCAAAGTCATGCAGTTTTCTGCCAGAAAGCGAGTTTACACCCCTAAACTAAAGGTCTAAAAGTGGCCTTAAAATTTGGATTTTCTTAACTTCCTTCCTTCCCCCTACCCCCACCCCTCCCGCCACCTCCCCACTCACACTGAAATTCACTCCAGCTACACCTCCCTACCCTCCCCCACCACCCTACCCTTAGCAAAAGTATGTGTATGGGCCTGCACTACCATTCCATTTGATCCTTCAGATGTAGGACCCATTAAGTTTTTTCTCCCAAAGTGAAAATTCACGTGCTGTCTTAATTGAATATTTGTTCAGTGGTGTAGCGATACAATTTGTCTTGCTTTAATTTTTTAAACAGGGACGCGATTATAGCATTTGAAGTATTGGCACACTGGCTGTTAGCCGACTCACAAGTTGATATCAGTATTACAATCAGTTTACTGTTTACGTCACAATTTCATGACTTACCCAGCACTAATGAGCTAGCTTCCTTGTTTACAAACTCTGCGGGTGGGTATGGAATTGTGTTTTTTTGTGAATAAAATATAAAGATAGACATCTGTCATGCATTGTACTTTAAATAAACATATTTGATTTAATAGCGCTTGGTAGTCTAGCAATACATGGAATAATGATTCTCTCGATTTTGTTGCAAACGTTGAAATGTACAGCCGGGGCAGCGATTACACTGTTGTCCGCCATTTTGTTCAAAACAAAATGCGTGCAGTACCCGAAGATTATTTTGCAAAGAAAATTGTCCCACATACCGAATTATTTGATTTTTATCACGGAGAAAGGGCGAATACCATCATTTTCATGGCATATGTCCGCCGTCGATTTATTTTGAAAATTGCTTTTAAAGTTGACGGAATAAGTCGTCTTTCTACGATCATGTCAACTGTTCGAATGCCGAGTATCTCGGTGTTTAGTTCGGATCTCAGAGAACTAGGAAATTAAATTAAGATGTAAGGAATAAAATCCTATATTATTTTCGTCTGTGTGTATTTTGATTCACCGACAGTATAGTGCCGAAATTGCGACCCGTTCGTCGATTGAATTTGAATCTGAGAAATTTCGAATGATTTTTCGTTGCTATTTGTTTAAAAATATCACTCCGCCATAGATACGCGTTCCCACTGCAATGTTCTAGATATATAATATCTGAGAGGCAAGCATATGACATTAAATTAAGTTCCTAAGTACTGTATATGAATATTGTTGCCATGGCAACGATGCTTTAAAATTGTAAGGGTTTAGACTCTAAATGTTTGCGAATATCCATATATATATATGCTGATAAGCAACAAAGAATGGATAAAAATTGGGACGGTGTGGTGGCTTGAAGCAAGTCTCAGATACCAAAAGAAATATATAGTTATTCGTGACTTGCTCTCAACCTGTTAGAAATACAGGCCGTGAAAGGCTTTCGGTCTCGCAAAATTTGACGATTTTCGCTGATTTTTTAGCCTCAGGTACCAAAATTGTGACGTCAAAGATCTCTTCATATTGCTATCCGCTGTATCATCTTGCTTCACAAAGACTGGGAGTAGAAACTAGCTTATCATCCGGTTTTTCTATTCCTTTCAAGTAAGTCTAGTCTTGTCTATCCTATAACATTGTGAGGTCGTAGGGGCACCACAGATGACTTCACACCAATCTCTTTCCACCTAGTCCACAGACACTTGGGGTCAGTAGGTGCATTTGGTCGAAAATTGATCTCCTGCAGCTTTTTTCTCACTTATTTTTACATTTTAGTATACCTGAACACCTCCTTAACTGAGATAAATGGTTTGGTCATGTATAGAAAACGTTTGCAATTATCGATATTTGCTCCCTTGGCTTTTTAGCTCACCTGAGCCGAAGGCTGACAAGGTGAGCTTATAGTATAGGCTTGGTCCGTCGTCCGTCGTACGTCGTATGTCGTACGTCGTACGTCGTACGTCCACACTTTTAAACATTAATATCTGCTAAAGTAGAAGGCCAATCTTGATCAAATTTTATGTGTAGCATTGTTGGGGTGGGGGATTGATTGCATATAGTTTTTGGACAGATTGGTTTGAAACTCTGGTTACCATGGCAACAGGAAGGTCCCATAGACTTATAATGGGGAAAATGTTGTCCGGGCCCTAGCGTCTTCATTTTTGATCGCAACTTCTTCAAACTTGCAGGTATCCAGGACAGTCAAAACATCTCGGACCAGTTCGAATTTAGGCCAGGTTGGATCATTTTTTTCAGAGTTACTTGCCCTTGAGCGGTAAAATATTTTCCCATAGACTTACAATGGAGAAAATGTTGTCCGGGCCCTAGCTTCTTCATTTTTGATTGCAACTTCTTCAAACTTGCAGGTATCCAGGACAGTCAAAATATCTCGGACCAGTTCGAATTTGGGCCAGATTGGATCATTCATTTCGCCTTCATTTGTGGACCGATTTCGATTTAACTTCACACAAGTGATAAGTATGGCAATATCTTAGACAAGTTTGCATTTCAGCGTTCTGGGGTCAAGGTCAAGGTCACAGTGGCTATTTTCAGAAAAAAACATTGTCATTGCATTAGCGCCTTCATTTATGGACCAAATTCGATTTAATTTCACACAAGTGATTGGTATTACAATATCTTGGACAAGTTCGCATTTCAGCGTTCTGAGGTCAAGGTCAAGGTCACAGTGGCTATTTTAAGAAAACTTTGTCATTGCTCTAGCGCCTTCATTTACGGGCCGATTTTGATTAAAACTTCACAAAAATGTTTAGTATGACAATATCTTGAATAAGTTTGCGTTTCAGCATCCTAAGGTCAATGTCAAGGTCACAGTGGCTTTTTTTAGAAAAATTCTGTCATCATTTTAGTGCCTTCATTTATGGAATGATTTCGATTGTACTTCACAAAAGTGATAAGTATGATAATATCTTGGACAAGAAGGCGTTTTAGCGTTCTAGGGTCAAGGTGAAAGACACAGTGGCTATTTTTAGAAAAACTTTGTCATCGCTGTAGCATCTTCATTTAAGGACCAAATTTGATTTAATTTCACACAAGTGATTGGTATTACAATATCTTGGACAAGTTCGCATTTCAGCATTCTGAGGTCAAGGTCAAGGTCACAGTGGCTGTTTTTAGAAAAACTCTGTCATCCCTCTAGCTCTTTCATTTATTGACCGATTTTGATTAAAACTTCACACAAATGTTTAGTATGACAGTATCTAGAATAAGCTCGCATTTCAGCGTCCTAAGATCAATGTCAAGGTCACAGTGGCTATTAATAGAAAAACTTTTTCATCGCTCTAGTGCTTTCATTTATGGACCATTTTTGATTTAACCTCACACAAGTGATAAGTATAGCAATATCTTGGACAAGTTTGCGTTTCAGCATTCTGGGGTCAAGTTCAAGGTCACAGCGGCTATTTTTAGAAAAACTTTCTCATCGCTCAAGTGCCTTCATTTATGGACAGATTTTTTTATGCCCATGTGACGATAGTCAGGGAGCATTAAGATTTGCCCCTGTCTGCCGTCTGACCATCTGTCCATCCTTTTGTCACACTTTGTGGTATAGAGTTTGTGTAATCAACTTCCACAGTTTTCAATGGATCTTTTTCTAACTTTGCATGCATGTTGTGGACATATTTGACAGTTTCAAACTATCAGGCTTGTTCAGTTGATGATCCTCATTTTACCTTTGACCTTTTACTCAGGTGAGCGGCTCAGGGCCTCATGGCCCTCTTGTTTAATAAGTGAGAAAAAAGCTGCAGCTTTTTTCTCACTTATTTTTACATTTTAGTATACCTGAACACCTCCTTAACTGAGATAAATGGTTTGGTCATGTATAGAAAACGTTTGCAATTATCGATATTTGCTCCCTTGGCTTTTTAATAAGTGAGATAAAAGCTGCAGGAGATCAATTTTCGACCAAATGCACCTACTGACCCCAAGTGTCTGTGGCCTAGTCCTGTCTTCAGCTGCCCTAGTTCAGCTAGCAAAGTCCATCTCTGTCCACTTCTTAATATTGTCTTCCCACCGTACCAGGAATCATAATTCCCTGGCATTTCAAACCCTATTGGCTGGGACTGACATTTACAAGTCCAGTTTCCCCCAGACTATAAGAGATTGGAATTCCTTGGAAGATTCCATTATTTCTGCTGCTGAGTGTGCAGTGGATTCAGTTACAAAGTTTACTTCTCTTGTAAGGGCTAGGGACTAGCTTCCCTGATTCACAGGTTCTGGTGAACGATTGTCCTTGGACGTATCACCAGTAAACTATTCTGATTCTGATTCTGATTCTCTGTCTGCCTCTGCTTCGAGTCTGTTTACTCTGAGTACATATTTTACATGTTCTTTCAATGAAAGAATATGTGAAATACTGTATGCCGGTAACTAACTGGATGACGAGTTTCCCTTTCTTTTTTAATGTCCGGTTTATATCAATTTAAGATTATTTCATATCAAGAAGAAATGTGATATAAATCAAGAGATGAATTGTATAAAACAATTGTTAATATAAAATATGAGGGAGAGGAATCCTATAAGCATTTTGCTTTCATTCCAATCCCAGTAACTATTTTTGTGTATATCTTATGTTGCATGTGAGTGAAATTATGAATAAAATATATTTAAACTAATAACATAGAAGTAAAGGATCTGCAGTGTTTAGTAGGACCTGTGTCTCGCACTTTTATTGTTCCCGGATTGTTTACCCATCATTGATCAATAATTGAGCATACCATAAGTTCCTGATGAAATACACAGAATTAGTATGCAATAACAATTAAGTTGTTCAATGTTTTCTTGAATGAAGATGAATTATCACAGTATTCTAAAACGCACAACATTAATAGCTGGCTCCGTCTGTGGCGTGCTTACTATCAAAAACTTTATCGTTAAAGAAAATATCAAGCGTGTTCATTGCGAAGATTCTGCCACGAAAACTAATGGCAGTACAGCCGAATCGAAACTGAAACTAAAGCAAGTGCAGCTGTTTTTCAGGCATGGAGCTCGAACACCTCTTCATACGATACCCAATGTGGATGAGGTATGTAAGCACAGGTTTTTGTGTGTTGTCATCTCAAATTGAGGTTGTGCATCAGTCACACTGAGGTTGACAACTCGACGTTTGACATGTCAGCACTTCAAATTTCCTGAATTAATCTGTACTGAATTACCTTAGGTTTTGCAGGTCTGACTAATAATATCAGAAATTGAATGAAACATATCTATAATATGAAAATAGGCACTACCTTTTATATAATAGGCAAGCACATCACTCTTTAGTGTGTGAGTGGTATGGTGTTCAAACCTCACTATGGCTCCTTTCATGTTAACTCTAAAGCTTCGGACAAACATGCGTGGTCGAAGTTCCAACCCTGATCTGACTACTCATTGTACGATTCTGGATTCAATTTCACACTGTTTTTTTTCTTTGTGAAACTTGTAATAAAATTATTGCAACTCAACAATCAGTTCTTAATCAGTTTCTATGTTTTTATGCTTTTGTTGTTTGCTTTATGTAGCCTGGCTTATTTGCTTCTGTTCTGTGTGCATTTACTTATTTCTCCGCTTATTAGCTGCGTTGTATTTGTCCATGTGCTAAACTTTTATTGTGCTTTCATTGTTGCATTGCTTTTTCAGGGTAACACAGTATTGACCAGGATGGTGTGGAGTTCTTTTTCACACCGACTGGGGGCGGTGTGGAGCTTGATGTTTAGCAATTGAGCTGCCACTTGTGAAGCACTACCACCTAGTCAGTGTTTGATAGCTCTAAATTGTGAACTCTGCTTTATCCTGGCATGTGCTAGTTTAGTTTATTCCCATATTATATACATGTGTTCATTTAACCTGTGCTAAGCTTTTATGTATTACACTAAATTGTAGCTGTTAGCTGTATTGAGTAACCAGGACGGGTATAGGTTTCCCTCACATTGACTGGGGGGTGGTGTGGAGCCTGATATTTAGCAATTGAGCTGCCGCTTGTGAAGCACTACCCTCCAGTACAATGTTCTGATAGACCTAAGTTACAAACCTTGCTCCGTCCAGGTAGGTATCAACATTGTACATGTTTTTTTTTTTTTCATACTAATTAGCTTAGTCTGTCTTACAGCTGTTTTACTCTTGTTGAATTTTATACCTTGGTTATAGCAGTCGGTTCAAAAGCTCGTAAGAGCTTATGTTGATTTGTTGTAAACTTGCCGACTTTAAATAAATCTTATCTTATCTTATCTTATCTTATCTTATCAACAGCTGCGGACACCTTCTGACAAACTGATGAGAAACTGTGAGTGATCTTTCCCCTTGGAAAATGGGCTATATAACTGTTGTTTTTTTTTTTGTTTTTTTTTTTCAGTTTCTCCATTGCCCTTTCTTTTTCCTTTAAATTTCACCAAACATCAGCCTCCTTGCATTTTGTGAACTGATCATTCATATAATGATCTACTCATAGATGCCATCTTGTTTTTCTCAACCGAACGTTTTCGTTCCACCAACAGATAGGTCATAAGGAGACAAGACCTGGATATAAAGACTCGTCCGAACCTGGAGAAGTGGGGAATCAAATCTGCAACCCCTTGATTGGTAGTCTTGCACCTTATCCACTACACTATGGCCCCTCTTATTCATAATCAGGGAGTTTCCCCAGGTCACAGCCTGCAACACAAGGAAACTGAACTCACACACATGGACCACTCTGACATTGCAGATATTGCCTGTCTTCTTATGTCCCCCCCCAACCTTTGTTAGGTGACCTTGACCCTATTTTCTAGGTCATAGGAGGTCAGAGAGTGTTGAAAAATGCCTTGTCTGCACTCTGTCTCTTGCATGGATTGATGGATTTTGACCTAACTTGCAGATATATCACTGGGAGATGGAAAAGAACTAATTAGACTTTGGTGACCTTGACCCCATTTTCAAGGTCACAGGAGGTCAAAGAGTGTTGGAAAAATGCCTTGTCTGCACTCTGTGTGCTCAAATGTATGGATAGATTTAAACCAAACTTGCACAGATATATCATTGGGAGATGGAAAAGAACTGCTTAGCTTTTGGTGACCTCATTTTCAAGTCCACAGAGGGTCAAAGAATGTTAAAAACTGCCTTCTCTGCACCATATCTCCTGAAGGGATTGATGAATTATGACCAAACATAGTTAAGAGTGTAAGTGGGAGATGGAAAAGAACTGGTCTAATTTTGGTGACCTTGACCCAATTTTCAAGGTCACAGGAGGTCTTAACTTGGCAACTGTTAGCGAAAATGATACTGCTGGGAAAGGGCAGGTGGGGGGAAATCTGTTTTCGTCTAAAAACATTTCTAGTCATTGAGGAACTACATGTACTCTTAAAGGAAAGAATTTGCTCTCCAGAGAGAGAGCAAATTCTTTCCTTCAGGAATAGCCCCTATTTAGAGGGGATTTACTCACAAGTGAGTGAGTGAACTCAGGGTTTAATATCCTAACTACAACTGGGTCATACAGAGACAAAACCTTAGTTTAAAGTCTGATCCAAAAGACCAGAGAAGCCTACAAGGTATCAATCTTGCGACCCCTGGATTGGTAGACCAGCAACCCACAAAGGAAACAAATACTGTTATGTTCAAGTTGTCTCCCTTGTTACAGTAAACTTTAGGCGTATGGATACACATTCATGTTTTATTTGTCCATTTTTACAAAGTCTTGAAAGAGGAGTATCAGAAAAAAAAATATGATTGGAAAACTCAGCATCTGGGAGATTCTGCAGACTTTTCGGGAGCGCGGCAGATGGGCTTCATTTCCGGGAGCCTCCTGGATGATCTGTGAGACATCACATATATGCAAAGAAAAACAACTTTTGTAACCTGTTGCTTTTTTGGGTGCCAAAACTCATCCAAAAAGTGCCTACTCTGAACAGAAAAAAAATTCTCCTCTAAAAACAAATTCTTTTCTTTAGTTTAACAGAAATAAGAAGGGAGGCAAGAATAAAAATGACAGAGTTGCTTCCCCTGAAAGTGTACCCATTCACCTGAAGTAAATTCATACTTGAACCACGACACGAGAAAACCAACAATGTGGTTGTGCCCACAGCGCAGACTCAGATCAGCCTGGGCATCCACCCAGTCTGATTAGACTCTTCGCTAAGCGCTTAAAGGGTAGCTGAGGGTCTAAGCTACCGCTATGCGGACAGCAAAGATTCTGATCAGACTGGGCGGATGCCCAGGCTGATCTGAGTCTGCGCTGGGCACACAACCACATTGTTGGTTTTATCATGTCATGGCTCATGTTCCATGTTAATGTTCCATGTTAGTGATTTCTTTCATGCTAGTAAATATGATTGCTACCTTGTTTCTTATAATGATTGCTTACCTGATTGCTTGCAAAGTAAAAATGTTAGTCATTATGATAAATTCAGTTGTGCAGATAAGAAGGGGTAACAGGAATGATTAAGGGTTAATATTAGATTTATCTCCATAAAAACCAAAGCTGTGACTCCCTCATTAGAATTAGAACCATCTAGGCAAGACGGTTATAATGAGGGGTCACAACATATGTTTTTCATCGAGAAATAAGAAAAATTATCCCAGAATTATCCTTAACGACCCACTTTATCCTAAGCATTGTGATTGCTTGTTAGTTAATATGAGAATTCATGTTAATGATATCAGTTTCATTTTTTGCCGTCCTTCTCAGTTGGGGTCAACTCTGTAAGTATTTGTTTGCTTAGGATCAAATTTTTTACTGACTAGACCCCATTTTAAAAAGGCTTTGTCATCAAAGGAGGTAAACAGGTAGTCACAGAGTTTAATGATACTTTATCATAAACACAGCAAAAAAAACTTGGAGGATTGAAAGGAAGGATGGTGTTGAAATACAGTCAAGTCTCAATATCTCAAAGTCAAAATCCATCCCAAACTACTGATTTCTCAAAGTAAATTTTCCGGTCCCAGAAAATTTACTTTCAGATATCAGTACTTTGAGAAATCCAGGGGCTGAAAATGTAAATTAAGATAGGAAATGTGTCCAAACTATGAGCTCTGGTAGGGTACTTTGAGATTTCAGTGTTTGAGATATCAAGAGTCGACTGTACATGTAATATATGGTAAATAAGTAGATCTCATTAAATTAGTAATGAACTGTCAAACCTGTCCATAGGGGTCACCCAAGGGAAACCTAAAAATTGGCTGCTTTAGACAGATGACTCCTTCATACAGGTTCATTCACACTGTTTGTTCTAGAACCCCAAAAAGGTAGCTGCTAGAAGCAGGTGGCCTCTTAATAGAGTTGACCACACAAGCAGGTTTGACTATAAATATTGGCAATGATTTTATGAAAAACAGCACTTCATGACAGAAAATTTGTATGGTGTTCATGAAAGTTGCCATTTTGAAAAATATGAATTGCAGGTATCGATGCTTCTCCACATGGACTTAATTTTGAAAAGTTCAAGCTGAAGTGACTCCCTTTGATGTGTGCACCATGGTTTTCCTCAAAGTTTCACTTGGATTCAAATTTTTCCAAAGATCTGTTGAATAACATATTCATTATTAACTTTTCAATTATCCTTTTAGTATTTAGTAACGTTGAATTTATCCCCTGCTGCTTGATTTTTATGCCCGCAACTTCGGAGAAGTTGAGGGGGCCTATTGGTTTGGGCCTGTCCGTCTGTCCATCTGTCTGTCTGTAACACTTTTTAGCAGCTGGGAAACTCAAGAACTGCTTATGGTAGGATCTTGAACTTATATACTCGAGGACTTTAAAAACGCCTCACCCAAAAATGTGATGTATTTAAGTAATTCTACATTTCAAGTTATTTAATTTGACTTGGTTTTATTAGAAATTGTAAAACAAATCAAATTAGATATTAAAATTGCAGGAATTTATTTCATGCGTGACGACCTTTGCACTTAACTGGTCAACGTCACTGCCCTTTGATTTTATTTAAAACTTCTGTACGTTACAGCCCTTGAAGTCGATCTCAGCTTTTCCATGAAAGATATCCTACAACGAAAACACAAAATTAAGGTTGTCATCACTTCATTTGCTGTCAGACAGCTTAAACTGAAAACTGGAACACACAAATTGGGATCTCAAATTAGTAATTTTCTGGACATAACGTAATTTGATGTTTTATCCTTCACATAAACAGTATTCGATACAAACATCTTACAGATTTACTATCTAAGCATCCGCCAACATCAAGAACGGTTTTGATATCAGCACCAAACGTCTGTTTATCCGCGCAGTAAATGACGTCAACGTCATTGATTCCACTCTTAACCGACTCCAAGCTTCACATTTTAACTACACGCGGTTCTAGAGTAGACCACTGTGAGTCGTAAAATATTGTTTGAGTGAATTGATTGCTGTCGGTTTGGAAGTTTGGTGCTGTTTAAAATGCTATTTTTTTGCATTCCGCGAGCGTTTGTTTACCTCACTTCAGTTCAACAATTGTTGAACTTAGCGGAAGACGGGAACCACGCTATACTCCGATCAGCATTCGGACAGTGCATTATAACCGTTTGGTGAAAGTCCCATGTTTTAAAATACCCTTTTATCTTTGTCTCGTGTTTTTAAACATTTTAAATTCTATGACTGTACTAATGATTTTCTCATGCATTGGATATATGTATGCAATTTTATTTATCATTAACTTTATTTTAGCTGATGATAAAATAAACACAGTATTTCAATTTCTTTCAGGTGAGGCGTTTTTAAAGTCCTCGAGTATATATATGGCATGTACATGAAAAATAAGCAGACTGTATTTTTTCTTTTTGCTGCAGGTCAGGTATTTCCGGAGGTATGCCCCTTTTTCAACTCAGTCTATGGAACCTTGTGAACAAAATATCGCAAGTATTCCTGATGCTAGGATCACGATTTTTTTGAAAGAAGACATTGCCTAAGATGTAGAGTACCTGATTAACTTTTGAAAAAAATCATGATTTTTTGACACAGTTATGCCCTTTTTTCGACTTAGTGCATTGTAAGCCCATGGAGCCTTTTGAACAAAATAACTCAAGAACCCATGATGCTAGGATCATGATTTTTTTTGCAGGAAAACATTGCTCAAGTTGAGATGACCTGATTAAGTTTTGAAAAACATTGGTGAAATTTTGACTGAGTTATGCCCTTTTTTGGACAGGCATTTTGTATAGGAACAAGCTTGTGACCAAAATATCTGAAGAACCGCTTAAGCTAGGATCCTTATACTTGGCATGCAGGTTTGGACCAAGGTGTAGATGACCTGATTAACTTTTGAGTCTTTTAACTTTTTCATAAATTTTTGGTAGAATTTTTCCCATTTTCGGACATAGGCATTTGGAATATGAAGAAGCTATATGAACAACTTTGTGAACAAAATATCTGAAGAAACAATTAGCTATGTTCCTTATATTTGGCATACAGCTACAGGCTAAGATGCAGATGAACCAGTTAAAACCCCTTTCTGACTTAAACAATAGGGGATGAACCTTTTTAAAGGCTTCTTTAGAGGCAAGCTTACAGTTAGGGGCATAGTGTTTCATAAACACATTTTCTAGTTTAATGCTTATTTCCTGACCAGCTTGAGAAATTCTGTTAATAAAGATGAGTTTTTCCTTCCAACACAGTCCCAGAAAATCTAGATCTGGTCTTATAACACACATCTAGATTTTTGGGGTTAGTTTTGGAAGAGGAAAACTTCTGTTTTATAACCAAATAATATGGTGCAGACAGTTTCTGTTCTGTAAAATCTGCATACGGCACGTTTCATAAATACGCGAAATAAGACTGACTGGAGTGTGTGTCTTTTCAATCTAAATCAGACAGTCTAACGGTTTTCTGCGCTACTATAGTGCAGGTGTCCTTTACGCAAGATAACGGTTACCGAGGACTGAGTATAACTGTCAATATCAACGCTCTTAGAGTACCGCACATACGTGTACAGGTAATGATGAGGATATGATTGGACGGACACACGGCGACAAGTGCGTGCAACTATGGTTATGTACCGCTGAGCCACTTGGGGAACGTCGTTAAGAGAATTGAACTGAACTGATAAGGATGCGCAGACAACAATTGCAAAGTCTGGTCTGGTCATTCACAATTTAGCAGAAAACAATACCAAGTAGAGCAAAACAGACCGACTGACTGATTCATTCAAACGATTTTGGAGTTGATGACCCTTTGAAACAATATTTCAGTCTATATCTGGCAGCCTGCCAGATTGAGAGCGAGAGAGAAAGGGAGAGAGAGGAAGAGAGAGAGGGAGAAAGAATGAGAAACTAGGATAGACGAGAGTCTAAGAAAGAAATATAATAATATGATAAAATCCCATCAGAAACCGAACAGATACGATCGATTGTACAGGCTGTGCATGAGTATACATGTGTCTTTATGATGGATGAATGTATGATACTGTGTTTTCGTCTCTTTCAACAGTATTTCAACATAACTGGACGATGATTGGATGAGAATAAAAGGTTGTGCACGCAATAAATTTCCGTTTACGGTTAGAAACGATTTCAACTTTGGCCAGATCCAAACCCGCCAGCTAAGCAGGTCGTAGCCTAACCCACTGAACTTCGGGGCTCTTTCTTTAGTGGTTTTACAAAACCCTAAAATAATCTTGTCATTCACTAGTAGCACGTGACTTTCCTGACGCTGATCTGTCTGAAAATATGAAAAGTACATGTGCGTATTTTGTTCGGTTCAAACAATTTATTGACAAAAGTGTTCATTCAGAAACTATTCTGAAATCGCGGAGTAGATCTATATAATTTCAACTATACTACGGAAAGTGCGAACGGCAAAGACTCAGATCAGCCTGGCCATTCGCGCAGTCTGATCGGAGCCTTCTCCATTCGCATGAACAATCTATAGAAATATCAGTACGCAAAAGCGGGTGATGCTTCCCATACCTTTTCGCAAGACATTTCACACCCAAGATTAAGTAACCATAAAATAATAATTAATGGCTTTCTTTGAAATGAAGCCTTGCATAATTCTGTCGTCAGAAATTTACATCCGACTCTTCAAATAATCACAACCAAAGTCAAAAGTTATTGTTGATGTCTTGATTAGGAAATCTGTTGGAGGTCAAGTGGTTCAATCATATTTACCACCCGAAGAAAATAAATCTTGAATGAAAAATCTCAATTATTAGGCAGCAGTTACTTAAAACATGAAAGAAACTGTAATCTTCAAATCATCAAAGGCATAAAGGTACAAACCCAGTGTCCATTAATATTTTGCTTTAATTCAGTGTTAAGACGTGCTATCATTTGTAAATTTTAGACCTGTAATAAGTAATAGTAATTCTGATGTAATTTATCTCATTTTTACAATACATACGTTGAGGAATCGCTAGATGCCATGACATGTGTTTTCATAGAGAGTGAATTAGCAGATGTTTTGTGGAGAAATACTACTGCTACTGCTAATATTAATAAAGTTAATCAAAATTGGTAACTGCTTCTGGAAACAACTAATCGACGTGGCTTGTTAGTGCAAAATAAAGAATATCCACCATGACGCCAGAGTAGACTCGGATTAGCACAAAATCGGAATTACTTATTGTAAGGTAAAAAAAAATACTAATACTAATTACTGGAGACCTTTGCGATGCTATTAGCTTTATTCAGTGTTGACTACTTCTTTGCTACCTTGGGCGATGAACCGCCTTGAATGTGTCTACTCTTTATGCAAAAATTGGCTGTTTGGGGATCAAATTCTTTCCTTTAAAATTTGACCCGATGGCAAAATTGAAAAGGGATTAAAGTGTACTCAGTCACCTAAATATGTGCAATATTCAGTTTATTTTTTGCGTGTACCCCGGTCAAACTGCGCATGAGTGCAGACTGATCGTAAAGAAAAGATTTTCTATTATTATTGGGTTTTGCAGCTTATTACTAACACATAGTTTATTCTTGATGTTGATTATCAATCTAAAAAAAACAAAAACAAAAAAACAACTAAAACTAAAATAAATAAAACGCAAAGTACTGAACCATGTGAATGCGGAATAGTGCCGGACAGGATTTCTTCCTTGAAGCAGTCTGATGTGGGTCTTTGCTGTTTATTCAGGAGTTTGGGGTATGGTAAACAGGAGTGGTCAGTGGTGTACTGTTTTGTCTTTCTGATTTTATTTACATACAAATCGTGGGGAAAATACAAATTATGACAAAAAAAATGGTGACGAACACATAATTATACGGATGAAAGACTATCGGTACACTGCAAAAATAAACGGTAGATTTTACGGTAAAATAACTGGCAACCAGCTGCCAGTCCTTTTACCGTTATTTTCACGGGCGCCCGTAAAAATTGCAGGAATCATCAAACAGAGTGGGACAGAAAAGAGCAGATGTCGTTTTGGTTAGATAGCCCCTCAACAATACAAAGTTATTTTCGAGTGCGCCAAGTTAACATAAAACTTCCATTTCGTGATTTCCAACAATGTCTTACAGGCAAAACCCCGTAAAAATAACGGGAAAAGGACTGGCAGCCGGTTTCCAGTTATTCTACCGTAAAATCTACAGTATTTTTTTACAGTGTATAATTCTAATTTGACTGACTATGTATAACGGTCAGTATTTTAAGGTGTATCTTAGACTTTTAAACAAATCTTCAGTTTGTGTCTGGTCTGCGACTAGCAGAAGTGAACCATAAAACATAGCCGGCTTCGTCGTCGGCTACATAACTATTTTGGCAAGTTTTCTGGTTTAGCCGAATGCATTCGCGTTTTAATTCTTCCCAACCTCAATAAATATTTCACAAGCGACCTTTTCTTTCTTTAACGATATGGCACCGTTTGGAAGGGCTATGTCGTGCAGGGAAGCAAACAGGTAGTCACAACGGAAGTTGTTACCCTGTGTAAACATGGTCGAAAACGTATCATACACCTTCGAGTATAAAATTATAAAAACCCTCAGAAATATGCTTTCTAGCGACGGACATTTTGGACACGCGCATTCGCCAAGGTCATGAAGTATGTTTGGTATATGACTGACAACGAACAGAATAGCGAGGGCTGACCAGGGGGCGGAGCACTGATTGCAGCAAAATTGAAGCGTTGGCCAATAATATCGATCGTTACTGCAAGCTTTTAGTTTGAACCGAGCGTCAGTCAAAACTAGAGCAAGTGAGCAGGGGCTCACGTATACCCCCGGCCAGCGCCACCGCCTACAGGAAATAAAGTTTACTTGCCCATGTAGTCACATATCAATGGGTTCTATCTCACGATTTCATAATAAGCAAAACAATACAAACTTAAAGTTCACTTTTAACACAAATGGTATATAAATTTCAAAGTCTGTGACCTTGACCTACAGTCAGCAGCAGCAGCCAGATGATGTCAACAAAACTGTTTCAACCTTGCAGTAATCCTAGTCACACATCAAAAGGTTCCATTCCAGTGTATTTAAATAGAAGCAAACAGACACAGCTTAATACAAAACTGTAACACTAATGTTATATAAATTTCAAAGTCTGTGACCTTGCCCTTAGGTTTGCAGCAGCATCCAGATGATGCAAACTAATATGTATCCATCCAATAGTAGCACTAAGCACATCTGAACGAATTCAAATAGAAGCTTTCAAAAAAACAGAGCAAAAGCAAAATCTTAACACAAAACTTTAACACAACTGTTGTACAAATTCTTAAGTCTGAGACCTTGACCTTAGGCCTGCAGCAGCATCCAGGTGATGCAAACTGGTCAGTTTCCATCTTGTAGTAACGCTAAGCACATATCGATAAGTTCCAGTAAAGGCTTTCAGGAAAGCAGAGCAAAAGCAAAAACTTAACGCAAAACTTTAACGCAACTGTTATACAAATTTCTAAGTCAATGACCTTGACCTTTGGCCAGCAGCAGCATCAAGGTGATGCACACTGAACAGTATCCATACTGTGGTTACACTAAGCACTTATGAACAAGCTCTGGATAACAGAAGCTAAAGAAAAAAACTTAACGCAAAACTTTAACGCAAATGTTAACTTACGTACGGACGAACGAACGAACGGACAGACGGACGAACGGACGAACGGACGGAAAGACAAAAACTATATACCCCTCGACATACTTCGTATGCCGGGGGTATAATTAAAGTATGACGAAACACGATAATCGATGTGATTGTCATGACAAAATCCGCAGGTGTATAACCCTTCAACACTTTGAAGGTATTTCCGAGTACGGCCCGTTACCATATCGTGATTTCCAACAATGATCAACAGGCAGACCCCCGTAAAAATAACGTGAAATGGACTGGCAGCTGGTTTCCAGTTATTCTACCGTAATATCTACGGATTTTTTACAGTGTGGCGTTTATAAGTACAATCATCAACAAGCTATTCCAGTCCGATTATCATACTGACACTTTGTTAACCCCTTGTTAACGTAGAGTGAATAAAGAATTGAATTGGGTCGAATAAAAGATATAACGAAAAGGACTTGCATAAAAGTCAGTATTATGACGGGTATAGATCGGATCTATTTGCATTCGAATTTATTAGGTGAAATCTAAGGTGAAATGGTATACTGTAGCAATCAAATCTCAAAGAAAATGTCTATTTCCCGAATATTTCTCCGGGGACGCGAGCTTTGGGAAATACTAGTCTGAGCTGGGATATCGAAGGACGCCAGCTTGCAGCGTCCGTAAATATCTCAAAGAGGAACCATATTCCCCAATATCAGCTCAATAACGCTATTATTATATAGCTACATGTACAAAAAATCACAATTTTCTTCACATTTTGGACAATTTGGCACCGTAAATACTGTTTTAGCAACGGCGCAATATATGTCAAAGTGCCTTACTTGTGTCACTTCTAGTAAAAAAAAAAGTGCTTCGTAGCTTTGGTGAGGCGGTTCTGGTGTGAAAACAACATAACTTTTATATAGTACATATAACAAAAATTATCTGAACATAAAAATCCACCATCTGGACTTCCGCTGAAAATGCCACCCCTGATTAACTATATACAAGAGCTGTAAGAAACGAAAAAGAGCTGATACTAAACAAAAAAGAGTCATAGTTACCAAACGACCTGATGACCAGGTCCTTTGGTAGTTATGACTCTTTTTCGTTTAGTAACAGCTCTTTTTTGATTCGCAACATCCTTGAAAACATAGCTAACCCGGTGTGACTACGGGAGAAGTTAAGAAAATAAAATGCAATTGCTCAGAATTGGATTGTACTGCTCTCACAAATGCAGCTGCGACATGTTTATTTGATCCCCGTCACGGAAGAATGTGCTTCACGTATATCCGAATAGCAAAGATAAAAGGCAAAACAAGGCAGACTATGAACTCGTGCTGCCTTCAAGTAGTGTCTGAAGATTTGTTAGGATCCATATATGTTAGCGAACAGCAAAGGCTTTGATCAGACTGCGCGGATGTTCGGGCTTGTCTGAGCCTCTACTTGGCGCAAATACGTTTAGCACCGATTTTGCGTATCGCAGCTCATTAGCGTATTTACCAAATGGCCAATAGAAGAGACTTGTTACAAACAAACAAGAAATAAATGTATATTCGAAATTTGTCGAATACATAGTATTATGATCTGGTCCAGGGTCTTACAATTCCGTTAATGAAAAAAATGTGGATTACAAATGCTTTTGTAGTCAAAACTGGAAGAAGAAGAAAGATAATGAAATCAAACTGTTAGTGTCAAAGGCAAAGCAACATGGGTAAAAAAATCACCTGAAATTCAACTTTGAAACGAGTGGGGAATAGGGACGGTTGAGATCAGCCTGCGCTTCCGCACAGTCTGATTGCTTGACTAATCAGTCTCAATACTGGGGGAATGAAAGCGAAGATTAATTTTGATCACTTTACATCACTTTACACAGATGTGAACGCCGGGATGCCTGCTTCGGACTGTGATGGCATAGCTCAATTTCAGGCGATGCCTATCATATCGCGAGTGTGTGGTCCATAGTTGAAGTCATGCAGTCATGTATCAAGAGGTTAATCTTTTTTTTCAGTCGTTGGCCGGGCCGGGTTTCGAACCCGCGACATTCTGTGCAATAGCTATGCGCTATAACAACTGGACAACGGCGTGACACTCAAATCACTTGAAAACGTTGCAGTCCAAAAGTCTGGTAACACATGTGAGAATCGTCAGGCTAACAGTAATGCTCTAGCTGTTGTGCAAAAACACAGGCTGGTCTGAGTCACCAATGCCAACATATGCCATATTGCCCTTTTCGCCCGTATCGGTATTTAAAAAGAGACGATAGGAAATTAGCAAGCTGCTTAGTCTCGGATTAGACTCTGCATTCGTACATAAATCCCGGGCTCGAGATCCGTTGGAAGCGGGTATCTTTTCAGTGGCAAACAGCCTCCCGTCGTCTTGATATGACTGAAATTATGTTGAAGGGCGTACAATTGTGATTCATCCACCATAGCCATAAATTTATAGGTTTGATTTTCAACACATAAATTCTAATAAGGTAGCTCATCGGAATTTGTTAGCGAGTCAAAGCTGCTTATACATCTTTTCAAGGGCAGAAATTGATTGACACTTCCGGCTACTGATTACACCAACAATGGAGGAAAATCTATCTCTCTACCGTTATATTGTCATGTGTACTCAATACAAGAGTCACAGGTCTTTGAGATGTTACAGTTATGTCTGTCACTGACCCGTTAAATCGTCTAGAGAAAGTAAACGTTGTAGACGGTCAGATTTCGTCTATTTATGAAATTTGCTGTAAATGAATGTTATGAGCTGTGACACGATAAATCCAATAAAGTGGCATGTGCGCACAGCAAGACTCAGATCAGCCTAGGCAGCCGCCTAGTCTGATCAGAGTCTTTGCTGTGTGCTTAAAGGGTAGCTGAGGGTCTATGCTAACTCCATGTGGACAGTAAAGACTCTAATCAGACTGGGCAGCTGTCCAGGCTGATCTGAGTATTTGCTGGGCACACATGCCGCTTTGTTGGTTTTGTTGTGTCAGGGCTAATTGGCAATGATTTTCTTCAAATATAAGACAAGACGTAAAGAAGGGTTTTTCTCTAGGATGACCCAAATATTTCAACCAGTCTTGAGTACTTTCTTTAATAAAGATGAGTTTTTCTTCCAACATCATCCTGAAAATCTAGATCTGTCATATAGACAGATCTGAATTTTGGGGTTAGTTTTGGAAGGGAAAAACTCACATTTTATAACCAAGTATTTATGGTAGGGATAAGTTTGCTTAATTCTGCATAAAATTGTATTAATGTTTCAATATACTGGGCTGATCGCTTGGCTGTAGTTTAAAGTTAACCCTTAGGTTGATCATACATTTTAGATATGACGTTAACTTGAGGTCAATTTAAACTAGACCTAGGCAATGAGCCCATTATGTTTATATGTAGATTAAACAGAACTGACCATATTTACATGTATTTTGCTATAAGATGAAAGGTTTCCATTCCAAAATTAAATGAAATATGTAAATTAACCTTGCTTAACTCTACTAGATGGAGAAGTTTTCTTCTCCAAAACAATCAAAAAAATCTAAATCCATCTATTGAGATGAATTTAGATTATTAGAGATTAGAAGGATCTAGAATGTTTTGGTATTGTTTTGAGATGGATCTAGGTTTTTTGGGATGAGATGGATCTAGATTGTTTTTGAGTTGTTTGAAAGAGAAAAACCCTGTCATATAACTGAAGAAATATGGTATCCCTAATTATATATATCCAGAGCTGTGTAGTGTTCTTGAATGCCTATTTGTGATTTCTTGCTTTCCATTCTTGCTTTGCATTCACCCTTGCATGCTTTTCTTCTTTCCTGCTTGTAGGCTGACTATGATGTGAAAGTATTTATGGCCCCTGTCCCTCATACCCATTTCAAGCATATAGAAGCTTCGTTTGATGGAGGTGCTAGGCCCTATTCCAGTTACGAAAATTATCTGTCAAAGCGTAAAATAAAGGTAGTATGAAGACATTCACCTTATTCATTTGTGCTTTGGTTGTCAGGGGTGTAAAATTCTTCCAAACATCAGTCATTCGAAGGACAAGCATGTGGAAAAGGCTACTCACCCTTTTAGCTAAGGTATGAGTTTAATTCAAGGGGTGAGTAGCCTTTTCTTTCCACCTGTGAGTCAGACTTAAGAGTTAGTAGCAGCTTTTCCAACCTGCTAGTCCTATAAACTGTTTATCAACACTTTGCAAACAAGATTTTACCAGTCTCCTTTTCAGGCTTTTTATACAAAAATGCAAGTGGACTTATAGAATTTTACACACCTGGGAAAATACCCTTTTTCTCAAGACATATTCACCCAACATTTTAAAATAATCTCTGCCATTAGCTTCTGTTACTGCATGCCTCCCTTGAATGATAGTTTCTTTCCACCTGATTTGTACTAAGTTCCAGTGCTCCAGATAAGAAGGGGTAACACAGATAATTTAGGGATAATTATCCATATTTCTCAACAAAAACATATTTTGTGACCCATTATTAGAACCGTCTCATCGAGACGGTTCTAATGAGGGGTCACAACATATGTTTTCGTTGAGAAATAAGAAAAATTATCTTTGAATTATCCTCAATACCCACTCTTATCTGGAGCTCTGTACTAACAAATGCATCTACATGTATCAGTGTTTTTCTCTCAATGTGTGAAGGCAAGAATATCCAGAGAAGTCTGAAGAATTCTGAAATTTCAGTCTGATTTCCCACCTCAGAATCACAGAATGGAGAAAAAATTTCAGGGTTTGCCACAATCAGGCAAAACATCTGGAAAACAAATATTTTCTAGGTCGGAGAAAAATAAGGAAAGGTTATGATTGGTCAGAAAAATTGGGAAGAACTGAAAAAGTCTGGTAAAATTCAAGAAATGTAAAAATTAATTGCTGAAATAATTATGTGAAAATTTAAAGGCTCATGGGAAGCAAAATCTTTCCTTTAAGAGTAGTCCCAAACTTTTTGCAAGTGAATCCTGCAGCACTATGAAAGTAAACATTGAAATCATTCATGGGTCGGTAAAAGAATACAGATAATCTAGAAAAAAAAACATCAGGAAAAAAATCAGGAGATTTTGAAGAGAAGGAGGAATGGCAACCCAGATTAGTTCCCTTGATGAGCCTATAAATTAATCACACATTCAAACCATAATCTATAATTAGAGATTTAGCTGGATTAGCTCCCTTGCTAGATTATCCCAGTAAAGATGAATGGGTGCATCTCCATATCTTTCTGTCATCTTTTCAAAGGCAGACAACTCCATGACTTTCCAGTTGCTTCCTTTGACATCAAAGCCCTCCAAAATTGGATCTTCTCTTAAAAGAAAGAAGTTGCTCCTAGAAAAGCAACTTCTTTCCTTTTAGATTTGACCTCCATTGAAAAGAGGTGCAAAATTGAAAGTGGCAGAGTTGCTTCCCCTGAAACATGACAAATGGAAAATGAATGGTTTTAGGTATCCCATTACTTAGGCACATTGGGTAATTGCTATTGTGGCTCCCATTCCTGGCAGTGGTTCAGAATCTTGACATCTTAATTCCTGTGAATGGGGATTATCCAACTGTCCTTTTAGTGTTGTTTAGTCCTTCTCTCCTTAGCTAAAACACTGATAGGTGTATTATCATTGCTAACATTGAGCTTTTCATACTTTGCTCATGCTTGTCCTGCTTAATGTAGATTTATTTGATTGCATACTCGTGTTTCTGTGCTAGCTATTTATATAAAAACATAATAACTCTTGCTAGCTTTGATATTCCTACACTAACTATAACAATATATTTTTGTTCCTACAGCATTAAGCTGTCATCCCTGTATTCATGATACATGTAACTACAGTTTTGGGCTTAGAGGGTGTATAATTGTTTATATTATGAAGATAATGCTTTTTTGCTTACAAAACTAAACACATCTTAAAAGATACATTTTAGTAGCTGGTTATTGGTTAACATTGAGGATGTTTATTTGGTAGACTAATCATGGAGTTGATGTTTCTATTGTTTTTATTGGCTAACCATGAAGGTTTTTATGTGGTAGACCAACCATGAGGATGTTTCTGTTTTGTAGGCTAACCATGAGAATGCTAAGACTAACCATGTGTATGTATCTGTTTTGAAGGCTAACCATGAGGATTTGTATTGGTAGACTAACTGTGGGGATGTTTCTATTTTGTAGGCTAACCATGCAGGTGTTTATTTGTAGGTTAACCATGAGAATGTTTATTTTGTAGGTTCATCATAAGGATGTTTTTATTTTGTAGGCCAAGCATGAATATGATATTTTGTGGACTGACCATGAGGCTGTTTCATTTGTAGGTTTACCTATAGAGATGTTTATATTAGGCTAATAATAGGGGTGTTTATTTTGTAGGCTAATCATGAGGATGTTTATTTGGTATGGTAACCGTAAATATAATTTTATTTTGTAGGCTACATATGAAGAGAACATATTATTGGTCCAAGTTCCACACACAGTATTCAACTTCAAAGATAAAGATATGAATAGTGGTGGGCCAAGACCTTACTCCGGATATGACAACTACTATGCAAAGCACATACTCAAGGTCAAGTGCACTGTTTCAAGCAGTTTGGAGATTTTTTCATCAATTACAAAGACAATCCTAGATATTTAGACACTTGACCAATATTTTATTATCCAGCAAGAAAACTTCCTCACAGTGGCTGAAGAAATTACTGGATTTTTTTTTTAAAAATGGGACACCCAAAATAATTTCTGTAATTTTCTAAAAATGGAGACCTTGTAGTTTGGTTTTACAATACTTTAATGCGTTAAAAAGATGCAGATTCAATGGCAAATCATTCAAATGGCATGAACTGCATTGGAATCATTTGAAAGAGACATTTTTGAAGTTTTTTTTACATCATTTGTAAACGTAACAGTATAATTTTTCAGCCCTAAACAGGTTGTAAATTTTGTTACACAAGTTCAACTTATGTTCATTTCACCATAATTAAGTGAACATGCTGTAATAAGTGAAAATCTAGAATGTTGTCAAGAAGCATTCTCTACGTCTTATGAAGGACAGAAAGTTTTATTGTTGTTTTCTTTGTGTGTTTTTTTAGCTCGCCTGGCCCGAAGGGCCATAGTGAGCTATTGTCATACCAATGCGTCCGGCGTGCGTCGTCACGGAATTTGTCCGTCAACACCTAAAAACAAATATTCAAACATCTTCTTCTGTAAAACTACTGGTCCCATGGTTCTCAAATTTCACATGGAGCATGACCTGACTCCAGGGTCTTAGAATTGTAAAATTGGGTCAGGTTGAAAATCCAAGATGGCCGCCATTACTAAAAATAGCAAAAACAACAAAATAAACTTCTTCTCCAGAATCATTCGGTATATTTGTCTGAATTTTTGCATGGAACATCAGTGAAACCTTGGTATTCAAAATTGTAAAAATGAAAAAATGTGTAACGGAGTTTTGTCACAGTGACCTACTTTCTGTTTACGTGTGTAATTTTGCTCAAATGCCAATGTCAAAAAATGACCTATTTAAACATCTTCAAACAACTTCTTCTCTAAAACCACTGAGCCCATGGATCTCAAATTTCACATGGAGCATGACCAGACTGCAGGGTTTCAAAAATTGTAAAATTTGGTCAGGTCAAGAATCCAAGATGGCTGCTGTTACTAAAAATAGCAAAAACAACAAAATCAACTTCTTCTCCAGAACCAGTTGGTATATTTGGTTGAAAGTTTGCATGGAACATAAGTGGGACCTTGGTATTAAAAATTATAAAAATAAAAAAAATCTATAGCAGAATTAGGTCACAGTGACCTACTTAGCGTTTACAAGGCCGATTTTGCTCAAATGTCAATATCTAAAGAAAATGCAACCAATTCTGACCAGATTTGGTCAGAATTGGTTCTTGAATGGAATTATTTCAATTTTGTGCCAGTTGACTATCCAAGATGGCCACCATGGGGGCCGTTACTAAAAATAGCACAAACATAAAAATGACAATTACTCAAGAACCCTTGAATGGAATTGGACCAATTTTGTGTCAGAATGTTCCTTGCATGAAGCCGTTTCGATTAATTGCAATTTGGCATTCCAAAATGGCCGCCATCTGGTGTTACTAAAAATAGCACAAACATAAAAATGACAATTACTCAAGAACCCTTGAATGGAATTGAACCAATATTGTGTCAGAATGTTCCTCGCATGAAGTCGTTTCGATTAATTGCAATTTGGCATTCCAAGATGGCCGCCATCTGCCGTTACTAAAAATAGCACAAACATGAAAATGACAATATCTCAGTAACCGCTGAATGGATTTTGACGAAATTTGTGTCAAAATGATTCTTGCATTGAGATGTTTCAAAAATATCTAACTGTAGACCATTCATATTGGCCTCTGTTACTAAAAATAGAAAAATGTGAAAATTAGAAAATCTCAATGGAGTTGGATTAATTTTGTGTCAGAATGGTCCTTTCATTAAGCTTTTTCGATTTTTTGCATTTTGGCATTCCAAGATGGCCGCCATTTGCCGTTACTAAAAATAGCACAAAACATGAAAATGACAATATCTCAGTAACCGTTGAATGGATTTTGATGAAATTTGTGTCAAAATGATTCTTGCATTGAGATGTTTCAAAAATATCTAACTGTAAGACCAGTCATATTGGCCTCTGTTACTAAAAATAGAAAAATGTGAAAATCAGAAAATCTCAATGGAATTGGACCAAATTCGTGTCAAAGTGGTCCTTGCATGAGGGCTTTTCGATTTTTTGCATTTTAGCAATCCAAGATGACCGCCATCTGCCATTACTAAAAATAGCACAAAACATGAAACTGGCAATATCTCAGTAACCCCTGAATGGATTTTGATGAAATTTGTGGCAAAATGATTCTTGCATTGAGGTGTTTCAAAAGTAAATATATAAAGACCAGGCAAGTTGGCCTCTGTTACTAAAAGTAGCAAAATGTGAAAATGAGAAATTCTCAATGGAATTGGACCAATTTTGTATCAGAATGGTTCCGTTGCACAATAGCCAGGTGAGCGATATCAGGCCCATTTGGGCCTCTTGTTTAACACTGCTTTAAGTGTCATATTTCACCTATTTAGAGACAACTTCATTTCACCTGGTTTTTGACCTGTATGAGCTTCTTTTTATGAGGCAGATTTATGCAAGCTCCGATTCATACTTGATTGTTGGCTTACTAGAACAGCTCTTCCAATGACAACTTCTAAAGTAAATTTGAAATTATTTCTCATTGTGTGCTAATTACAGCAAATACAATAGGTAGATATTGAGCACTGTAGATTGATAGAGAAAATGGAGTGATAGTTGTAGAAAGTAAATTATATAGGGCTAAGCAGTGATGATTATTTCTCTGTTTCTGTAATTTGTGCCTTGGAGAGAAAAAAAATCACTCTTTAGCATTCTCTTGGAAATTTTCCATCTTCAGTTTTCTCAAATTTTTGGCAGATGGGATTTTATGTTTTCTGAAATGGCTTGCCTTGGGTGAAACACAGTTCACTTTTAAAGGCAAAAATGTAAAATTGCATTAGGATGTGAACAGCAGGTGAAAATTGTCATTTGGGGAGGTAAATTGTTGGTTTTATGGTCACTTATTGGGTTTTATAATTCCTTTGATATGTTGCCACAAAATTAAACTTGTAACCATAACACTAATGATTTATCTTGCCAAATGACAATGCTGGGTACATTTTAGCCACGACACCACAAAACCAAAAAAGTGGCATGTGTGCTCAGTTAAAACTCAGATCAGCCTGGGAAGCCGCCTAGTCTGAATGGACTGAGCTACATTTGTGCTTTGTCATGTTGCTGCTCATATATTTATCCCCTAATCTATTCTAACCTTGCTAGTTAGAACTGGCTGTAAGTGAAATTACCATAAAAATTCTAAAAATTGAGACACCAGGCCCACAGGTTATAAAACTTGAGTACATTTTAAACTCAAAATAAGGGCGCGTTTACACAAGCAAAGTTTCTATGTCACAGAAACTTTAACAAAGAAAGTATGACAAACATTTTGCGTTTACACGGAGCAAATTATTTGCTAAAGAAAATGTGCCATAGAATCTTTGTCACATAAACTTTGGCAATGAAATATTTGCTGCAGCGTTTACACGACCAAATATTATTCGTCAAAGTTACCTGCAGCGATGAAACAAAATCTTTGTCACATTTTCCACGCTTGTAGCAATGTTCTTTGTTACATAATCTTTAGCAAAGTTCTCCGTTTACACGGACAAATTTAATTTATCAAAGTAACTTTAACATATTTATTTGTCAAAGAAACATTGTCATATTTTGGCATTTACACGAGCAAATTTTTCTGTGACAAACCTACTTTGTCATAGAAACTTTGGTCATGTAAACGCGCCCTAAAGCACACTTATTGGCTGCTTCCGAGCACATGCTCGGAAACAGCCAATCAGTGTGCTTTATTGGCTGCTTCACATGCCCGGAAGCAGCCAATCAGTGTGCTATATTTTGAGGTTGAGATTATTCTCAAGGTTTATAACCTCGAACCCTGAAATTAATTTTTTACTGTAATTGTTTTAAAAATGGAAGAGTTTGGTTTTACAGTGCAGAAATGCATTGACAACATGCAGTTAAAATGAAAAAACAGTGCAAACCTTAATGGGACTGCTGCTTTAGGAGCAGTTAATCTGGATCTGTACTCTTTCCACCAATCTGTCTGTCCCAATATTTAGAATTCTTACTGTAAATTTCAAGGACGCAAGGGTACTGGTAATACTGTTATTGAAGTAAAACTGTAAATTGTTTATCTAAAAAGTTAAACTTGAAATTTGCTGTGTTGACAGAATAAATGTTCAACCAAGTTGCTCATAAATCACATATGCATGCTTATTATACCCCCGACTTACAAAGTATGTCGAGGGGTATATAGTTTTTGTCTTTCCGTCCGTTCGTCCGTCTGTCTGTCAGTCTGTCTGTTCGTCTGTGTGTCCGTCCGTTAACATTTGCGTTAAAGTTTTGCGTTAAGTTTTTATTCTTTGCTTATATTTCCAATATCCTTTGATGAAACCTTTTGGTATGTGACCAGGTATACTTCTAGGTTCATGCAGAATAGTTTAATTATCTGGATGCCTTTGCTGACCTAAGGTCAAGGTCACAGACTTAAACATTTGCATTAAAGTTTTGTGTTAAGTTTATATTCTTCTTTTATATTTCCAATATCCTTTGATGGAACCTTTTGCTATTTGACTAGGGTTACTTTAAGGTTCATACAGAGTAGTTGACATCATCTGGATGCTGCTGCTTACCAAAGGTCAGGGTCACAGATTTGTATATTTGTGTTAAATTTGTGTTAAAGTTGTGCGTTAAGTTTATATTCTTTGCTTATATTTCCAACATTCTTTTGTGAAACCTTTTGATATATGACTAGGTTTACTTCTATGTTCGTGCACAATGATTGACATCATTTTGATGCTGCTGATGACCTAAGGTCAAGGTCCTACACTTTAATATTTGCGTTAAAGTTTTGTGTTAAGTTTACAGTCTTTGTTTATATTTCAAACATCCTTTGATGAAACCTTCTGATATATGACTAGGTTTACTTCTATGTGTTCGTGCAGATTAGTTGACATCATCTGGATGCTGCTGCTAACCAAGGTCATGGAAACAGACTTATCGGTTTACATTAAAATTTTGTGCTTAGTTGGTAGTACTCTTTACTGATATTTGTTATATACTGTGATGGAACCATTTGATAGGTGATTAAGTTTACTTCTAGCTTCATACCATGTATACGATTGGTTTCATTAGGGTGTGGTTTCATTAGGCAGTGGCGCTGGTCGGGGGTATACGTGAGCTCCTGCTGACTTGCTCTAGTTTTTCATGTAAAAATAATGTAGGTCTCGGTACAAGTTTCTAAGTCCTTTTTACTTTTTCTCAGACTAAATCTTGTAACTGTGAGGAAAAGCAAAAAAAAAAAGGATAAAAAAAAATAAACAGGACCAAAAAAAACAGCAGAAAGTTAGATATAATGGCACACAGACTGTTATTTTTTGTAAATTATTGTATGTAGTAGTAAAGAGGATCAATATTTTTATAAATAAACATTTGTATTCATCCTATTGGTAAAGATTAACATAAAGTTAACTCTCGATATCTCGAACACTGATATCTCAAACTACTTCTTTTTTCAAAGAAAAAAGTTTGGACACATTCCCTATTTTTATTTACATTTCAACTCCTCTTGTTTCAAATTACTGATATCTGCAGATAAATTTTCTGGGACCAGAAAATTTGCTTTGAGTTATCAGTAGTTTGGGAAGAACTTTGACTTTGAGATATCGAGAGTTGACTGTAGTTTAAATGTAAATGTAGAAATCATTTCTTCTATGTATATTTGAATTGAATCTTTCTTTCTATGAATCAGGGAAACAAAACCTCTATAAATGGGTAAAAAGTTATTCGACAAAAATCACAAACTAGACCCATCTGGTAATCATAATGAAGTCGTTAAGTCAAGGATACATTATGAAGAATTCATAGAATTGAGTATGCTTATATTTTTCACCTAAAAAATGCAGTGGTTTTGCATACAGTGTATTTGAAAATGTCTCGTATTATTAGCCTCTAGTCATTACTTCGAACAACTTGGCCTACGATGAAGTGCAACTAATTCCAGTTTTTGTCATGTTAACTGTTTCCAATTTTCGGTCAGGTTTTTATGAGAAAAAAAATTGCAATAATAATTTATTCAGTAGTTTGAAGATTATTTCAAGTTAGTATTGGTAATTTCACAGTTTTCAGTCAAGCATTTAAGGTTTAATATTTAACTAACCACACATATGCAAGCTTTCAAGTTATTCCGAACTGTGCAGCATACATAGTGAGTATAAATTTTGTATTTTTCAAAAGCCAATACTTATCTATCTTTTTATACAGGGAGGATCCCAAGTGGGGGCGTTAACACAACTAGGCCAAGAACAGATGTATATGATTGGTCGAGAGCTACGGAAACAGTATATAGATAAACTTGGGTTCTTAGACAAGCAGTATAATCCAGAACAAGTCCAGTAAGTCTTGTCTTAAAGATGAACAGCGGGGTTTCATTTTTATACGCCCGTTTTGAAAAAACGGACGTATTATGTCATGGCACTGTCCGTCCGTCTGTCCGTCCGTCCGTCCGTAAACATTCTTGTGTGCGCCATAACTCAGTAACCGTTTGGGATATCTTCATGAAATTTTGTAGGCATATGTATTAGGCAGGGGGAACGTGTCGCATACAAGAATGGTTGCTCCCCCTTCCTTGCTTTCAAAGTTATGCCCCTTTGATTGTTTTTTACCCTACAGGTCTTGTGTCGCGTACAACAATGGTTGCTCTCCCTTTCTCCGTTTCTGAGTTACATCCCTTTTATTAGTTCTTTTCGGGGGGTTTTGTGCATACTTATGTTGTGCATACATTAACTCAGTAACTGTTTGGAATATCATGATGAATCTTTATAGCAATGTGCATGATCACGAGATAATATGTTGCATATAAAAATGGTTGCTCCCCCTTTCTTAATTTTGGAGTAAACTCCCTTTCCTCCGTCCATAAACATTCTTGTGTGCGCCATAACACAGTAACCATTTGTGTGCGCCATAACCATTTGGGATATCTTCATGAAATTTTGTAGGCATATGTATTAGGTAGGGGGAATGTATCACATACAAGAATGGTTGTTCCCCCTTCCTTGGTTTCAAAGTTATGCCCCTTTGATTGTTTTTTACCCTACAGGTCTTGTGCGCGCCAGAACTAGATAACTGTTTGGGATATCTTCATGAAACTTCATGGCAATGTGTATGAAGTCCCAACTATGTGTCGCGTACAACAATGGTTGCTCTCCCTTTCTTTGTTACTGAGTTACATCCCTTTTTATTAGTTCTTTTTTGGCTGTTTTTGTGTATACTTATGTTGTGCATACATTAACTCAGTAACTGTTTGGAATATCATAATGAAACTTTATAGCAAAGTGCATGATCACAAGATGATGTGTCACATATAAGAATGGTTGCTCCCTCTTTTTTAATTTTGGAGTAGCCTCCCTTTGATCATTATTTTTAGGCATTTCCATTCACTCCATATCTCCTTAACCCTTTGAAATATTAGAATGAAACTTTGTAGAAATGTGTGTAATAATGGGGCAATGAATCCTGAGCAAGAACCATTACTGGCTTGCTTACTGGATTATCTGCCCATGCATAAATTTCCTGTTTGCTCTGTAACTCCTTAACCGTTTAGAATATTTTAACACAACTTTATCGAGATGTGTATATTGTCAAGGCAATGTATTAGAACCAAGAATGGTATATCTAGTATATTTAGTATCTAGTATATTTAATATACAAATTATCTCCCTTGTTTGACTTTGGCATTACTCAACTTAGGAGCCACTTCACATTGAAAGCTGATTTTTGGTATACTAATAGTATTTGATGTGTTAAATATTTAAATAATGTTGCCGTCATTAATTAAAGTGTGGTTTCCCCTGTTTGTCTGCCTGTCTGTCCTTTTTTAAACAATCTTGTTCATTATATAATTCCTTTATGACATTAAAACGGGCGTATTATGCGCCGCTTGCGAAGCCCTTGTTGCCTTCTATTTTGGAAGTCAACTGTTACAGAAAAGAATTTGCTGCTGTAAGAGCAGTTTCTTTCCTTTAAGAGTTGCTGCTATAGCAGTGAATTCTTTCCCTTTATAATAAACACCTGGAAGTACAGTCAAACCTGTCTTAAGGGGTCACTGTATTAAAGGTTCACTTGTCTTTAGCAGCCACTTTTCGGGGGTCCCTTAGACCAAAATACAGTGCAAATAAACTTGTATTAAGGGGTCACCTGTCGTAAGCAGCCAATTTCTGTGGGTCCCATGGGGTGACCCCTGAAGACAGGTTTGACTGTATTTCAGCATCCAGAAAACGGGAACTCACGATATTTGTCTGCCTTTGAAAAACTGGTGAAAAAACAAGTTGGGCAATTTATGGGATTGGTCCAGAAAATTCTGAAAATACTTTAAAAAAGTCAGAAAACTTGAAAATTGATAGTATGACAGGTTTAGAAATACAGTTATTCTGCTCAAAGGGGAAGGATATAATTCCAGGAAAGATACATGCAAAGAAGTATTTTATCTCCATCGCATTTGGAGTTCTCTTAAAGGAAGGAATTATTTGCTTCCCTGGGAAGCAAATTGTTTTAATTAACCCTTAATGCCCCAAGAAGCAGACGACAAAATTTACGTCTGCATAATTTCAAATAATGTTTCGTCCAAGTTATATCATATTGAGAATTCAAAGACTAGAGGGAAAAGAGTGTAGATCCAGGTGAGGTGGCTCATTATGAGCCACCTCATCTGGATCTACACTATTTGCAAATTTAATTATTTTCACTTTTGGCGCTTTAAGGGTTAAGATTAACTCCCAACTTCAACTGTTAACCTTTAGCACTGTTTAGGTAATGGGTATCATTTTTATTTGGATCTGTAAAAGCTGAAAAGTTATGGAATACTAGAAAACATCAGAAAAATTTTGGGAAAATGCAGGGAGCTTAGTGGATGACAAATCAAATGGTCATGTAAGAAAAAAATACATGAAATGAAATAAAATCTTTATCTTTATAGAATTGAGAAGTTTTCTTAAATGGCATTTTGGCATTTTAAGCAAATTTTGCAGTACCCTTCAACATCTTCATTTTGTTGCTTCCCCTTTTTCCTTCCTTAGTTTGGTTCTACGTTTTTTTGTTAATTTCAGTGTACGGTCAACAAACATTCACAGGACCATTCGTACAGCAAGGTGTATTCTGGCCGGGATGTATGGCAAGAAACATTTAGATAGTCTTGAAGGTACCATAACATTAGAACTACCGGTAACACTAAGGGCCATTTTCACATTGCATTCAAATTACCATTTGAGCTGCGACAGGACAAAACCAACAATGTGGTTGTGCGCCCAGGGCAGACTCAGATCAGCCTGGGCATCTTCCCAGTCTGATCAGAGTCTTCAGTGTCCGCATGTATGTAGCTTGGACCCTTAGCTACCCTTTGAGCACTCAAAGAAGAGTCTGGTCAAACTGGATGGGAGCCCAAGCTGATCTGAATCTGCCCTGGGCACACAACCACATTGTTGGTTTTGTCGTGTCACGGCTCAAATGTGGTTGTAACCTCTCAGGGATCAGCCTAGAAGGCAGCCTCTAAGTAATGACCGTATTTTTTCTATTAAATGCCCTGGGGCTTTGCAATGCACAAATGTCATAAACAGCAATTTTGAAACAGAGTTAGGGCAATAAATAACAAGTTTCTGTCATCTACAGCTAATTTTGGTGGAATTTTGCCTTTTTTTACTGGAGAAATAAGTAGAATGAATAGGGTGGGAAAGGGGTGGGGCCATTTATTAAAGATTCTAATGCACTTACATAAGTAACGTGATGTCTGATTGGATAACGACAAAATTTGCAACAGTATATTCTGCAATATACTTTCACATTGACATAGACTGCACATTGACAAATGTTTCTTATGCCATTGGCAATTAGTAAAAACAAACTTGTGTGAGCCTGCGTCATTGTGATACCTGATCACGATACCTGTATTATATTTACACTTTACAATGCCCTGATATGAATAAATTGCCAAAAAAAAACTTTCGCAAACCCGATGTCATTACCTAACGGCACTTCTCATTTGTTGACGTCAGGTTTTACGTCTCTGAAAGCATTGCTTTGGGTACAAAGTAGCTCACTTTTAAAGGTGAAAATGTGAAAAGTGCATTAGAATGGGAATAACTGTATTGAAAATTGTCATTTGGGGAGGTAAATCATCGGTTTTATGGTGCGTCGTCGTAAAACGAACTTTCCGACGATGAAACTGCAGTGATTTTTTTACAAATCTCCTTCTTTGAGTCCCAGGACTCACAAGACCTAAAATCTTTGCATCCCAAGCTCAAGGGTTTGCATCTTTATTGGGATGCAAAAGCAATATTTTCTCTGCATCCCAAACTTAAAGGGCTTCAAAGGACAAGCCCTATAAGTAAAAAATAACCAACGTCAAGCTCCTGTGGTCACAGGAATAAAATAAATCACCTGTTGTCTCATTGTCAGACAGCGTATTGGATTTGGAGACATCTGTTGTCATTTCGGATTCGAAGTTTGATCGGTCGCATCATGATCTGCAACATCTGGCCTTGCGTGTTTGTCTTGCCCAAGAAGACCAAATAATGTTTGCTGCTTTGAATCAAGTTTGATCTTTTTCTTGTTTTTCGGAGGCATGATTACTTATTGACCCGGTGTATTAATAAAAGTTTGCACTTAGGTAAAAGACATCACCGTGGTCGATAATACTATGTTCCTCCGGTACTGGACAACTACTATTGATTATTGGTATTACAGGTAGACTTCGGTATTTAGCGGGAGTAGGAAAGACTATGTATGGTACTGTTTTTTACCAGTAATATAACAATCTGCTAATGCACCGTTGCTATATTCTTAAAACGAAAGTAGCTTTGTAAACGAAGCCGAAATCAGAAGTTGGACTACCGATCGGCTATTTTTATGCGTCCAGGAACGCAGCCAAGGAAATATTTTGCGTCCTCTGGGAAAATTATGCGTCTAAGACGCAGGACGCAGGGGTAAAAAAATCACTGAAACTGACAATTTACCTCCCCTAATGACAATTTTTAGTACAGTTATCCGCTACATGGTCCATTTATTAGGAGAAATCCAGCATTAAGATTATGTATTTTCAGAGCCACCTATAATACATATCAAGGACAGCATTATTGACGAGTTGTTGCCACGTCCAGCTGCGTGTAAAGTTTTACGACAACTGAACCACGCAGCCATGATCCATGGAGGTGATCATCCAGATGTTATAGGTGACAGATTGCAACTGGAAAATGTTTTAGGTAAGTACCGTAAAACTCTAAAAATTGGGACACCTTAAATAATTACCATAACTAGTGTTTCCCCCAGAAATGAAAAAGGGCATGGTAAATTTTCTCAGAAAAGGGCACTTAAGCGCGTGGATTTTCTCAAAAAGGGCACTGTATATGCTTTCATTAGAAGGCCGCTGTTTTAGTGGACATTAGCTTACAGAGATTAATACTGCTAATAAAGCATTAAATCATATCATTCTTTTTTCATTTACAGCTGCAGCAGCATCTTTCCTAAAATACAGTACATGTAATTTAGAAAACTTTTTTTACTCCATAGTAGAACCTGGATATGATGATAATACATAAAGAATTTGCATCTGCTCTCTGTATGTTTTGTTGTTATTATTTTTTTTTTTGTGTGTGTGTGTGTTAAGTCCTTTACCTACCTGTTCTGTATTAATTTTTTTTTTTGGTGTGTGTGTCAAGTCCTTTTACTACCTACCTATTCTTTTTTTTCTTCCAAATATCAAGAAACAAAATAGTCTGAAACATTCCAGTATCCTAATTATTATTACAATTTATATTTTATTATTTATCATTATTGTTCCTTCTTTTAATATTTATTAATAATTCTTACTGACCAGTATTATTAGTACGTCTGTATTTAAAAAGGGGGCACAGAATTGCCTCCCTTTAACTTGTATTTATATCTGTTGCAGTTAGGCTATTTATTTTCTTCACACAAGCGAGTTTTGTTTAGGGTACCCAGAGCTGTTGAAAACTATTAAAAAATGTACATAACATTGTTCAAAAATTTATTTTGGACACAAAAATCGGCATGTACAAGACCAAAATATCAAAGCATACATAATATGGGTAATTATTTTTACACCATAATTTATAGAACGTCTCCAGTGTAACCTATATATAATACGTATATCGAAGGAAAAAAACTTTACGGCATGAGCAACAAGTCAAGACAATGATCAGCCTGCACATCTGTGAATCAAATCCGTTTCCCAAATACAGTACATGAATCCAAAGGAAACTAAAAAAAAAAAAAAAAACTTCCAGAAAAATATTAAAACAAATTTAAGTCTATATGTAATGGGCATGTTGATTTGTGTAATTGTGAATCATGGCTACTGGCTCCTTTTCACTCAACAGGCCTCACTTTGATCTTTCCGTTAAACGGCAGATCTGTCAAGTATTTTCACGGATCAGTTAGTTTATTAGCGAGTGGACCATAACAGGATTAATGCCAACTGATGTGTTTACTTACGCAGTCAAAACAATTGAGGCAGTGAATACACAATGTGTAATGTGTATCTCCTCATTGGCAGGTGAAGTTTAGGGCAAAAAGGGCATGGTGCTGGAAAAGGGCATGGCTGGAAAAAAGGGCATGGCGCTGGGGAAAAGGGGCATGGCGCGGCGCCATGCTAAAAGGGGCTGGGGGAAACACTAATAACTGTCCTAAATATGGAACAGTTTGGTTTAACAATGCAGTAATGCTTCCTAAAGCTGCATTAGGAATAGCAAACAGTGTGGACCCTGATCAGACTGCTCCTTTTGGAGCAGTCTGATCTGGGTCTGCACTGTTTGCTCAGTCTTTTTGTCCCAATATTTAGAGCTTAGGATAAGGATTTGCTTATCCAGCCCTCGGATAAGCTGAAAAAAAATAGAGAATAGCATGTATAGTCTTGCATTTTATCAGGGATCATATCAGCCGCGACACAACAAAATCAACAAAGTGACGTGTGCCCAGCGAAGACTCAGATCAGCCTAGGCATCTGCCCTGTCTGATCAGAGTCTTTGCTGTATACTTAAAGGGTGGGGTCTGAGCTACCTCTGTGCCGACTGCGAAGACCCTGATCAGACTGGTTGGATACCCATGTTGATCTCAGTATTCTCTGGGCACACATGCCACTTTGTTGGTTTAGTCATGTCGCGGCTCATATATCAGTGTCATCAAGTGACATTGGTTGTAACGACAGTGGCATTGCAAAGACCACAAAATATGACACCATATATACCTTGCCAGAAGTTAATTAAAGAACCAAAAGTTGGCCATTGATAGAGTCAGATTTTTCTAAAGAAAGACCTGCAAAATTTCAGAGAAAAAAGTTTTTTGTTTGAGCTATATTATACTGAGAATTCAGAGACTAGAGACCAAAAAGTGTAGATCCAGGTGAAGTGACAGATTATGAGCCACCTCATCTGGGTCTATGTTGTTTGTAAATTCACCTATTTTCATTTTTGGCACTTTAAGGCCCGATTTCACTTCAACAACTTAATTTAGTCAATGACTAACGCTAGTCATCGACTAACTAAGACGTATACTAATTTAGTATGTGTACTATTTTATTGCGATTTCACATGCTGAATTAGTCAATAGTATAGGTAAAACGTTGATTAGCAGAAAACAAGCAAAGGAAATGGATCTATTTTGAAAAACAAGTTGAAACACCGAAATGGTTTTGCCCCCCCCCCCCCCCCCCCCCCTCCCCCCCATCTGTCTGTCTGTCCGTCAGCAATGCTTTATGGGCAGTGTGAAACGTATCAATGGCTTATGCTAGGATCTTGATTTATTTAATGCAATGGAAACGAAAATGAGAAGATCCGTTTTTTCCGCGGTCTTATTATTGAGATTCTGACATAAGCATTTCCTCAGTATATCATATATTTGGCATATCATTTAATTTACAAATCAAGATACAGAAGACCTGACTAATTTTTGTGTGTATTTAAATTGATTGGTTGAGTTATTCCCTTTCTTCCAACTTTATGCATGCTAGAACAATATTAGGAAACAAAGTATTTGAAGAATCTCTCAAGTTTGGATGTTAGGCTCCTTATATTTGACATCGATATACTGACCTACGCAGATTGTATAAATATTTAGTGAACCTATTCTGACAGCAGAATTCAGGGATGAACCGTCCTGTTAGGCAAGCATATGGTTTGAGGTGGGGACGGGCCAATAGTTATGTGTGTGTTGGTTGAGGGGTGGAGAGAGAGTAAGGAGGGCAAAGGGTTTTTTGATTGATTGATTTGGGTTTAACGGCCCTTTGAGACAGTATTTCAGTCTATATCGGGCCGTCTCCCGGAGAGAGGGAGAAATAAGAGAAATGATAGACGAGAGTAAAAATGTCCAAACAACCCCCACCCGCACCTACTGCAAGCACAGTAGGCCCTTGTCATACAATGGACGCCCCGGCACTTGAAGTTACACACAGCATCATCGCACCACCCAACCCACCCCACCATAGGGTTTTACAAGCATGTTTTCTAGATAGATAATGTTTCAGTGGAAACACTAATAAACTCCTGTAGCCAACAGTTACTTGAGCAAGTTACAGTATGACCTCTGTCAGCTATGTCAGTTTATCTATCGACCGCGAATCACATTATCCTGACCATGAAAGAATAAAAATACTTTTGGATCATTTACACCACCAAAAATTCGAATTAAACAGGTCCACTCTTCCGTGGCGATACGATCCATGCCGGTTATAATTTAAGAAAATTTCTTTAAACTAGACGCCCAATGCCAGTCCGATCAGCGGAATGGCATAGGCCGTTTAAATGATTGCTCTCAAATGGACTGTTATGGATCATATTATGTCGCCATTAGATCCATGCCAGTTAACTGTAAGCACACTCCTTCATACACTCAATGCCAAGCCAATTAGCGGATTGGCATGGGGCATACAAATGATTGCTCTCAAACGGACTGGTATGGTTCGTATTATGACTAATGTTGATATGATAGGTTTTATTGGAGTAAATATAGAGATTTGTATGGTCATTGTCTTCATATTTTGACTGAAATGTTTTAACCAAAAAAGTTAGTCCTCCGATAACGGCGTACTAAGTTAGAACACCGTTTAGTTCGTATTTTAAATTAGTTGACACACGTGAAATGCATTTTGTATTTTACCTGTGGGAAAACGGTCAAATAGGGCTTAATCTGCATTTTAAATGCGACGTGAAATCGGGCCTAAGTGTTTAAATATAAACCTTGGAAATGTATTTTATTTCAGGAATTCCACCTGATAATACAGAGGGAAAGAAAAAGCTAGACTTTATACAAGTTAGGGATGACATCAGAGCTAGAGAGGTAAGGGAGAGCACTGTGTTTAGTTCTGTGTCTAACATCCAGTTTCTTGTCCGTATAAAAGCTTGGTTGATCTCTGAGCAAGATTCATTTTGCATTATTGTCTGTGGTAAAATTTGTGGTTTAAACTAGAGTTGTTGATTTAAATGAAAACTGCAGTACGAGACTAAAATACCTTTTATGAAGAAACCCCGCTTTGTCTACTCAACACCAGTGTTTGCTGACTTTGACTTTTATGCTATGTTGTACTTTCATGTTATGTGGGACATAATTATATTCAAATCTTTCCACTGTGTTTATTGCTATTTCTATGCAACTAACATAATTAATCAGCAGTAAGGGCAGGTAGAGTAATCCAGAGAGAAAGAGCTCTTTGTAGTTGCAACATAGCCTTCTACTGTATTTCTGTTTTCACAGGGAAATAATTAATGTTTCATCAGGTAGCCATACTCCTGTCCAGTTACTGTTTACTCCTTAAAGTGTAAATTGGCTCTTAGGAAGAGCAAGTTCTGTCCTTTAAGAGAGCTCCCTGTAAAATGAAAGATTCTCCAGGGTCTTTGTCGCACCTGCGTTAGCTGAGGCGATATAGGCGTGCAAGTTTCCATCCGTCCGTCCATCCATCCGTCAACAATTCACAGTGGGTGTCCTTTGAGCACAACTCCTCCTACACTTTTTTGTCAATCATTTTGAAACTTCACAGATGTTTTAGCCATGGTCTGTAGATGTGCATATTGTTTGCACATAATTCCCAGATGAATTTTTGCCACTTTTTATCCCCCGACCGAAAGGTTCGGGGGATATAGCGATGAGCCTGGCGTCCGTCTGTCCGTCCGTCCGTCCGTCCGTCCGTCTGTCCGTCCGTCCGTAAACACTTTCTTGTCCGCTCTATATCTTGAATACCCTTTGGAATATTTTTATGATACTTCACAGTTATGTAGAACAGGTCATGACGATGTGTCGCGTACAAGAATGGTAACTCTTGCTATTGTACTTTTTGAATTATCTCCCCTTTGGTGATTTTTTGGCAGATTCGTGTCCGCTCTGTAACTTGAATACCCTTAGGAATATTTTCATGATACTTCACAGAAATGTAGAACAGGTCATGATGATGTGTCGCGAACAAGAATGACAACTCTTGCTTTTTTACTTTTTGAGTTATTTCCCTTGATAGTTTTAGGTGTGATTTTTTGGCAGATTCGTGTCCGCTCTATAACTAGAATACCCTATGGAATATTCTCATGATACTTCACAGATATGTAGAACAGGTCATGACGGTGTGTCGCGAACAAGAATGACAACTCTTGCTTTCTTACTTTTTGAGTTATTTCCCCTTGATCATTTTAGGTATGATTTCGTGTCCGCTCTATAACTTGAATACCTTTTGGAATATTTTCATGATACTTCACAGATATGTAGAACAGGTCATGACGATGTGTCGCGAACAAGAAAGACAACTCCTGCTTTTTTACTTTTTGAGTTATTACCCCTTGATGGTTTTTAGGTGTGATTTCGTGTCCGCTTTATAACTTGAATACCTTTTGGAATATTTTCATGATACTTCACAGATATGTAGAACAGGTCATGATAATGTGTCGCGAACAAGAATGACAACTCTTGCTTTCTTACTTTTGGAGTTATTTCCCTTTGATGATTTTAAGTGTCCGCTCCATAGCTTGAATACCTTTTGAAATATTTTCATGATACTTCACAGATATGCAGAACAGGTCATGACAATTTGTCTCATACATGAATGATAACTCTTGCTTTTAGACCTAGTGAATTATTTCCCTTTGGTAGTTTGAGCTGCTGCTTGAGTCTCTGCTCCATAACTGTATAACCCTGGCCAGCTCCAGAATTTGAATAACCAGGAACCTTTTAGAATATTGATGATCATGCTGTGATATCTTATCAGTGTTCCTAACTCTCTCTTACCCCTCCACATTCCCGTGCCCCCTTCCGCACCCCCCCCCCCCCCCCCCCAAAAAAAAAAAAAAAAAAAAGAAGAAATTCCAGATTTGGATTCTTTGTCCAAATTCACTTACTAGAGAGCTCAAAATTAGGTTTGTAGGGCTTGTACTTTAGAAGTTATTCACACATTTTGAAAGTTGAATGTATCGTATGCTATACATTTGTGTATATGGTGGCTGTTTGAGATATTACCTCTTTTTAGCAGTCAAGCATACTGTTTTAGTCTGAGTGTTAGATAATCATGCGTCTGTTAACAGTTAATGTCAATCAGAAGCATAAAAGAACGACAACATATTACTAATATGTGTTTTGAAGTGCACCCTTTTTACCAAGGCCCATGGGGGTCTTCGGTCGGGGGATTTGCCATCTCCTCTGATGGCTATTTTTTCACATGCTTTACTTACTAGTCATTCTTTTAGACAATATACCTGCCATAGTGGGTGTCTTGTGAGTGCAACTCCACCTGCACTTTTTGGCCAATCATTTTGAAACTGTACAGATGTTTTGGGCATGGTCTGTAGATGTGCATATTGTTTGCACATAATTCCCAGATTTTGTTTTTGGGCATTTTTCACATGTTTAACTTAGTCAATATTTTGCACAATACATTCCATAGTGGGTCTTGTGAGCACAACTTCTCCTACATTTGTTGAACAAACCCTTTGAAACTTCACAGATGCTTTGGCCATGTTCCTTATTTGCATATCATTTCCAAATTAATTTTTGCCACTTTTTTTCACGTGTTTACTTTGTCAATTTTTCACATAATACCTTCCGTAGTGGGTGTCTTGTGAGCACAACTCCTTCTACATTTGTTGGAAAATCCCTTTGAGACTTCAAAGATGTTTTGGTCATGGTCTGAAGATGTTCATATTATTTGCACATAATTCCCAGATGAATTTTTGCCTTTTTTACATTTTTAACATTGTCATTTTTGTCACACCTGCTTTTTTCACACCTGCGTTAGCATGCGCGATATAGTTTTCAATACATGTACCAATTGGAACTCATGTGACTTAATCCCCGCAGGTGCAACACCGCTTTCCGCAGATTTCTTGTATGATGGTTGCACCAGTTTTCGGGTTATTAACGTTTATTCGCTACATATAAACTGTGTGATAAACAAAGATCACAAACTAATAGTCTGTGTGCATATAAAAATATGTGTTAAGTAATATGTAACTTACATTTCATGCCCGCATGTCTCCATGTTTACAAAGTTGATTGAATCGAAACAGATGCTCAAATGAATCTGCTCTCCGAAACTGTCCCAGTTTTCGGGGTTCGTTAAAGAACTCGCCTTCGAAATACATAAGCTGCAGATGCTTCTGATAGCAACTGCCTTCGGGAGACCTGCAGTTCTTTAGCATGTAGAAACGGTCATTGAATTATCAGAAAAAAGTTCATAATTGAATTAATCGCCGTGTCATGTTCGTCGGTACTTTCCATAAACTTTGCAGTGTTTTCAATATGGCGGCTTCCACGGTCAACAACGAAGACGTCATGGATGACGTCAAAACTAACGTGCTCTTGCGCGTCAGTTAGTGTATGATAAAACATGCTGATTCAACTTTCTATTTGCAAAAGTAATCGGCTGTAGACGTCCTCGGCAAAAAGAGAGGTATGATCTATTAGAATACCCCGAATTCTGGAGCACCCCGAAAACAGGTACATCGACCATAATTATCTCCCATACTAGTCTTTCCAATGAACTTAAGGTGTATGGGTACACCTCCATGCTTTATTCCACTATTTTTGCTCCCCTGTGACTAGCAGAAGCAAGACATATGTATTACTTTTCTAGAATGGGTGTCTTTGTTGTGTGTGTTCAACTTGCACCATGTTCTCTGATTAAGCTATGTTTTGTGACAATGCACAGTCAGGGAAGACATTGATTGCATGGCCTGGCTTGTTAAACAAGGAAACAACGTCTGTGACTTCCCGTTTGCTTCCCAGGAGGACCAAGCTCTTCCAACAGTGGGTCTGTTCACAAAGGAGAGAAAATTCTCCTTTAGGAGCATATTATTTCCTTAACTCTTTCACTACCAAAAAGCAGACGACAAAATTTACATCTGCAAAAATTAAAAAAAATGCCTTGTCCAAGACTTTTTATATTGAGAATTCAAAGACTAGAGGGCAAACAGTGTAGATCTATATGAGGCGGCTCATTATGAGGCGGCTCATTATGAGGCGGCTCATTATGAGCCGCCTCATCAGGATCTACGCTGTTTGCAAATTTTGCTAATTGCGTCACTGGGGCTTAAAGAGTTAAGGAGTAAATGTACTCTACAGGAACAAAAACATTCCTTTGAGTTCAACCCAAAGGAGAAGTGAGGCAAAATGATATAGAAGAGTTGCTTCCCCTGAAAGTGTACCCATTTACATTAAATTGAGCAGTCACATGAGAAAACCAAAAAAGTTGCATGTGCTCTCACTGCAGAGTCAGATCAGCCTGGGCTTCCACCCAGTCCATTCGGACTCTTTCCTAAGGCCTTAAAGGGTAGCTAAGGGTCTTAGCTACAAAGGGTAGCTAAGGGTCTTAGCTACCTACATGGGGGCAGTGAAGACTCGGATTAGACTGGGCGGATGCCCAGGCTGATCGGAGTCCGCGCTGGGCTCTCGCATAGCGGCATATATCTAGATCCATCTTATATTATTCTGAAACGTGTCATTTCAGGCTCATGGTTTCCGGATTCCCAGTATAATAAAGCCTTATGTTGATATGATAGAAAAGAATGCCAACCTGTTAATATATTTCGCTCACTGTGGACAGCACGAGTAAGTTAAACATGCATGCATACATCTCCATGCTTTTCTACTATCGAGCCCTGGGTTCGAGGTTATAAAACTTGAGTATAATCTCAAACTCAAAATAAAGCCCACTGATTGGCTGCTTCCGAGCATGTGCTCGGAAGCAGCCAATCAGTGGGCTTTATTTTGAGTTTGAGAATGTACTCAAGTTTTATAACCTCGATCTGCATGCTTTTCCACTCCTGAGCCTCGGTAGCGTAGTGTATTAAGTGCTGGCCTGATGATTTAGTATTATAGGGTTTGAATCTGGACAGTTCTTTCCAACCACAAATCAGGTTCAGTTCTAGCCAAGAGTAGTTCCAGTGATGACCTGTAGGGATCATGGCAATAGTTCCAGCTAACCAAGGTACATGAGTTATCAGAGTTCTAGCTGTTGCACTTCTACTGTATTTTCCATCTCAACATTTTTTACCCTTGATAAAGGGGGTAAACTTTGTAAAAATGTTGAGATGATAGAAAAGAATGGCCAGCCTGTTATAAATGTAATTATCATATGACGTCGCTTCTGAGAGTGTAATAAAGCCGTGCATTAAAAAACGATAATCCTTTAGTGGATTAAATATTCAAATTACTTTGTAACGTTATGCGTTGACGTTCGTGAAACGTCGCGTTTTCTACAGGCAAAAACGTGACGTTTTAGTGCAAAATCTGCTAATGAAATAGGATTTTATCGTCATATGATAACTAGAATCTTGCATTCGTGCTCATGTATTATTGAATTTATTAAACTTGTTGGGAAAAACGATAAGATGCTCGGCAAAGCCTCGCATCTTATCTTTTTACCCAACTCGTTTAATAAATTCAATAATACATGAGTACTCATGTAAGATCCTCTATATCACTCACTGTGGAGAGCATGAGTAAGTTTTAGGTATATGATTGCAGTGTTCTCCCCAGAAATTTCAGAAGGCATGTCACTTTTAGCACCAAAATCAGATTTTGACTTGTTGATAAATTTTTAAAATGCTTAATATAGCAATGTTTTGTCAAAATTAGCCCAAATTTACATTATAAATAATTTATTGATGATCCTCAATGCATTGAAAACAACTTCACTAGCTAAGAAAGGAAAATAATAGCACTTTATAAATTTTCATTGGAAATTAAGGCATGTTGCAAAGGTAATTTGAAGAGGAAAGCATGTTGCAAGCGACATGCCTTAATGGTCTGGGGAGATCCCTGGATTGTGCACTATTTTTCAAAGGGGGACAACTTTTCTGACAGCCTATGATGAAACCCTTATGACAGCATTGGCCACTATTGGTATTCTCTGATTGACATTATATCATGTGTGTCATGACTCAATAGTCAACAATTATTAATTATCTAATCTAACAAACATATGAGCCGCGACACGACAAAACCAACAATGTGGTTGTGCGCCCAGCGCAGACTCTGATCAGCCTGGGCATCCGCCCAGTCTGATCAGAGTCATCGCTGTCCGCATGGAGGTAGCTAAGACCCTTAGCTACCCTTTGAGCACTTAACGAAGAGTCTTGGAAAACTTAGCTGATGCCCAGGCTGATCTGAGTCTGTGCAGGGCTCACGACCGCATTGTTGGTTTTGTCATGTCGCGGCTCATATGTATTGCCTATCTGGGCAATAGGATTTCACCAGTAGATGTTACAATACATCAAACCATCAGAGCTCTAGATAAGACGGCGTATTTGATGATAATTATGGATAATTTTTCTTATTTCTCATCGAAACCATATGTTGTGACCCCTCATCTGAATCGTCTCGTCGAGACGGTTCAGATGAGGGGTCACAACATATGTTTTTATGCAGAATTAACAAAAATTATCCCTAATTATCACCAAACACGCCCTCTTATCTAGAGCTCTGAAACCATGCGGGAATTTTGCCACCTTTGTTGCTAATGTGTATGACGTCATTATTGTTTGTATAAAGTTTGACATCCTGAAAGTTTGGCATAAAAACAACACTGGTTCTCGGATCCATAGAATGATTAAATAACTGCTAAATATTGCCGACTATAGTCTGCGAAATTCCAGGAAATCTAAGTTTGCAAAGTAATGGCCTATGAGAAAAACCCCAGGCCAGTAGACATCAAGTATTTAAGATGTATTAAACAAGCTCTGCACCAATGAAAACCAGATTATTTTTAGATTATATAAAAACATACAATATTTTCAGGGCAGTATATAAAAACATACAATATTTTCAGGGCAGTATATAAAAACATACAATATTTTCAGGGCAGTATATAAAAACATACAATATTTTCAGGGCAGTATATAAAAACATACAATATTTTCAGGGCAGTATATAAAAACATACAATATTTTCAGGGCAGTATATAAAAACATACAATATTTTCAGGGCAGAGAGGGTGTTAGCTATGAGGTTGTCCAGTGGCCCACTTTTACGCATGATAATGGAAACTTTAGATGACAAACAAAATAACAGGTGAGAATATTCTACCATTTTTATGTTTTTTAGCTCACCTGAGCCGAAGGCTCACAGGTGAGCTTATAGTATAGGCAGGCATCCGTCGTCCGTCGTCCGTCCGTCCGTCGTCCGTCAATATTTTCAAAAGACATCTCCTCTGAAACTACAAGGCCCATTGTTACCAAATTTCATATATAGCATCTATAGGCAGGGGGAACCAATAATACTGTTTTTTATCCAAATCGCTTCAATACTTTGGTTGCTATGGCAATTTAAAGTTTCCATTGACTTGTATGGGAAAAATTGAAAATTTGCATTTATTGCTATGTCACTGCAGATATTTTGACAAAACTTTTACAGAAATGTTCCTTGAGTAGTCCTCTATCAACCACATGAAATTTATGTAAATTGCACCATTAGGCTGGTTGCCATGGCAACCGAATGGTTAAAAATAGAAAAGATATTCAAAAATCATCTCCTCAGAAACTATACAACCAATAATGCTCAAACTTCACAGAAAGGATCTAGGTACTACCATCTATAAAAATACTGTTTTTCTTGGCAATTGCTCCAGCAGTTTGGTTGCTGTGGCAACTTAAAGTTGCCATTGACTTATAATGGGAAAATTGAAAATTTGCATTTATTGCTATGTGACTGCAGATATTTTGACAAAACTTTTACAGAAATGTTCCTTTAGTAGTCCTCTATCAGCCACATGAAATTAATGTAAATTGCACGATTAGGCTGGTTGCCATGGCAACCGAAATGTTAAAAATAGAAAAGATATTCAAAAATCATCTCCTCAGAAACTACAAAACCAATAAAGCCCAAGCTTCACAGAAAGGATCTAGGTACTCCCATCTATAAAAATTCTGTTTTTCTTGGCGATTGCTCCAGCAGTTTGGTTGCTATGGCAACTTCAAGTTGCCATTGACTTATAATGGGAAAATTGAAAATTTGCATTTATTGCTATGTGACTGCAGATATTTTGACAAAACTTTTACAGAAATGTTCCTTGAGTAGTCCTCTATCAACCACATGAAATTTATGTAAATTGCACAATTAGGCTGGTTGCCATGACAACCGAATGGTTAAAAATAGAAAAGATATTCAAAAATCATCTCCTCAGAAACTATAAAACCAATAAAGCTCAAACTTCACAGAAAGGATCTAGGTACTACCATCTATAAAAATGCTGTTTTTCTTGGCAATTGCTCCAGCAGTTTGGTTGCTATGGCAACTTAAAATTGCCATTGACTTATAATGGGAAAATTGAAAATTTGCATTTATTGCTATGTCACTGCAGATATTTTGACAAAACTTTTACAGAAATGTTCCTTGAGTAGTCCTCTATCAACCACATGAAATTTATGTAAATTGCACGATTAGGCTGGTTGCCATGGCAACCGAATGATTAAAAATAGAAAAGATATTCAAAAATCATCTCCCCAGAAACTATACAACCAATAAAGCTCAAACTTCACAGAAAAGATCTAGGTACTTCCGTCTATGAAAAGACTGTTTTTCTTGGCAATTGCTCCGGCAGTTTGGTTGCTATGGCAACATAAAGTTGCCATTGACTTATAATGGGAAAATTGAAAATTTGCATTTATTGCTATGTAACTGCAGATATTTTGACAAAACTTTTACTGAAATGTTCCTTGAGTAGTCCTCTATCAACCACATGAAATTTATGTAAATTGCACAATTTGGCTGATTGCCAATGCAACCGAATGGTTAAAAATAGAAAAAATATTAAAATATCATTTTTGCAGAAACTATGTGGCCGATAAAGCTCAAACTTTACAGAACGGATCTTTGTACAAGCTTCTATATAATTACAGTTTTTTTATGGCAATTGCTTCAGCGGTTAGGTTGGTATGGCAACTTATAGTTTCCATTGAAATATAATGGGAAAAATGGAAAGCTGCAGTTTTTGCTATCTCCCTGCAGTTATTTTTGGATTTTTTATCTACAGAAATGTTGCTTGAGTAGTCCTCTATGTTCCTATTAATTTTGTCCTAATTGCAGAATTCGATTTGTTGCCATGGCAATACTAAGGAAATATTTTTGAAAAAAATATTTAAAAATCTTTTCCTCAAAAACCATATAGGGGGATGAAGCTGATTCTTTGCATACATGTTCATGACATTAGCCGCTACGTAAATATTGTTTTTTATTATTGTTGCCCACATGGTTTCATTACTATGGCATTTTAAAGTTTCCATAGACTTGTATTGGGAAAAGTGCAAATTGGCATTTATTTCTGTGTTACTGCAATATTTAGGCAAAAAGTTTTACAAATATGTGTTTTTTTATTGTAACTTCATCAAACTTGCTAATATTTACTAGGACAAGCATAATAACTCAGTCAAAGTTGAAATTAGGCCGAATTGTACAACTTACTTTAGTGTTTCTTACTCTTGAGTGCTAAGGATGAATGGACTCAGGTGAGCTACAGGACCAATGGTCCTCTGGTTTATGTAACTAATGTTGGTAGAATTTGTAGCCCAACCCTATTGTTAGTTCTAAGACAATAAAATATGTTTAAACTAAAACTAAAAAACTAAACTATGTTTTTTTATCATATGACGTCGCATTTGAGAGTGTAATAAAGCCATGCATTAAATGCGATAATCCACTAGTGGATTAAATATGCAAATTACATTGTAACGTTATACGTTGACGTCCATAAAAACGTCGCGTTTTTCTAATGGCGAAATCGTGATGTTTTAGTGCAAATTCTGCTGATAAAATGCAATTTTAGTGTCATATGATAAATAGAATCTTGCATTCGTGCTCCTGTATTACTGAATTTATTAAACTCGTTGGGGAAAACCGATAAGATGCTCGGCAAAGCCTTGCATCTTATCTTTTTCCCCAACTCGTTTAATAAATTCAATAATACATGAGCACTCATGTAAGATCCTCTATATAGTGAATAAATATTTGAAACATTGCAGCAATTGTTCAGTTATTCCCATTTAAAATAATAGTAATAATAATAATAATAATAATAGACTTGATTTTGAGAGGGTAACACATTTAGTTTCAAAACTTATCTTCCATGAGGCCCTCTAATAAATATACATGCAGAATGTACATAGTTTTTTGAAGATGGTAAAGCATACTAGATCTAACAAAGTGATCTAGGCACAAATAATGATTTTGTCTTGTCCACGCATGACAGATCTTTTCGCTTGTCTGATATGCAAGTGCAAGTCATCAAAAAGTGTACTATGAAGTTTTGCTTTGCTTAACCACACAACAGACATAAAGATAAATTTTGTCAGCATGAATATTACAGAAAGATAATGATCATCATACACACACTCTCAAGCATGCACAATCCATTATCACTATATACATGTAAGATGGTACTTTTAAGAAAGTTCATCCCTAAATAATGAAGAAGGAAACAAACAAACTATTTACACAAATACACACACACACACACACACACAGACACACACACACACAAAAAAAGTTATGTCCCATCATATGAAATGCCCATTCATCAGAATTTGGCAGTTTTATGAGACTTGCAAATTAATAATTTTTGAAATTGCATATTTAAGAATACTTGTGTAGCAACATAAATAGATGTTGAAAACTGAGTATTGATGGCATTTTACTATGGCATTTTTCTCATGCATCCACTGCAAATTTCTACCTGATTCTGATTAATATGATAGTTTTTTACTTTCTAGATTATACCAAATGTCTAATAGAGATAATAATAATGTCTAATAAGATAGAGGAGAAGCCTTATCATTTTGCCCCAAAAACTACAGTAATTTCTTTCATTTCTGTGCTTAATGAGTCTGAAGAAAAAAGCGGGGGCTCACGTACCCCCCACCAAGTGCCACAGCCTGATGAAACAACAATAACCTAATACTTAAATGAAACTATTTCAGCCTGTAACCTTGACCTTAGGTCAACAACGGCATTCAGATGATGTCAACTTATCTGTATCAGAGCTCCAGATAAGAGGGGGTATTGAAGATAATTCAAAGATAATTTTTCTTATTTCTCAACAAAAACATATGTAGTGACCCCTCATTAGAACCGTCTCGATGAGACGGTTCTAATGATGGGTCACAAAATATGTTTTTGTGGAGAAGTATGAATAATTATCCCTAAATTATCTCTGTTACCCTTTCTTATCTGGAGCTCTGCTGTATGCTGCAGCACTACAAATACCTCCTAACATTGGCTTCTGATATGATGGGCGAGCAGTGTTTAGGCGAGCTTTCCTTCTATTAAAAGAGATCTTGTTAAAGCCAATGATAGCTTGTTATGGCTGCTTACTTGCTCTAGTTTCTTATAATTTTCAGTCCACGATTCCATATTTACTCCACCCACGATTCAACTCTAGTCGCTTTGATAGCATCTTTAGGTTTTTATGATGAAAAATGGCCGCCGTTTGGTGCCGATGTTAGATTTGAACTGTACGAAGATGAAGGGAAAAAAGAATACATCAAAGTTTCTTACTGTGGTGAGGTAGGCCATTACCGTAAACACTCTAGAAATTGGGACACCTACAGACCTTACCAAAATAATCATGAAAATGGAACAGTTTTGTTTTACTGTGCAGTAATACTTCCAAAATATGCTGATGAAATGGCAAACAGTGTAGACCCTGATCAGGCTGCTGGAGCAACCTGATCTGGGTCTGCACTGTTTGCTCAGACATATCTGTCCCAATCTTTAGAATATTTATGGTATAACTGTACTGTTAATCAATATTTGGGGCATTTGTATTTGGTAATTTTGTGAGAATACATATTGGCATAATTTAAGAATAGGTACAGTCAGGTAAGTTAACTCTGCCATTAGATTGCCTCCCTTCTCTTTGGACCAAACTCCTAAGCCAAAAATAAAGACTTTTTCATGTCTCCCAGATATTTATGTTTACCAGGTATTTGGACACAGATCATACCAACCTTTTATTACTCTAGGGTAGGACAAAAAATAAAATAAAAATATCGCATGTAGACATTTCATTGGTTGTATAAAGGTCATGTACCTGCATTGATAAGATAGTGGTTGTATAGATGGTGTGCTGAATATATCACAAATGATGTCGGTTTGTTATGTTAGAGGTCAGTGTAGAGAACTGGGTGGAGAGAGGTTGTAGCAGTCACGTCATCTGTGGTGCCTTGCAAGGCTATCATAGCATAGACAAGGTAATCAGTTATCCTCATTATATTGTAACTAATTTCTGTGCAGTTTGGTCTCAACCACAATGGAATAAAGGGACTATACTATAATACACACAGCCACTACAAAATACAACTGTAACATAGTTGTGTCCCTTGTATCATTTCGAAGTCTACTGTACTCATTTCAGGAAAAGCTAGTCCGAGGATGTACATCAAAGTTGTGTCCGTTGAGTGAGTTCAAACAAGCGATGGAACCATACACAATAGAAGACAAGGAATATAAAGAAGTTTGCTCTTCTAATATCCTAGAAGTTATTGCTAAAGGTATAGTATTTCATTCTATATGGAGTCTCGGTATCTCTGTGTGCAAAGTGCTGGGGCCGCATTTATAAAATCACTTAAGTGAATGGCATGCTGTTGCTAAGGCTAAATTTCTGTGTTGGAGATTCCCTACAACCATGAAATTTGCTCTAGAGGAACAGTCTGAAAAAGACTGTTCCTCCAAAGCAAATTACATAGTTGTAGAGAATCTCCTTCATAGAAATTTACCCTTAGCAACAGCGTAGCAACCACTTAAGTCGTTCTATAAATACGGTCCCTGATCCTGCTGGAGGCAGATGTCTTTCCCATTGTAAATGAAGTTGCGTTGAAAATTGTATGTCATTATCACTCTCCCATTATTCAGATATGAAGAGATACTGTTTAAACGGATGTTAAATTGCAAGTCATCCATCATTCTATATTTATAAAGAATGGGTTTTCTGCCTTGATTTTTTTTTTTAGCAACTTCCTGTTTGCTTCTTTGGGTGATGAAACCCTGCCACAAAAATTAGACATCTATTTATGGGGTTTTTGGTCTTGTGGAGGGAAAAACATCCTGGGCTTTCCCCTCAAAAACACCCCAATAATCTCTGTGGCAAGGGCAGATATCCCCATTGCACTAAACTGTGGTTGTTGAGGAAAGGATGCGTTACCTTTACTATTCTTATAAAATGTCATACTTTTACCAAAACTCTGAATTTGTGCAGATTCTTTTCATAAATTTATACATGTATTCTCTTTGCCACTGGCAGTGCCTGTGGACAGAATTTTGATCATGGCCAGGGGCCGTATTTATAAAACAAGTTGTCGTTATGCTGTTGCTAAGGCTAAATTTCTATGGAGATTCCCTATAACTGTGAAATTTGCTCTGGAGGAACAGTCTTCTTCAGACTTTTGTTTTTCTTTTTTTCGTTTTTTTTTCTTTTTTCGGTTTTTGTTTTGGAGGGGAAAAACTGCTGTCTCTAACTGAATATATGAGCTGGGCCACAAGAAAACCAACAAAGTGGTTGTCCGCCCAGTCTGATCAGAGTCTTCGCTGTCCGCATGGAGGTAGCTTGGACCTTACACTACCCTTTAAGTGCTTAGGGAAGAGTCTGATCAGACTGGGGAGAGGCCCAGGCTGATCGGAGTCTGCACTGGGCACACAACCACTTTGTTGGTTTTCTCGTATCATGGCTCAAATGTGGTTTATCTTATCACAAACTCTACCTGATTACTTTGCTTTTCAGAAATGATGGAACAAGAGAAGGGAGAAGTTGAAGACACAGAATCAAAGGAAAAATCTGATATTGCTGCGGGCATGTGATGATGGACAGATTTTAGGAATTTTAGATCAGAAATAAATTGCAATAAGCTGGAAATTGAAGAGAGAGCCTGTCAAAGAGACATTCCATCAAAACACAAAACAACCAATTAAAGATACAACATGGGGTGGATCTTGTGCAAGTTTCACCAGAACCTGGGCCCCACCCACTTGCAAGTTACAGTGAAAAATTAACCCCACCCACTTGCAAGTTACAGTGAAGAATATATAGAAGATGCTAGTGGGTGGGGGAAATAGTTTGTGCAATCTTTAAGAGTTCTTAGTACTTATAAGAAAGTATCATATTTTATCTATAACCATTATAATTATTGTTTTTCTTGTTTGTTTTTTGTTTTTAAATCCATTTACTGTAAGTTTTGATTCCACAAGCTGATTCTGATGAGGGGCTGCTAGATATGTATAATAAAAAATGGAATAAATCATCTCTGAATTGACATCAAAAACCATAAATGTATTTAGACGTAGGTTTAATTTGTGGGAGTTTTATATTTGACAATATTAATTGGCTCTTGCACCATCAAATGTTGACAGGTCTAAGTATCATATCTGTGATTGCTTTAACCCTTTTTTGACCAGTGGACTTGTCCATTCTTATCATGCAGATAATCCCATTTCTAGTTTTAGGGGTTTCTGGTGAATATTTTCACTTTTATTGTACTCTGCATAGAAATTCCTGCAAGCAAACAATGTAGGCCCTGATCAGACGCCGCGTTTTGCGGCGTCTGAACTGGGTCTGCATTGTTTGCATAATGTCCCCAAAATGGGTATCCGGTCTAAAAAGGGTTAATAAATAAACAACAGGTAAAAGATATATGCACTCATGTATTTTAAATAAATTCCAAATTCCTCATGAAAGATTATATCAGGTGCATGATAATGATTTTTCTGAATGGAGGTCAAATCTTAACAAAAATTAACTAATCAAAGGAAAGTTACTCCAAAATTATGTAAGAGGGAGCAACTATTTTTATATGAGACACACTGTCTTGTGATCATGCACAATGCTACAAAGTTTCATCGAGATATTTCAAATGGTTACCAAGTTATGGTATACACAAGGTTAGTATGCACAAAAATAGCCTAAAACATCTAATCAAAGAGATGCAACTCCAAAAAGAAAAAAGAGCAGTCAATTTTATATGCGACACATCGTCAAACCTTCATACTCATTATTACGAAGTTTCATCAAGATATCCCACGCTGTTATCTATGGTAGTTATGGTGCGCACAAGATTAGTTGGGAAAAAATAATCAAAGGGCATAACTTGGAAACTAATGAAGAGTGAGCAACCATTACTGTAAGCGGCACTTTTCCCCAACCTAATATATATTCCTACAAAATTTCATGAAGATATCCCAAATGGTTACTGAGTTATGGTGCGCCCAAAAATGTTAACAGACAGACGACCGACGGACATTGTCATGCCATAATGCGTCCGTTTTTTTTTTTTTTTTCAAAACGGACGTTTAAAAAGAAAGTCTTGGCTCTCTTATATGTTGTAGCAGATTCTTTCCTTCAAGTGCAAACCAAGTTTTGGAAGGGCTTCATTGTCCAGTAAAGCAAACAAGAAGTTACAAAAGTTGTCTCCCTTCAGCACCAAAAAGCAGACGACAAAATTTACGTCTGCAAAAATTAAAAAAATACCCTGTCCAAGACATTTTATATTGATAATTCAAAGACTAGAGGGCAAACAGTGTAGATCTAGATGAGGCGGCTCATTATGAGCAGCTTCATCAGGATCTATGCTGTTTGCAAATTTTGCTAAATGCATCACTGGGGCTTAAAGAGTTAATGTGGCTGGGTTTTCTTTTTAGAATAGGGATTACTACTGACGATTGTCATTTGGGCAGTTAAATCATCGGTTTTATGGTTGAAAATTCTATTCTGCGTAGCCGTAAAACGCAGTTTGCAACCAGAAAACCAACAATTTACCGCCCCAAAAGACAAGTTTCAATATAGTTATCCCCATTCTAATGAACTTTTTTACATTTTCACCTTTCATAGCATACTACTCTGCACCCAAAGCAGGCACATTCGGCAACAAAAAATTTACCGGTGAGAAGCAACGTTTCTTTATGATGTCATATTAGCGGCAGTATATTGCAGAATATACTGCCACGAATTTTTGAACATTATCAAATCATACATCGTGTTGTATATGTAAGTGCATTAAAACCTGTGATAGTTGTATTTATATGATTAAGTTCCTCTGAAATGACATAGGCAACATACATGTAATTATTTTATTTTGCTATGATCAGAATCCATAGAAAGGCACAACACTATAATGCTATAAATAGCATTACACTGAGACTATACTGCTATTAAATTATTTTAAGATAACCTCAAATTCTTATTGCCATAAGGTGAATGGGTATACTTTGAAGAAAAGCAACTGTGTCACTGTCCTCCTCACTTCTTCTCCATGGGAATCAACTCTTCAAGGAAAGAGTTAGTTTATAATTTGTAGTTAAGATTATGATTTACGACTGACTTCATCATCAAAGAAAGCAAACGGGAAGTCGCAAAAACGGAGGGAAAGCATGGAAGTGCACCCATCCACCTTAATATTCCTTTGTTGCTTAGTTGTGACAAAACCACAAAGGAATATTAAGGTGAATCGGAGATGTGACATGGCAGCATTATATCCAAAATGGCATTTTAATAAGGCATAGCAGGCGATACAAATCCCCTCGCACAAGACCACAGTGACCTTGACTTATGAGCCCAGCACCCTGAAAGTCGAACTTGCTCGAGATATTGTCATGCCCTACATTTGTGTGAAGTTATTTTAAAATTCTTTGAGAAATGTAGGCGCTAAAGGGCTGACAAAGTTTTTCTATACATAGCCACAGTGACCTTGACCTTGGAGGCAGCACCCTGAAAGTCGAACTTGCTCGAGATATTGTCATGCCCTACATTTGTGTGAAGTTATTTCAAAATCGATTGAGAAATGTAGGTGCTAGAGTGCTGACAAAGTTTTTCTAAAAATAGCCACCTTGACCTTGGGCTCAGCACCCTGAAAGTTGAACTTGCTCGAGATATTGTCATGCCCTATATTTGTGTGAAGTTATTATTTTCAAAATCCATTGAGAAATGTAGGCTCTAGAGCGCTGACAAAGTTTTTCTAAAAATAGCCACAGTGACCTTGACCTTGGGCGCAGCACCCTGAAAGTCGAATTTGCTTGAGATATTGTCATGCCCTGCATTTGTGTGAAGTTATTTCCAAATCCATTGAGAAATGTAGGCGCTAGAGTTTTTCTAAAAATAGCCACAATGACCTTGACCTTGGGCGCAGCACCCTGAAAGTCGAACTTGCTCGAGATATTGTCATGCCCTACATTTGTGTACAAATGAAGTTATTTCAAAATCCGTTGAGAAATGTAGGCTATAAATGACAAAAGGTGAACATAAGTACTTACGTACGGGACAAAACCTATATCCACTCGCCACTTGGTGGTGCGAGGGGATAATAAGTAGAATGATATGCAAGTTTTACTGTACTTTACTGATGGCAGTGGTGTTAGCGGCACATTAAGATTAATGAGCCACATTATGTGATTTCAAACAATGTGGCATTGGTGGCCAGCAAAGGCTCTGGTCAGACTGCACTCAAGTGCAGTCTGATCAGAGCCTTCTCTTGTCACATCAGCCATCTATGGAAACGGCCCTAACGATACGGCCAACAGAGAGGCCTCTATAGACCCTGTGTAAACAATAAAGATGATCTGAATATCATATGACAAAACTGACACAATGTTGAAAATCACATGACGTGGCACATTTATCAGCTTTTAGCCTTTACAAATGTACAGGAAGAGCTATTGCACTACCCCAGTGTTGGTGGGGTTAGCAAAATGTTAAGGTTTTACATTAAAGTTTTTATGTGATAGCCGAGGCGCTGTCAGGCGACCTATCCTGTAATTGGACAGGTCTTGTTGAATTGTCTTGTTGATTGTATTCTGTTTTATTTAATTTGTGCAAATTTCATTACTGTAACCATTACTGTAACCATTTAGAAGAATTATTTTGATCTCATAATGGGGTAATAAAATTTAACTTCGTGGCATTTATCTTGTATCCTTAACCCAGTATGAATTTTGATTTCGTGAGATCCTGGGCAGTTGAGCGTACTTTTGGGATACTTTTTTCATATTTCTCACCCACAACATGTTACAGATATATCTGTTGTGACAGCATTACCAGAGCTCTAGATAAGAGGGAGTATTCGGTGGTAATTAGGGATAATTTTTGTAAATTTTGCATAAAACCATATGTTGTGACCCCTCATCTGAACCATCTCGTCGAGACGGTTCAGATGAGAGGTCACAACATTTGGATTCAATGAGTAATAAAGAAAATAATCCCTCAATTATAACCAAATACCCCTCTTATCTAGAGCTCTGAGTCTGTACTATACAAAGTGGCTTTCGACAGAGAATATGATCGTAAGCATTACCAATAACGGTAAATGGTACTATTGTTAATGGCTGTCGACCGAGCTGATACGGCTGTCGATTGTCTCGGTCGACAGCCACTTTTGCATGTATGGTAATTGACTGGGTTGAAAGCTCAGGTAGGTGAATTGGTATTACCCCCGTGATCAGGGACCATAAAATTTCATGGAGAGTATGCAGGAATTGCCATGAAATTCCAGGGGTCGCAAGATCGATCACCCGCTTCTCTGGTCTTTCGGATGAGACTTTAAACAGAGGTCCCGTCTCCATATGACCTCGTTGTTGGTGAGACGTTAAACCCGAGTTCACTAACTCTACAACTTAACACATGTAAAATAACTACCACAACTGACCTAAAATGGAACAGTTTGGTGTTACAATTCAGCAATGGGTCCAACAGATGCAGATGGAATTGCAAACAGTGTGGACCTTGATCAGACTGCTTCTTAAGTGTATTGGCTTACCTTAAAATAATTGAAATGCAACATTTCTATATACCCCTAATGTGCATAAGTATTGGGACACCTAAAATAATAAATTTTCCATTTGTCCCAAATGGAAAATTCATTATCTTTAGGTGTCCCAATATATACACACATTATGGTATTTTTTCCAAGTATATATCAAGGACAGTATAAGCTACATGATGTACTGCAAAGACCCTAATCAGGCTGTGCTGATAAACACTTCCTTGGCACTGCACATTCAAATCATGCCGTTGGCTCACAAAGGTCTAGGTGATACAATAGCAAGCACAAAGACTGTTTAAAAACAAATATTAATTTTAATATTGCTATTTTTTCTATAATTTTTAACTTTACTGCTTGGTCTAGCACTGCTTAGTCTCTAAAACCTGATACAATTTCACTAAATAATATTTATTCAGATACAGAGGATCTTACACGAGTGCTCATGTATTATTGAGTTTATTAAATGAGTTGGAGAAAAAGATAAGATGCGAGGCTATGCCGAGCATCTTATAGGTTTTCCCTAATGAGTTTAATAAATTCAATAATACAGAAGCACGAATGCAAGATTCTGTTTATCATATGACACTAAGATTGCCTTTTTATTAGCAAGTTTTGCATTAAAACGTCAAGATTTCACCATTAGAAAATGCGATGTTTTTATGGGCGTCATTGCAGAACATTACGTCATTGCAGAACATTACGATGTAATTTGCATATTTAATACACTAGTTGATAATGGTTTTTAGCTCGCCTGAACGAAAGTTCAGGAAGAGCTATTGTTGTCACCACGGCGTCGGCGTCAGCGTCAGCGTCCGCGTCAGCGTCCGCGTCCGCGTCGGCGTCCGGATTGGATGTTTTGGTTAAAGTTTTTTAAAGACCTATATCTCCTTAACCCATGGATGGATTCTTTTGATACTTGCACTGTAGTTAGATATTGGTCTAAGGTTTAACAGGGTACCACCCCCACCCCACTCCGTGACCTTGATGTCAAGGTCATGGACTTAGAAAATTGTTTTTTTTTTTGAGTGGATGTTTTGGTTAAAGTTTTATAAAGCCCAATATCTCCTTAACCCATGGATGGATTCCTTTGATACTTTCACTAAAGTTAGATATTGGTCTAAAGTTTTCGAAGGTACCACCCCCACCCCCCTCTGTGACCTTGCTGTCAAGGTCATGGACTTAGAACATTGTCTTTTTATTGATTGGATGTTTTGGTTAAAGTTTTTTAAAGACACATATCTCCTGAACCCATAGATGAATTCTTTTTATATTTGCACTGTAGTTAGATCTACAGAGTACTACCCCAACCCCGCTCAGTGATCTTGATGTCAAGGTCAGGGACTTGGGAATTTTTTGTCTTTTTTAAAGTTTTGTAATTGCATACTGGTTCATAATGCTTTGCAGAGATTTAGTTTATACTTGAACTGATGTTAGACTCTTTTTTGAGTTTTTACAAAACACCTTATACTTACCCCACTGGATGACCTTGAAGTCAAGGTCATCGACTTAGAATTTTGTCTTAAAGATTTTGGTTAAAGTTTTATATTTATGAAGACATAATTTCACAGTGCCACGATGATGGACTCAGTTGATACTAATACTTGGACTGATTATAGATAATGGTTCAGGGTTTTGATACATCCTGGTAGCCCCCCTCCCCCCTCCCCCCCTCCCCCCTTCCCCCTACCCGTCAGTTTTTTTACCTCAAGCTCATGGGCTTTGAAATTTCATTTCATTTTCTTTTTATTTTAATTTTATTTTTAAGACTTATTTCTGAGATAGCTTTTGTTTATAAATGTGTTTTCAGTATGGACATGCTTGCCTGAAGTTTTATGCATAGCAGTCCACATAATCCCCCCCCCCCCCCCCCCCCCCCCCTCCCCCTACCCATCAGTTTTTTTACCTCAAGCTTGTGGACTTTGAAATTTCATTTCATTTTTTTATTTTAATTTTATTTTAAGACTTATTTCTGAGATAGCTTTTGTTTATAAATGTGTTTTCATTATGGACATGCTTGCCTGAAGTTTTATGCATAGAGTGCACACCACCATAGCGGCTGTGTGATGGGCAAGCACCAATTCAGGCGAGCTATGCTGTCAGGCGACAGCTCTTGTTAATGCATCTTTTTTATTACACTCTCAGATGCGACGTCATATGATAAATAAGTATATGGGTTTTTTTCCCTCAACAATGACCCCAAATATGCAAATCAACTGTAAATCTAGCTCTGTCTTGCAAGTCGGATCTAGATTTTTTAGTTATTTTGTAGGAGCAAATAATCCCCTGTTCTATAGCCAAATAAATATGGTAGTTCTATGAAAACTACTGAAATATTTGGACACCTAGAACAATTAATTTTCCATCTGTCCCAAATGGAAAATAAATGGATTTTAGGTGTCCCAATATTTAAGCACATTAAAGATTGTCTCCCTCGTTTATTTCGTGCTTTCAGAAACAAATATTTTAACAAAATTTTGTTAGGCAATATGTAATAGTCTCATAATTAACCGTACAAGTTTTAAGAAAATGCATGTTTTTTCTATAAATGAGGAATAAAATATAAACTTCAAATTAAAATGCAAATTACCTATTTCCTCACAGCCTGTAAGAGTATCGATTTTGACCATGTGTGTTATGTGATCATGTAGAGGTATTTTTCTTATTCCTGCACATGATTGTGACGTATGAATAAATTATTTTTGTCCAGTAATGAGATTTCGAGCGCAGTCCACGATTGTTTAAAAATTTATCTTATTTTTTGTTTAAAGTCACTTTTAGCAAATATTACTATCTAAGCTCTATTTCAAATGTATAGTTAGATCACGTAGGAGGTATTGCATGAAATATTTCATCAAATCATTTTTTGTTATTTTTATCAAGAGAGTAAATCTTTATGGTATTTTGTGGTACATTGCATCATGTTAGAATCACCACAAAGACTTTTTATACAGTCAACTCTGACAAACTCAAAGCCAAATTTCATTTCAAATACTGCTATCTCAAGGTAAATTTTCTGGTTCCAGAAAATTTACTTTGCAATACCAGTAGTTTGAGATATTGTCATCCGAAATGTAAAGAAAAATAGGAAATGCATCCAAGTTATATTCTTTGATATAAGAGCCTCAGAGGGTACTTTCAGATACCAGTGCTTGAGATAACAACAGTCTTCTGTATTGGGGGGAAAAAGTCTTCTTTTTTTTACCCAATACACTAGTTTATCCACATGTAAATACCTCTCGCTCTCCATATTTACACTTTAATGTTTTCAATTTTAGTGCAATTTCTCAGTTTTAGTCCAATTTCTCAGTTTTAGTCCAATTTAGTTTTAGTCCAGTTTCTCAGTTTTAGTCAAATTTCTCCATTATTCAACAACAGAATTCATAAATTACCAGTACTTCAGATAAGAAGGGGTAACAGAGATTTGGGGATAATTTTCCATATTTCTGCATAAAACCGTATGTTGTGATCCCCAGTAGAACCATTTCACCAAGACCAAGTTCTAATGAGGGAGTCACAACAGGTTTTCGTTGACAAATAAGAATAAATGGGCTGTGGCACGACAAAACCAACAAAGTTGCATGTGTGCCCAGCAAAGACTCGTATCAGCCTGGGCTTTTACCAAGACCAATCAGAGTCTTAGCTGTGAGCTAAGGTTCAAAGCTACCTCCATGCCGACAGCAAAGACTATGAGACTGGGCAGCTGCCCAGGCTGACCTGTGTCTTCATGTGTGCACATGCCACTCTGTTTGTTTTATCATATCACAGCTCAAGTATCTAAGAATAATCCCCAAGACCCCACCTTGTTTGAAGCTCTGAATTACTAGTTCAATTTTGAACCAACACATTTGGTCATGACTTAATTAAATCTTTGGTTTTTGAAATGGCCTTTTGTGTCATCTCTTTAGCTTTCTCAGGACTGTCAGACATCCACTTGAAAAATCTCTGGATATCTGAAAGAAACAAACAAATGAGCCATAACACGAACAGCGTGGTCATCACCTGGAAAACCAGGCAGACAGTATGGTCATCACCTGGAAAACCAGGCAGACAGCATGGTCATCACCTGGAAAACCAGGCAGACAGCATGGTCATCACCTGGAAAACCAGGCAGACAGTATGGTCATCACCTGGAAAACCAGGCAGACAGTATGGTCATCACCTGGAAAACCAGGCAGACAGCATGGTCATCACCTGGAAAACCAGGCAGACAGCATGGTCATCACCTGGAAAACCAGGCAGACAGTATGGTCATCACCTGGAAAACCAGGCAGACAGCATGGTCATCACCTGGAAAACCAGGCAGACAGTATGGTCATCACCTGGAAAACCAGGCAGACAGCATGGTCATCACCTGGAAAACCAGGCAGACAGCATGGTCATCACCTGGAAAACCAGGCAGACAGTATGGTCATCACCTGGAAAACCAGGCAGACAGTATGGTCATCACCTGGAAAACCAGGCAGACAGTATGGTCATCACCTGGAAAACCAGGCAGACAGCATGGTCATCACCTGGAAAACCAGGCAGACAGCATGGTCATCACCTGGAAAACCAGGCAGACAGTATGGTCATCACCTGGAAAACCAGGCAGACAGCATGGTCATCACCTGGAAAACCAGGCAGACAGCATGGTCATCACCTGGAAAACCAGGCAGACAGCATGGTCATCACCTGGAAAACCAGGCAGAAATCACAGTCATCACCTGGAAAACCAGGCAGAAATCACAGGCACTGCATGATACCTTGCCACTGCTGCGCATCGTAACTGATTTTTTGGGATAAACAATAGCTAAATAGCCACGGAACTGAGATAGACAGAGATATGATGTCCTAACTGTAAATAGATATTAATATAAAACACTCATACATGAGCAGTCTTGTGAGATTTCTAACAACGTGGGGAATTTTAACTAGTGTAGATTTACATCATGCTGTAAAGTATTTCTTTGAGTTAAGGGTAACCTTTGATGTCTGTGAAGTTTCATTCAGATATTCCATATAGAAAAGGAATAACAGGTCATTTTCAGATCTATCGAGGGCGGATAACTAATGAATTGGAAAGGTCAGTGACGGTCCTTAGTCACAATATGTAATCTTTGATGTTGTACATATCTGTGAAGTTTCAGTCAGATGTTCCATATAGGAAAGGAACTACAGGTCATAAACTATTTTTCAGATCTATCAAGGGCAGATAACTCATGAACTGGAAAGGTCAGAGTGACAGTCCTTAGTCAAAATATGTAACCTTTGATGTGAAACAAACCAGAGCTAAACTATATGATGATCTTATATACCAAAACCAGTCTTGTGAAATTCTGCTATATGACGGGTTTCCCTTCCAAAATAGACCTGTTTCAAGGTTGTTGTTTTATTGCTTTACATCCACGGTAAACAGCTATGGTCATATTGGGACGGTCAGTGAAACTAACCACATTCCTGGGCAGACTTAGACCTCCTAAGCGGTTAACCAGTACACATACTTTCACCAGTAACTGACAAGTGCCCTTCTTGAATCAGCAGAAGGGGAAACCTAAGTATGTGGCCAGACCGAGTATCGAACCTGGAACCTCTTGGCTCTTGAGTCAGACGTGCTACTGCGTGGCCCGGCCCTGTTTCAAGGTTTTTTCCTGTCCAAACAATCCCAGAAATGGCACTGTTCTGGAAGGGACACCAACAATCTTACAGCTGCATATACGAGCCACAACACGACAAAACCAACAAAGTGGCATGTGCATCCCGCCAAGACTCAGATCAACCTGGGCATGCCCCTGGTCTGATCAGTCTTTGCTATGTGCTTAAAAGGAAGCTAAGGATCCAAGGCACCTTCATGCAGACAGCGAAGACTGATCAGGCCCAGAGGTTATAAAATTTGAGTACATTCTCAAACTCAAAATAAAGCACACTGATTGGCTGCTTCCGAGCACATGCTGGGAAGCAGCCAATCAGTGTGCTTTATTTTGAGTTTGAGATTATTCTCAAGTTTTATAGCCTCCCCCTTACTGGGCAAATGCCCACTTTGCCCAGGCTGATCTGAGTCTTCGCTCAGTGAACATGCCACTTTGTGTTTGTTTTAGTGATTCTCCTACAGAGGTTTATAAGGGTGCTGCACCCATCTGCCTCTTTGCCTTACCCTTCCACCTTTTTGCCTTATCTTCTGCCCTCCTTTTGTTTAAGGTAATTTCATTTATATAATTATATTTATGTCATATTTTTGCAAACTGCAGCTTTATGTAAAAGAGGCTTTTTATTATGCAAATATTTATATCTACCTGCAAAAACAAGACGTTTAAACTGTTAGAAAGTGTTAATACCCTTACTTTAAGTGTCTTAAAAAAATCTTCTGAAAAGTGCCCTTTAGGGAGCATATCACGCACTAAAAGTGCCATTTTTTCTGGTCAGTACCCTGCCCTTTTTAGCTCGCCTAAACGAAGTTCAGGAAGAGCTATTGCATTACCCCTGGCATCGGCTATGGCGTTAGCGGTGGCGTCGGCGTTAGCAAAATGTTAAAGTTATCCCTTAAAGTTTTTTATGTGATGGGCAAGGCGCATCCTGTTCCTGTGACAGGTCTTGTTTTCTGGCTGGGGGAAACACTAATTGTTTTGTTGTGTCACAGCTCAATTATACTGTATATTTGCTGGCATGGAGGGCCTAAAACTGAGAAACTCACCATTGTTCCTTCTGTCCTCAATCCAAAGTTTGTCTTTTTCCTGAAATGAGCGATGTTTCAGATAAGAAGGGGAAACAAGGATAATTTAGGGATAATTTTCCTTATTTTCCCATGAAAACATATTTTGTGACCCCTCATTACAATGAGGAATCACAACATATATTTTCATAGAAAAGTAAAAAAAATATCATTTAAGTCATCAAAATGTATGTTTTCATAGAAAAATTAAAAAAATATCCTTAAGTTATATGAAACTCGGAAGAATTTCACTTGGTACTTTTCTTAATATATATGTACATGTGGCCGGGACATGGTAAAATGTAACAAAGGAGACACAAGAAAACCAACAAAGTGACATGTGTGCCCAGCAAAGACTCAGATCAGCCTGGGTAGTCCAGCTCTAGACCTAAAATTTTTGCAGAAACAAAGTTTCTAATTTGAAAACTGAAACTTATTTCTAGGTATTTTCCGGCCCAGAGCTGGGCTACAGTCTGGGCATCCACCCAGTCTCATCAGAGTCTTTGCTTTGCGTTTAAAAGCAAAGGGTCTTAGCTAGCTCCATTCAGACAGCAAAGACTCTGATCAGACTGGGCGGATGCCCAGGCTGATCAGAGTCTTTGCTGGGTACACATGGCACTTAGTTGGTTTAGCTTTTTCCTGGATGAACTATGAGGACTCCTTAAAGTCTATGGGTATTCCTCCATGTTTTTTTCCAGCAAATGTTCTAACTTCCTTTTAGCTTTCCTGGGGGACAAAGACCTTCCAAAATGGGGTCTACTTTTAAAGGAAAGGGAGCAAATTCTTTCATTTACAGTTGACCCTCTGCAATGGGAGGCATACCAGTTGACCCCACTGCAAAGACAGGCAAAACACAGAGAGACTGTGTTGCTTCTCAAAAGTGTTATCCCCTTACCGTACTGTATTCAACCTACTTAACGCACATTTTCCTATAAGCGCACATCATGGATATCCCTTTGTTTGCTTGTTTACAAGAACTGAAAATGGTATAGAATCTTTCATTTTAACTTGCGAAGCTTGTCTATCCTGCTATGACTTTAAGCAGCTTAAATTTCTCCACTGCTTAACCATTTGTTTCGTTTCCTTTAATATGTAATATTCTTTGAAATGTGCCATAATAAGAAATAAAGTTAACTATTTGCTGTCATTTTGAAAAAAGTTAAGCGCACAGGGCACTAATAAAGTCGATTACGGTAATCTTTTTGATCTCGAAGGAGGAAGCGTATTAATAATAAGTTTATGTGAGATAATTTTTCATCTTGAAAACGTGTCAAGGTGGTTCAGACGCTGTGTCACAACATATGAGCTGCAACAGGAGAAAACCAACAAAGTGGTTGTGGGGCCAGAGCATACTCAGATCAGCCTGGGCATCCACCCAGTCTGATCAGAGTCTTCGCTGTCCGCACGGAGGTAGCTTAGGCCCTTAGCTACCATTTAAGCGCTTAGTGAAGTCTGATCAGACTGGGCGAATGCCCAGGCTGATCTGAGTCTGCGCTGGGCGCACAACCACATTGTTGGTTTTGTCATGTCGCGGCTCAATATTACATTTTTTATGCAAAGTGAACTGAAACTGCCACCTTAAACTCATTGGAGCCCTATATCCTCATATTCTCAGACTTATGATTCAAGTGGGGAAGTCTCCAGATGAAAACATAAATTTTGAGATATTTGCTTGTTTTACAAAATTCAGTCACAGTTTTGGAGATTTTAAAAACAGGTACTTCACAAAGACTAAATGCTTTAAAAGCCTACAATTCTGATAAGCGTAACAAAATATCATAAAAATTCTTAAGTACTGGGCTGATATGTGTGAGCAAGTGATGTAGACCCAGATCAGACTGGCAAGGATCTTTTTCTCACCGGGGTCTACACTGTTTGCTATTCTATGTGTATCTTTTCAACACACTAGTTCATTGAAAGACTATTTTTATGACAAAAACGGAAATTGTTTTGATTATAATTACTAAAAGTTTCAAGCTGATCCGAATCTAAATATCATCCGAAACACAACAAAACTAACAAAAAGGCATGTGTGCCCAGCAAAGACTCAGATCAGCCTGGGCATTCGCCCAGACTGATCAGTCTTTGCTGTGCTCTTAAAGGGAAGGTAAGGGCAGGAGAAGAACTAAATAAGGAGAAGAACTAAATAAGCATTTATGCTTTCGTTCTGAACCTATTGTTCGTTTCATGTTTATATTGTAATCATGAACAGGTTGTGATACAAAAATGTTTGAACTAAACTAAGGGTCTGTGCTAGCTCCAAGGGGACAGCAAAGACACTGATCTGACAGGTCTGCTGCCTAGGCTGACCTGAGTCTTCATGTGGCATGTGTCACTTTGTTGGTTTTGTCATGTCCAGGCACATATGCAGATACAGTGTTTTAACTAAGGCCTGAATTAGAGCTGGTCTGCAGGACCAGTCAAAATTGGTCCAAGTTGGTCCTACCAGCTCGACTTATGGGCTTCAGTATTCCCCTTTCACGTTCATACTGCACAGTGGTGTAGGATGCTCTGCAGGTTTGCCCTTCTCATATCTTATTCTCATATCTTATGAACATCCTTTCCAGCATAAATGATTAAATGATTGATTTGATGGTTATAGGTTATTTGATGATTACAGGTTAAGAACTTGATAACATTTGTATAAGGGTCTGTTTGCAAGTGTAATTGTATTTTGTGTTATTGTATACATGTGACTGGTGACAGTCCTTTGACTGGACTTTATACCAATAAAATTGATTTGATTTGATTTGATTTGATTCATAATACAGAAAAATCAACTGGTTTTGAGGACCAGCTACATTTAAACTCAAATGGTCTAGCACGAAGTCCACTGGTCCCGGACCAATGGATTAGTGCTTATTTTAACCCCTGCTGAGATAGTAAAGTTATAAAGAAGTCATTAAGCAAATCCAGTGCTCCAGATAAGGAGGGGTAACAGGAATAATTCGAAGATAATTTTTCTTATCTCTCAATGAAAACATATGTTGTGACCCCTCATTAGAAACGTCTTGGCGAGATGGTTCTAATGAGGATCACACTGTATGTTTTTATGTAAAAAGAAGGAAAATTATCCATAAATTATCCTTGTTACCACTTCTTATCTGCAGTTCAAAAATATGATACCTTTTGTTCTTCCGCCTCCTCAACTGGACCCCGTATCTGTTCAACAAGATTCTGTACTTGTTTAGTATCTCTGCTCCACACACCATTCACCACGGTGAAATATACGGCTCCACCAACAGCTCCAAGCTTGGCGAACTTCCTGTAGGAAACCGTAGAACCGTAAAAATTCTAATTATTGGGACAGATAGACTGAGATAGGTCTGAGAAAAAATTGCAGACCAAGATCAGACTGCTCTTTCAGGAGACAATTGAAAGATAAGATAAGATTTAATTAAAGTCTGCAAGATTATTTCATTGGTCAATTTGCAGGGTTATGTTTCTAGATCTGACATGCAGCAAAACAGTGGGGCAGAAAAAAGGCATGTTTTGACCAAGAATAAAGAGGGAAACGGCAAAGTTTTATACAAACATAGTAAATAATAAATATTCAGAGCTCTAGATAAGAGGGAGTATTTGGTGATAATTAGGGATAATTTTTGTTACTTCTGCATAAAAACATATGTTGTGACCCCTCATCTGAACCGTCTCGACGAGACGGTTCAGATGAGGGGGTCACAACATATGGTTTCGATGAGAAATAAAAAAAATTATTCTTAATTATCATCGAATAGGCCCTCTTATCTAGAGCTCTGAATATTTATTGATGTTGCTGTGGTGCCATTACACCTGAGTATCCTGGGCTCATGTGTTATCGATACCTTAATAAAATATCCCGGTCTATAAGCAACACAGCAACGTCAACATATATTTGTCTTGTATGCGTGAAACTTCGCCTTTTCCCTCTTTATTCTTGGTGAAAATACGCCATTTTCCGTGCCGACTGTTTTGCTACTTGACCCAGAAACATGACCTTCAAAATTGACCAATGAAAATAGTGCATCATGTGCTATCGATACTCATTTGCATATCTAAATTGACACGCGCTGTGTAAGTGTAACAACAAAATCTGCAGTGGGGTATTAAAATCATTCATTTTCGTGACGAAAATCGTCTGTTACTTTCTTCTTTGTTTTTGTAAGCTCACATTACCCATTAATGAAAAAGGTATGTTACAAAACTTGCTAAAATAGATACTGCTACAAATTTATTGAGAGCATGGTGTTGAAAATCATTTGTTTTTTAAAAGCAGATAGACGCCCCATACTGTCTAGAACATGTAGTTTACACCTGGAACACTCTTCAATAAATATACATTGAATTTAAATTGTAATAAAATCTAAGTAGCTTTTCAGCAGCAATAACAGATGTGAGCTAAAAAAACAAGAAAAAAATCAAATTCCCTATATTGTATGATAAGGACCTATGATACGTTTGCACTTCCTTACTTTTGAAATCCAACACAGTCACTCGCTGCAGCCTGTTCTATAGCTCCATAGAGTAAATAAACAGACAGGAAGCGTCCTTAGTTGCAGAAATTTCAAAAGTGGAATTTTCAATGAATTTATGGCCAAAAAATATGGATATAAGTGAAAATGAACAAATTACATGTTGTATTGTAAGTACAGTGATCTTGCTTTGATTCTAAGCATGTTTATTTGATTTTTTTTCACTGAGTTGGCGGCAAAGCTTCAGTCTACAGGATCTTTTGCTTTTTGCTTTTGCCGGTATACTGGTATGCCCTCAACTATGAGGATTATCACCAGTGGAGTGCGAGAAGGGAAATGGTAAGAGAAGTATCGAAAAAGATGAAGGTAAAGAAGTAAGTAATTGGAAAGACAGAAGGAAGTAAAGAGGGAGAAAGTCAAAGAGATAGAAGAAATGTTTTGGACTAATTGAGTCTAGAGTGCTCGATCTTCGAGACCTGAGCCTTGAAGATATCGAGCGACTCTGCCAGGCAGATTTGACTTGGAAGCTGGTTCCATTGAATGACTGTCCTGGGAAAGAAGGAAAAGCGGGTATAGTCTTTGTCTGCTCTCAACTGGCGATATTGGTATTCTCGTCGTCCAGTACCTCTTTGTAAATATTTATCCTCCTCAATGGCAACAAGGTGATGGCGTATTTTGTAAAGTATACGTGACCAAAAAACGTAATATCTATGAAAATCTCGCGACCTAAAGGAAGGTATCGAAAACATATGAGTGGCGATAATGTATGACGTCATGATACTTTACTATGGGCATGGCCCGTCGTTCTGAAGCAACATCTGTTGACCGTGACCGAGCCAGCAGATAGGCCACCTATTGGTAACGCATGAAACAGAAAAAAAAGACACTTGCCCTATGGCCTTTACCTTGTGTGCTCCTTCTAATAAACATAATATCTTGGAGGAAAAAAATGGTTTCTGATTTCCATTCATTTTTAACATAAAACAACAGCATTTTTTTATGCCTCTTTCCTACTTCTTTGAACATTTAAAATCAAATAACTGTTAATTGCTGACCATTGTAAGCACTTGTAGCTCACATAGACAGCGCTTGTCGATTGCATCAGAGGCCAGGTCATATCCCACCCACATCAGATCAACTGTCACATCTGAAAAACCCATCAACAGCGGCTCTTTTACTATAATTCTGTACTCTCTAAGAAACCAGTCAGGTGTATGATTGAGTTTTCTTTCATTCGCAATTGAAATTAAAAAAATTCTAATTTAAGCATATCAGAAAAACACACTTTTCATGTGCCTTACCATAACCACAGGCCCGTCGTCGCCATGTTTTGTCAGTGCTATAAAGTGCATAAAGAAAATTTTCAATTACTGCACTGTTTTATTATTTTGAAAAAAATAAGGTGTTTAAAGGTATTAAAACAATAAATTTGATTCAAAATACAGAGAAATTTCATTATTGTAAAAGAATAAATAGTCAAAGTGTCATTATTTTATTTATGAATTTTCAGTCTGGAGTTGCAGTAAATTTCCCGCCATCTGTCAAGTGCTCAAAACCAACCAAACCAAACCATCAAAATTCTCAGAAACTGACACAGTTCAATTCCAGATCCAACTCAAGACACCATGTGGGAAAGAGACAACACAAAACTATTCATCACCAAACAGCCTACAGGCAGACAGGCTACACTTACACCGTCGGGGGTATGTGGGGGGGGGGAGGAGGGGGGGGGTGGTTAATACCTATTTGACCCACAGGGACTCGGGTCATACGGTTTGTCTCTTGGAGCCACTGAAAATACGTATCAGGATGTACCGGGTGGTTATATAGAGCGCAGACAAACCGGCGTGGGGTAGCAACCGGTGTCGAAGCAACTTTGCTCTATACAACCACCCGGTACATCCTGATACGTATTTTCAAGAGACAAACCGTATGACCCGAGTCCCTGTGATTTGACCATCTGTGTTTTCCACCGAGTCTGTAATAATTATGGTTAGGATAACTGACCAGGGGAGGCAGACAGGTTCTTCTCCTGTAATGCACTTGTCAATATTTTCCTCCGGAGGGGGAAGGGCGGGGATACCCAGGGGATTCGACACGAAAAATATCCCCATATGCGGGATTTGGACAACCGCTGCTTTTTCTTATGCGGGATTTTCGACGTACGTGACTGCCCTATTGTCGGGGAATTAGACTTACCTAAGAATAAAACTGGACCTGGAGCTACAAACTTACGGGTTTTTTTCATTATGTTCTGTTTAAAACTACTTAAAATTGGTATTTTGTCAGATGTGTACAAAACTCAAAAGCCTTTAAAATTAGGAGCCGAAAATTACTTTAGATGGGCACGCATCTCAACTGCAATTTTGCTATGATTTTGTACACGTCCGAGATTTTTTTTTTTTAATAGGAAATAAGTCCTCTCTTCTTCGAAATGCAGAGGTAGGTACATAATGTCAATTTTTCCCTAACAACCATGTGTGCATCTGTTTAAGTTAACCAGCAATATGCACATGTGCATTTTGCGGGAATCTGCGCGAGCGTTGTTGCGCGCGCAAAAGGAGACAGACGGAGAAATATTTGTTACCATGGTTGATTATATTCAGAGAGAGAGGGTTTTTCATTTCTATCTATTATCAGACTATTCATTTATAACAAACATTGCTATTTCCTACAATGTACAAGAAGTTTTTAGACTTCCAGTATATTCTTTATCTTTTCGTAGCTTTTTCGTTTAGATTTCATGAGCTTGGAGTATTATATTGTTTGAAAATTAATATCCCTTTCAAAACAGAGAAAGTTCTCTGTTAAATAAATATTATTCTGTTTTCAGCCAAAAAAAATTGTTGTCTTTTGACAGAAAAAAAAATGGCACATGTGCCCCATACAGGCGGATTTTAGACAGTAGATCATAGCCACACCAGGGGATATTAGACAACGTTTTGGACTCCCAGACAAGGGAATTAGACGGACATTTTTCAAAATTTTCTTAATTTCCCTGGGTAATCCCGCCATCCTCCCTCCGGGGGAAAACATTGATACATAGGTGCATAAGGGACTTAACATCCGTATGAGACAGTCTACATAGAGCCGTCTCACATGGATAGAGATAGAGAAAATGAAGATAATTGAGATTTCTAAAAAAGAAAACATCTTGTGCCTGACCCAAGTGCAGCCAGTCCTAATGCCATCTTGTTATCCAAATTACATGTAATAGGGTGCTCTGATATCGAAAGTTACTCATCACCATCACCCAATTTGACAACCCAAATTTACCATGAGCAAAAGCGGCTGACTTTCTAGTGCAGTCTATACCAATCTATGCTAGTGGTATTACATATTTGCACCATTTTTATTTGATACTTATTCTCTATATCTGGCCATCGACATGCTGCCTACACAGGTGGAGAGAATTGGCAAGGTAGCCTATTCCATAGCCACATCCTCAATTTGCAGTTGCCGGGCCACATAGTGCAATCGGTAGGGCACCTGACTCATAAAAGTAAAAAGTATGCAAAGACCAGGAACTGAAACAATCAAAATCCAAATCCAGCCCTCAAACCATAGTTGGAAACAACTAAGATTACAAATAATCAAGATACAGAGAACATATGGCCAACCGAGTGAGCAGCTTGTTCCCAAAAGGTGGCCACTCAGCAACCCAAACCGAACCAAAAATAATAACATACATAAGGTAAAATATCACAGAAACTCTGACACCAAAAACAGGCAACAAAGAACCACAACAGAACTACCGCCTTGGAACGGTCAGTAATGAATTACTGGGGGGCTTAAATCGATTTTACAGGCCCAACCTCACCCTCAGTTTCTGAAGTGGTACAAAACATTTAGTTGGTTGTTCGGTTCGCATGATAACCCTCTAACTCGTCAATGAATCATCACGGTAAACACATAAATCAAATTTCAACACCATGAAGAAGCAAAGACGAGGACTCAACAGATACAACGGGCCGTCTGACAGGTGGAGATCCCTGTCCTGCCAAACAACCCCACTGGAAATCTGAAGCAAAAGAAGGTCACCAGTTGAGCCCCGGTGGACCAAGCAACAGACAAAAAGGCTCCGGTCCCAACCAACTAAAATATATAGCTTTAGGTCGGGGCCATCATAGAGTCTGACGACCGATCTCCCAATGTGCAATTAAAGAGTGCAGCAAAGCTATCAACCGTGATTGGGTTAATCACTAAGCATGCAGACTGTCGCATAACATTTAAATTATAGCCAATACGTTTGTGACGTATTATTATTTTTCGGAATTGATCAGAAAAATCAGTCCTACCCTTAATCTTTTTGAATTTGTATACTAAGTCACCATAAAATACTGGTTCCGATAGGCATTGGTGTAAAAGAAATTTTAATCCGACATCAAATTTTGAAACCAATTCATGGTGTCTGCGATAGAATTTAGAAAAAGCCTTTCTAAGCTTATGATACCGATAGCCCTGTTGAAGAAGTTTAGCAGTTAAACATTTATTACGAGCATTAAAGTCATCTACATGACTACACACTCTAGCAAATCTTATAAGTTGAGAAATATACACTCCATAAGAGGGACGACGTGGAACGTCACCATCCAAAAATGGAAAATTAACTATATCAAAGTCAAAGTCATCACGTTTATCATAAATTTTAGAAGATACAAAACCGTTAGAAATAGATAGATGTAAATCCAAAAAGGGGGCCTCGGTATCTGAAGTATTAGCTTTATTCAATTTAAGTTCAGGTGGGTAAATTTGGTTAACCATGCTTTCAAAATAAGGATTATCAATATTCAGAAGATCGTCTAAATATCTAGAGGTTGAGTTAAATGCCTCAATGATATCAGCTTGATTATCAACAGAAAGAGAAGTCATGAAATCTCTTTCATAACAAAATAAAAACAAATCGGCCACAAGAGGAGCACAATTTGTACCCATCGGAATACCAACAATTTGTCTGTATAACTTATTACCAAATCTAATGTAAATATTATCTAAGAGATATGATAAGGCGTCACATACATTCTGACATGACCAAAGACTATATCCTCTATATATTTTACGGTCAGTAGAAGTGAAAAACGCTTTCTTATCGTTACAGGCAATATAAAGGGTATCTTCATTTTTGGAGAACTTTTTGAAGGCCCTCTCAATCAAATCAACAAGTTTTTCCTTTATTAAATTATGGGGTAATGTGGTATAAGTCAGAGGTCCTGGGTTCGAAACCTGGTCTGGCCACATACTTTCGTTTCTCCTTCTGCTGATTCAAGAAGGGCATTTGTCAGTTACTGGGGAAAGTATGTGCACTTAGTACTGGTTAACCACTTAGGAGGTCTAAGCCTGCCCAGGAATAGTGTGGTTAGGGTAACTGACCGTCCCGACATGACCATAGTTGTTTACCGTGGACGTTAAGCATCAAATCAATCAATCAATCATTCAATTTGCAGTTGGTTTTGTGCTACAGTGTGAAAGTTTCAGAGCTCAATATTTGTCTTATCGGGGCTTTTTTGGGCAACTTGATATCTCAAAACGCCAATCTAGATATTAGACGAGTAATGTTCATTTTTTCAGTACAGATACAGGCCTCCGTGGCTTAAACATTAGGTATCTCACCGCTTTGTGTTCAAGGCTAGGCAGCAAACATATGAGAAAGCCAGGTTCTGCCTAAAGAAGGTCAGCTTTATTTTTCACTGGGTGCTGCAGTGTCTGCCCACCTCTGCTTAACCGTTGGCTCAAAATAAGTGAAATGTTATTGAAGGGTGGTAAACCCTTGTCATACACTCTGTACAGACAGATACACAGGGCTACAGAAATTTTGAAATCCAAATGGGTCCGCACGGCTGATGACGTCATGCGAACAAGTGTTCCACTATCCAAAATAGTCACGAAGACTAATGACTACTGACTTCTCATCCAAACGAGTATATGAAACGCAAGATATGCTTGCATAACAATTCAATACCTCACGCATGCAAAACAATTGGCCCATCACATAATTGCAGTAACAACAAACCTTCAAAGATTTATCGGTGTTTATTGTCAACAATCGGCCACGCTTATTTGGTCAAGTGCATATGTCAGTTTCTAAATATAATTGTCTGGTAGTTACTGACTGGTATCCTAGTCGATCTCGCTTTTCTATAGGTAATAAATTTACTACCCGTCAGCTGTACACAGGTAAATCATAGACGGTGTTTCGATTTTTCGATCTGAAGAATGTATTCGTAGTGTACAATTGCACGCTAAACCAGTGGGCAAGGGTGTTGAATTTCTCCAAAGGTCAAACTAGCCGATGACACATTGTGTATTGAGAAAATAAACACCATATTTTGCATAAAGATTAGGGTGTATCCAAAAGCGATGTCAGTGGTTTTTAGCGACTATGTCGCTTTCTACCATAGTAGCTGATAATTATGGACAATTAATGATATGACACTTGGCTAATTCCAGGTAATTGTGTCATTATACATCCGCAAATTGTGTTTTTTCGGACCAAAAAAAGTGTGCCTTATGCCAACTGAATCGGTTTTTTGAACTCAAATGTGGTCAGAACCGACAAAAGTTCGGATTTTTGTAGCCCTGCAGATACATTCTTTTTATTCTTTTGAAGCAATGAAAAAAAAAGCATCAGATCTATTTTTTTAGATTATCTAAATGATATAACTAAATCAAAAAAACACTTTATATAGTGAAAAGTATGATATGCAGGATTACTTTTCTTATTTGTTATAACGCTGACTTTGGGTTCTCATTACAGCTAAAAAATGTGGTACTATAGAAATAAGATGTGACTAACCCCCAAATTCAAGATTTTTTTTTATGCTTCCCAAAGGGTGAGCATATAGTTGCCATTTTGTCCAATCGTCTGTCACACTGTTGTCAGGAGCATATCCAGGGATTTTCCTACCTTCCTGAACTCGGAGCCAGGAGCCTCTGAAGTTGGGAAAAATAGACTGCAAATCATTGAAAGTAGGAAAATTTGACTGGATGATAAAATCAATATTTCTGTTTTAATTCAGTTAAAATCAAACAAAGTATAGCTTTATCATGTTTAACTATTTTGAATTTTGCCTTTTTTAGAATTTTTTCATGAATAATTGCTACAAATGGGAAAACATCTCAAACATTGCTATTTTTGGTCTGATTTTCACAAAATTTTCACCAAAGAGAAATTGGGAAATACTCTCTTTCTTTTGGGAAATTTTAACTTTAAATTGGGGAAAATAGGGGCCAATATTTGACCCCAAAATTGGCCTAGGAAAATCCCTGATATCTCTGAAAGTATGAGGGGAAACTTAGTAAAACTTCACGAAATGATAGAAGGCAATGAGAGGAAGTTTAGTGTGCAAGAACCATACCCCTGTCACACGTATTTACAAATTTATTTTCCTTCTTTGTCTTTTCAGTGCTTTGGTTGTCTGGAGCATATATCTCGGAAAAGTGTCAAAGAGAAATGAATGAAGCTTCATGTATACATTAGAAGGCAATGAGAAGAAGTGCAGATCACAAGAACCATAACCCTATCAAAACTAGCTTTGGGAGAATATGCCCTTTGTATTTTGGTGTGTTTCTGCTTGTGTTGAGCATATATCTTACTACCCATTCCGAAATCTATTGACTTTTTTATCCTTGCCCACGCAATATTTTCCCCCGTGCGCAACGATAAACTTGTCTTCAAAGAAACACTTCAGACAGAACCCGCTAGAGAAATTTCCTTTCATTATATCAGCGGGAATCGCTGCACGCCTGTCATTTATCACCAGCTGTTGCAATAATAGCAACGCCCACTTGCCTGATTCGCCTTGCAAACTACCGCCTACTTTAGCGCGCAACTGAATAATTTAAGCAAGCATTTCGGCTATGGAGGCACTGTAACAAATTCTTGTACCTTATTCATATCTTATTCACATTCTGCATGTTCTGAGATAGTGTGTGCTTCAATTTGTGTACAAATAAAAAAAACACAACCTGTAATTTGTGAACCCGATCAGAGTGCAATGAAGCGAGTGTTAGGCAAGCACTCAAATGACTGCCTTCAGCTTTGACCTGTTTAATGATACCAAGTCTATGAATATAATTTAAGTCGGCACAAAAGAAAAGGCCGAAGTGCCCGATTTATTAATTTTCAAATGAACGCGCGTAGCCCCTTCGAGAATTTGGGCCTATAGCTTGCTTAAAGTATTACAGGCTCGTTTTATTTATTTATTTTGCTATAATATCATATCGTTTCATGGTAGCCGTAAAATGCGGGAAAACCATGGGTTGTATTTTTTCTGTAAACTGTGGTCACCCCAAAAGAAGTTTCATCTTACAGGAAAGAATTTGCCCCTCAGGAACTAATTCTTTCACTTACAAGTCGTCTGCTGAGCGCAAAACTGTGGTAACTCCATTTTTGCAAATTGTTCAGGAGAAGGAAAAAACTGTTTCTTTTTTATCTTACTAAGGCAGTTAGAACAACATTCATGTAGATTACAACTTTTAGCTTACTACGGAGAACAAGAAAAGAAATACCTCATTTATTTTATATATAACTGAGAAAAATGGAAAAATGAGTACTTACAACAATAATGCACTGAAAACTGTGAGCGCAAAACTATGGTAAGTGCACTTACAATAGTTTTGCACTCACTATGATTGCACTTACAATATTTTTGCACTCAGTTACTGTAACATAATGAGAAATGCAGCAGTTTTGCATCATGTTCTTATTCAAGAATTAATTTATATAACTTATTTAAGGCAATATATTATAAGTGAGCTGTTTTAGCAAAAGTATTCTAAAAATTTTACCATATTTTCCCTTATAAAACAGCTGGGTGGGGTAACTGGGATAGAGATCCACTGTTAATTGGATAAGTTTTGACCAAATTATGTGTTATTTTGATGCCCTAATTTCACTGAAAATATCTCCAGTAGCATGTCAGTTGTACAGCTGATAAGGGTTATGATTTTCTTGCCAAAACAATGACTATACATTGTATTCAAGTCTTCCACACAGTGTGCACTTAAAAATACCAAAAATGCAGGAACTTGATCTGCTCAGCAGGGTTTTAGTTAATCTAATAATTTTTTGGGTCTAATATCATTACTCTCAGTGTCAGATAGAGAAAATATATGTGTGAAGGGTTTGGACAACAAATACCACATAAAAAGTGTTACAAATGGAGACCGACGTTCAATACTGAAAGGATCGATATAGAAACCCAGGGTAACTAAATAACTTTGTTTAACATCATGAAAATTAGTAAGATAATTATCTGGATCACTATGCAATAAACCTGGTGCCAAAAGTTGCTCAAGCATGTAACATACCATGGCAGGTAAGACAAGCAATGAAAAGCAAACAAGGGCTTCGCAAGCGGCGCATAATACGCCCGTTTCAGTGTAATGAAGGAGTTACAGAATGAAAGAGATTGTTTATAGAAGGATGGACAGGCAGACAAAACAGGGGAAACAACTCTGTAATTAATGACTGCAATGTTATCAATACAACACATCAAATACTATTAGTACACCAAAAATCAGGTTCCAGGGTGAAGCAGCTCATAAGTTGTGAAACGCCAAAGTCAAACAAGGGAGATAATTCATAAACTCTTAGTCGCAATACTTTCCCTTGACAGTACACACATCACCATAAAAATTTGTTAAAATATTTCCAACGGTTAAGGAGATACAGAGTAAAACGGAAGTTGATGCAAGGACAGATAATTCAGGAAGTAAGCCAGAGTTGTGGTTCATGCCCATGATACATTACTCCATTATTATACACATTCCTACAAAGTTTCATTGAAATATTTCAAAGGGTTAAGGAGTTATGGGGGAATGGGTTAGCCTAAAAAACCAATCAAAGGGAGGTTACTCCAAAATTAAGTAAGGGGGAACAACCATTCTTATATGTGACACACAGTCTTGTGATCATGCACATTGCTATAAAGTTTCATCAAGATATACCAAATGGTTACTTAGTTATTGAATGCACAATATTAGTATACACAAAATACCCTAAAAATCTAATCAAAGGGATGCAACTCCAAAATGAAGAAGGGGAGAGCAACCATTGTTATGCGCGACACATCATCACACCCTCATACATATTGCTATGAAGTTTCATCAAGATATCCCAAACGGTTATCTAGTTATGGCGCGCACAAGACTAGAAGGGTAAAAAATAATCAAAGGGGCATAACTTTGAAACTAAGAAAGGGGGAGCAACCATTACTATATGCGACACTTTGCCCCATCCTAATATATATGCCTACAAAATTTCATGAAGATATCTCAAACGGTTTCTGAGATATGGTGCGCACAAGAATGTTGACGGACGGACAGACAGACGGACGGACAGACAGACGGACGGACGGACGGACAGCGCCATGCCATAATACGTCCGTTTTTTCAAAACGGGCGTATAAAAAACCCTGACAGAATAATACTGACAAGTTCCTCAAGACATCTTGTCATACCATTTGATACTTTAAAGGTTTACACACTAGTTTCTGCTTGCATCTCCTGCACTCATGGTACAGTTGAGTGAAGTTCAGGATATTGCATTTCTAATTAATGCAAGGTTAAAGGCAACAGTAGGTCACAATCAGTTCTAGAAATGTCAATGTTTATATCACTGATGAGTTTGGACTTATGATTTTGGTACTTCGACCATTTTCATTTTGGATTGAACGTTTCCATCATAGTCTGTCTTGTCCATTATCTTAGAGAAAAAATGGAATGCTTACTGACCGACCGCAATCGGGACATGCGTGCATAACAACACAACATCAGGACAGGGCTATACATTTTGCTCATCTGTATAATCACCACATTACTACCCCTGAAATGGCCAGCAATTCCGAAAGCACTCATAATCATTGCATTGACCCCAAAACTTTAAGGAACCCACTGCATGATGTGAGTCTGCAAAGTAGACATCCCTACATTGGCATACCCTATACAACTGATCTATTTCACTTTAGGATACTGGGGGTATCTTCAAATTGTTTTCAGTGACTCAAGAATTAAAGGCCCCATTGCTCTATCAGCTTGAAAAATTTTATCATGAGGTATCGGTGTAAGCTTCTCTCTATATATTAGTTTCTTCATTGAAAATGACCATATTTAGCCAGCTTTAAGCAAATAAAACATCCTAGAGTTTCACATAAAAATGTTTTGAAAATTTATTTGGGTCATTTTAGTTGGCAACTGAAATGACCTACTTTCGATTTCATTACTTTGACTAAAATGGTAAAACTGAAGCCCCACTCACTATCCCGCTTATGTTAATATAGCATTGCTAGATGGGAAACTAGAACAGAAAATTGTATTTTGTTGACCAATTTGTTTATTTTTCAAAAACTTGTTTTCTCTACTGTTTGCTAGTTAAATGACTCAATATATGCTCATCAACCCACAGTTTATTACCAAATGTGGAGGTTGAACCGCTTTTAACAGTGATTTGAGTTTAGACATTTTTACCACTGATAGGATTATGGAGACTTTAACAGACAAAATCCAGTGAAATTTTTTGAAACACTTGATAGCAGAAGTGGGTCTGCGGAGTAGACATCCCTACATTGGCATACCCGATAACGCACAGTGCACTGCATGAACTGATGCATTTTACTTAGGATATACTGGGGGTGCCCTCAAATTGTTTTCAGTTACTCAAGAATTTTAAATAGTTAAAATTCAGTGAAATTTTCTGATATACTTGATAAAAGATAGCCTTTGACAGATTTCTAAAAACAAACATATTATATAGCATTCAAATAGATAACTTTCTTTCACACCTAATTAAATTTTATGCACTGTTTTTAAAATGCCAGCTGTAAGACAGATATAGAAAATTTGTGACTTTAAGACCATAGCATAATTACCTGATGGTACTACAAACAATATGTCAGTGATAAAACAACATATAACCAACATTCTGTTCTTATTCCTGTTGTGCATAGAGGAATCTCTTAACGAAGAAAATGAAATATCTTGCATAAACTGCAGGGCTGCTATGAATTATTTATCAAAGCCTTGGACATTTATAGTATTTCCCACCTCGAAAAGACGTATTTTATAGGACCCCAATGGAATCTCCTCAATGAAGAGATCCTACAACAAAATGCTCCAGTGGGTTTAAAATCTCAACCCAAAAATTAAAGAGGATCATGGTCCATGCATTACTGAAGGTTTGAAATGTAACACAAACTGCAACCTATAGTTCAGTTTCATATACCTGTATGGCCAAAACAGAAAATACATGTATTGCAGAACCTAGCTAGAAGAAAAAAATAATGGATGAAGCATAACCAAAGGGAACAGGTTTCCCATAGCCTAATAGCCGTAGGGGCAGTGGGGGTTAGAGACCCACTGTATCTTGGGCACAGCAAATGAAAGGCAGAGCCCAACCCTCTCCTTTAGCTGCCTTATCCTTCCCTGATTCGAAAAAAGTACCAATTTACAGCTGGGTTGACAGAGAGAGGTTTCCAGTCGTGGGATGGTGACGGTGAGCCGCCATCTCATTACTTTCCGGGGACTTTCTGCACCATAACCAAGCATCTCTAACCACTCGACCATGGCGCCTCTCTACATAACCATAAACCTAACACTAAAAATAGGCACACTATGAAGTTGAAATACTTAAGTTTATAAAGGGGCATAACTCTGTCTTCAATACACCAACTTTTCTCTCTATAATTTATAACATGCTTTTAGGCAAAACGAGAAGATGTTAAGTTGTAAACATGGACAGGGTTCAGATGCACATTCCTGGGACATGATAAGCATCATTTCCTAGCTACAGACACATTTCTGTGAAAATGGTTTGGTAACAAACAATAAGATCAGTATAGATATACAGATACACATTGAATACCACACTACTAGAAATGGGCATTTTCCGAAAATAGTCAAAGAATATGATTATATGCTGTCTATGATATTCCAATCTTCATATTAGCAGTATGTTTCAATGTCAGATTTGAGATTAATTTTAGAAACAGTGTTAGATTCAAGCAAAGAGGGGTTTGCTAGCAGGCAATTGAACTTATCCATACACCGTTTGATATTTTGGTCATGGGTAAACAAGTGGTAGCAAGGCAGAAATCTCATCCCAGCACAAAATTATAGTCTACTGCAGCTTGAAAGAGTTGACAGAGTAATATTCTAATATAAGAACATTCTAATACTTGTAAAATCAACATTTTTCCTCAAAGTAAACATCACTTACCATAGTTTTGCGCTCAGTGATTTTAAGCTATGTACAAATTTTGTGAGCGCAAAACTATTGTAACTGCAGAAAAACTGCAGTTACAATAGTTTTGCGCTCAGCCCAAAAATGGTGAATATTTTTTGTCATCAAATAACTCTATAACTATTAAGTCTTCAATGCCAATTTTTTGTACACAGATGTAAACGGTAAAAAGGAACATTTTTGTGAGAAAAAAGTATTTTTGATAAAAATGTAGTTACCATAGTTTTGCGCTCAGCAGACGAAGTAATGTTAGACCCCCTTTGACGATGGGCAAAATATGTTATTCCGAATCATCTCGCTGGAAATTCATCAATTTACCTTAATGGCAGAATTCTAAAATTTTGAATATCCTTACCTCGCACTCCTCCCCTTTTTAACTTGAACAGGTCCGTTTTAAGTTTTACGACTGTATGGTTCAAAATTTTCTACATTATTCAAATTCATATTTGGTATAAAAAGCAAACGCTGAAGGCTCTGATCAGACGCCGCGTTCTGTGGCATCTATCTGGGCCTGCACTGTTTGCCTATGTCCCAAAAATGGAACGCTCAGATGAGATAGGTTAAATGTTGACCAACATTACTGTTAAATCCCGCCTTTCCATGGTGGAAAGAACATGAGATAGCTGTTAATCCTGTCACTGACAGTTTAATGTTAATTAATTTGATATGTTAATTTGAACTAATTCTATTTTCACCAGCTTTGACTAATCCTATCATTGATGACAACATGAATGCACATGCTTTTGACCGCTGACATAAAATGATCTGTTTTATTATGATCAATTCTTTTTAATCTTTTTTTGGTCAGCCAACTTGGTGTTGAATTACACAGGCTCAAAATCTCCACTGGCAATGGCAGTCACACTTATTCATCTTTATATTTGTCGCATGAAAAGGGAACTTGAGCCTTCTGCGTACAGTATTAGCCGAATGATCAGCATTTTCACTTTAACAGATTCCGCAGGATTCACATATTGTTTATTCAAAGTCTGATACGCAGATAGATCTGAGCCGTCTCTATACGCACATGCCATAAGTACTTTTAACGTTTGTCAGAGCATCGTAGGCCTTCCTCAGGTAAGCTGTCCGTTCGAACGGACAAACATACACCAACTTGCCGGAGAGGAGTGAACTACTGCAGAAGGGCCGTAAAAACCCTCATTCTTACCGTTATCTTCTGGCCAAGTTCGTGGCGTTCGAATAATGGAATACAACAAAACCGGTTAAGGCAAACGGGTCCATGTTTTTTTCAGAGAAACATCTTTTGTTGTTTCCCTAGCAGACAAAACCCATCCCGAAAAGGGTCTACCCTTATTATCCCCTCACACCACGAAGTGGTGAGGGGATATAGGTTTTGTCCCGTACGTTAGTACGTACGTAAGTACGTACGTACGTACGTACGTACGTACGTACATACGTACGTACGTACGTACGTACGTATGTTCACCTTTTGTCATCACTCTAGCACGTACATTTCTCAACGGATTTTGAAATAACTTCACACAAGTGTAGGGCATGACAATATCTCGGGCAAGTTCGACTTTCAGGGTGCTGCGCCCAAGGTCAAGGTCACTGTGGCTATTTTTAGAAAAACTTTGTCAGCGCTCTAGCGCCTACATTTCTCAATGGATTTTGAAATAACTTCACACAAATGTAGGGCATGACTATATCTCGAGCAAGTTCGACTTTCAGGGTGCTGCGCCCAAGGTCAAGGTCACTGTGGCTATTTTTAGAAAAACTTTGTCATCGCGCTAGCGTCTACATTTCTCAACGGATTTTGAAATAACTTCACACAACTGTAGGGCATGACAATATCTCGAGCAAGTTCGACTTTCAGGGTGCTGCGCCCAAGGTCAAGGTCACTGTGGCTATTTTTAGAAAAACTTTGTCATCGCTCTAGCGCCTACATTTCTCAACGGATTTTGAAATAACTTCACACAAATGTAGGGCATGACAATATCTCGAGCAAGTTCGACTTTCAGGGTGCTGCGCCTAAGGTCAAGGTCACTGTGGCTATTTTTAGAAAAACTTTGTCATCACTCTAGCGCCTACATTTCTCAACGGATTTTGAAGTAACTTCACACAAATGTAGGGCATGACATTATCTCAAGCAAGTTCGACTTTCAGGGTGCTGCGCCCAAGGTCAAGGTCACTGTGGCTATTTTTAGAAAAACTTTGTCAGCGCTTTAGCGCCTACATTTCTCAATGGATTTTGAAATAACTTCACACAAATGTAGGGCATGACTATATCTCAAGCAAGTTCGACTTTCAGGGTGCTGCGCCCAAGGTCAAGGTCACTGTGGCTATTTTTAGAAAAACTTTGTCATCGCGCTAGCGCCTACATTTCTCAACGGATTTTGAAATAACTTCACACAACTGTAGGGCATGACAATATCTCGAGCAAGTTCGACTTTCAGGGTGCTGCGCCCAAGGTCAAGGTCACTGTGGCTATTTTTAGAAAAACTTTGTCATCGCTCTAGCGCCTACATTTCTCAACGGATTTTGAAATAACTTCACACAAATGTAGGGCATGACAATATCTCGAGCAAGTTCGACTTTCAGGGTGCTGCGCCTAAGGTCAAGGTCACTGTGGCTATTTTTAGAAAAACTTTGTCATCACTCTAGCGCCTACATTTCTCAACGGATTTTGAAGTAACTTCACACAAATGTAGGGCATGACATTATCTCGAGCAAGTTCGACTTTCAGGGTGCTGCGCCCAAGGTCAAGGTCACTGTGGCTATTTTTAGAAAAACTTTGTCATCGCTCTAGCGCCTACATTTCTCAACAGATTTTAAAATAACTTCACACAAATGTAGGGCAAGACAATATCTTGAGCAAGTTCGACTTTCAGGGTGCTGCGCCCAAGGTCAAGGTCACTGTGGCTATTTTTAGAAAAACTTTGTCATCGCTGTAGCACCTACATTTCTCAACGGATTTTAAAATAATTTCACACAAATCTAGGGCAAGACAATACCTCAAGCAAGTTTGACTTTCAGGGTTCTGCGCCCAAGGTCAAGGTCACTGTGGCTATTTTTAGAAAAACTTTGTCAGCGATCTAGTGCCTATATTTCTCAATGGATTTTGAAATAACTTCACACAAATGTACGGCATGACAATATCTCAAGCAAGTTCGACTTTCAGGCTGCTGCGCTTAAAAGGTCAAGGTCACTGTAGCTATTTTTAGAAAAACTTTGTCATCGCTCTAGCGCCTACATTTCTTAATGGATTTTAAAATAACTTCACACAAATGTAGGGTATGACAATATCTCGAGCAAGTAGTCTTGTGTGAGGGGATTTGTATCGCCTGCGATGCCTTGTTAAGGATAGAAGTAGCTTCTCTTGGAGCTAATTCTTTCCTTTTTGAGTTACCCTAAATGAGAAAGGGAGACAAAACTAAAAATGGCAGGCTTGTTTCACATGAAAGTGTATCCATTTACATTTTGTATTTACCAGAAGATTCCATAAGCTTTAGCAATGTAATAGTCTGTGGTACGGTCGATGTACTCGTTGAAGTTTACTCGCTTTCGAAACAGAGAAGACTTAGTTCAGCAGGGCACTTAGTGAGAAGCAAGCACTGGCATATACCGAAGCTCAAATGTGTCGCTTGAATGCACATGCTGGCATTGTTAATGCGTCATTCACTTCTGGCCTGCTGAGTCTACGGAGCCCATATCCTGCCCGTATTCCCTTCAACGCACGGCTTTCTAGCGAAGGCAGCCGGTGGCCGTGCGATTTTCGTACGGATTCATTGCCGCCGTGGTCTCTAGGATTTTGTTAATTAAAATGCATGGTGACAAATTACAGTCTAGCGTAATTGTGGATTGGTTGAAATAATTTACGTAGCAAAAGGTCAATTTCTTTAGAGAAAAAAAATAAATAAATAAAAACAATAGTAATACTAACCAAGCTTACGATGATACTTCTACGAAAGAATGTAAACGTAGACCAATAGAATTTAAGTACTGCCAGTGAATTTGTTTTTCCTTATATCCAATGCTTATGCCAGTGTCCCAATTTCAATTTCAAACTGTTCTTGAGGGCCTCGGGGAAGATTGGCCTCGCCAACCGAGTTACCCTCACTAAATAAAGACATTACTTACTTTACTTCGTTACCTACCCAAACAAGATCCGACCGGAACTTCAGTGACAGCAAAAATTTGAATCTTTCTAGGTATTGGACATAATAGAAAAGAATAGAACAGAAACACGCGTTAAATAACAGAAAGCAACCGACACTCCGTTGTTTGCCCCTTCGGCAAACAACTCGTATGTTGGTTGCTATAAGTACGGTAACAGGAAATAATTCAAGTATCCTTTTCTTCTCATTCCTGCATATGCAGCTTTCACACAACTGGTAAACGCGCAGTTTCATTCCCACCTGGAAATCCAAAATGAAAACTTGTTCAGCCATGACATGTAATTTCAGCTTTGTTAAAGAGAAACTGATGGAGTTCACACAAAACTCCTGAAAGTGGCCAAACCGAAATTTCTGTTAGTTACCAACTTTCAGGAGTTCTGTGAGAACTTCACGAGTTATTTTGTGTGCGCTAATATGCTTTTTTACGAGTCGATTTTGGCTATATTTGCAGGAGCTTGAATATTTTTTACTTATTTATTTTTAGCGGAAGGCGCACGTTCGCAAACGAACATGCAGAACGACAGTTGAGAAACTGAGATCGCAAAAGAAAATTTCTGTGCCGTAGCCGTCCTAACAAAATCTGTTTGAACGCTTGTTTAAACTGAGAGCACCAACCTCAGTTTCCAGTACAATTTCCTTCACTTACGAAACATCGTCCCGTGTTGAAATTTACAAGGAATAAAAGACCTCAGAACCCAACCGATCTTCTACCGAGTATTTGCGACCACTTTCTCCAGGATTGACCGATTGATTATTCGGATGCGCAGGCTGATCTTGTCTTCCTTGTCCGCACATGCTATACCTCCTATCTACTTGGGTAAATTATATAATGTTACGCTCCATCGAGAGTTTCATTCTAACTGAAAATAGTAAATCCTTTTTAGCTCACCTGAGCACGAAGTGCTCAAGGTGAGGTATTGTGATCGGTCTTTGTCCGTCGTCCGTTGTGCGTCCGTCGTCAACTTTTGCTTTAAACGACTTCTTCTCCAAAACTGCTGGACGGATTTTGAAATAATTTTACAGAAATGTTCCTTGGGGGACTCTCTACCAAAATTGCTCAAATGGTTCTGCTCTGCTAAACAAAATGGCCGCCAGAGCTAAAAATAGAAAAACCTTTAAACGACTTCTCCTCCAAAACTGCAAGGCAGATTTTGAAATAATTTCACAGAAATGTTCCTTAGGAGACCATCTACCAAAATTGCTCAAACGGTTCCGCTCCGCTGAACAAAATGGCCGCCAGAGCTAAAAATAGAAAAACCTTTAAACGACTTCTCCTCCAAAACTGCTGGGCAGATTTTGAAATAATTTCACAGAAATGTTCCTTAGGAGACCCTCTATCGAAATTGCTCAAACGGTTCCGCTCCGCTGAATAATATGGCCGCCAGAGCTAAAAATAGAAAAACCTTTAAACAACTCCTCCTCCAAAACTGCTGTGCAGATTTTGAAATAATTTCACAGAAATGTTCCTTAGGAGACCCTCTACCAAAATTGCTCAAACGGTTCCGCTCCGCTGAACAAAATGGCTGCCAGAGCTAAAATAGAAAAACCTTTAAATGACTTCTCCTCCAAAACTGATGGGCAGATTTTAAAATAATTTCACAGAAATGTTCCTTAGGAGACCCTCTATCGAAATTGCTCAAACGGTTCCACTCCGCTGAATAAAATGGCCGCCAGAGCTAAAAATAGAAAAAACTTTTAAACAACTTCTCCTCCAAAACTGCTGGGCAGATTTGAAATAATTTCACAGAAATGTTCCTTAGGAGACCCTCTACCAAAATTGCTAAAACGGTTCCGCTCCGCTAAATAAAATGGCCACCAGAGCTAAAAATAGAAAAACCTTTAAACGACTTCTCCTCCAAAACTGCTGGGCAGATTTTGAAATAATTTCACAGAAATGTTCCTTGGGGGACTCTCTACCAAAATTGCTCAAGCCGTTCCGCTCCACTGAACAATATGGCCACCAGAGCTAAATATAGAAATACCTTTCAACGACTTCTCCAAAACTGCTGGGCAGATTTTGAAATAATTTCACAGATATGTTCCTTAGGGAGACCCTCTACCAAAATTGCTCAAACGGTTCCGCTCCGCTAAAACAAAATGGCCGCCAGAGCTAAAAATATAAAAACCATTAAACAACTTCTCCTCCAAAACTTCTGGGCAGATTTTGAAATAATTTCACAGAAATGTTCCTTAGGAGACCATCTACCAAAATTTGCTCAAATGGTTCCACTCCGCTGAATAATATGGCCGCCAGAGCTAAAAATAGAAAAACCTTTAAACGACTTCTCCTCAGAAACTGCTTCGGTTGGTAGATTTTGAAATAATTTCACAGAAATGTTCCTTAGGAGACCCTCTACCAAAATTGCTAAACTGGTTCCACTCCACTGAACAAAATGGTGGCTGGAGCTAAAAATAGAAATAAATCTTAGAACGACTCAGAGGGCACAGTTACGATCCAATCATCATGAAACTTGGTCAGAATGTTTATCTTCATGAAATCTAGACCAACTTTGAAACTGAATCATGTGAGGTCAAAAACTAGGTCACTTGGTCAAATCTTAGAAAAATCTTGTGCACACTCTAGAGGGCACAGTTATGATCCAATCTTCATGAAACTTTGATAGAATGTTTATCTTTATGAAATCTAGACCAAGTTTGAATCTGATTCTTGTGGGGTCAAAATCTAGGTCACTAGGTCAAATCTTAGAAAAACATTGTGTACACTCTTTAGGGTACAGTTATGATATAATATTCATGAAACTTTGTCAGAATGTTTTTTTTTTATGAAATCTAGACCTGATTTGAAACTGGACCATGTCAGGTCAAAAACTAGGTCACTAGGTCAGTTCTTAGAAAAACCATGTGAACGCTTTAGAGGATACAGTTTTGTTCTAATCTTCATGAAACTTTGTCAAAATGTTTATCTCCAACAAATCTGGACCAAGGGTGCAACTTGGTCATGTCTGGTCAAAAATTAGGTCACTAGGTCAAACCTTAGAAAAACATTGTTTACGCTCTAGAGGGCACAGTTTTGATATGATATTCATGAACTTTGTCAGAATGTTTATATCCAAGAAATCTAGACCAGTTTTGAAACTGGGTTATGTGGGGTCAAAAACAAGGTCATTGTGTTAAATCTTATAAAAACCTAAGGTATACAATAAAGGGTTCATTTTCCATTGAATCTTTGTGAAACTCTATCTATTATGGATGTCTCTGAGGTTAAGTTCACAGGATACTCAGGTGAGCGATCCAGGGCCATCATGGCCCTCTTGTTTCTTTTTCTTATACCTGCGCACATGTCCAGTTTTATATCAAACTACGCATGTCTAGGATAGCTTGCGCACACGCGCAGTCTTGTCAGTGCCACTTGGACTGAACATGCGTAAGCAGAATGCGCATACGCCTGAATACAGTCTCTTACATGAGATTGTCAAACTCTAAAATTTCGAGCACTGACTTACACAATAATGTCTAAAATTCAGCAAATATTTTCCTTCTGAGCGAAATTCGTACCGCCTACTCTTACATTCAGATTGATTGACATCTTCGACAGCAATAGCTGGACAGAATATAGGACTTCCCCTCTCACCAAACCTTCCAATGATCACGAACAAAAATAAGAGCGGCCGGTTCAAACAGCTTCCGACCGCAATCTAATCTCTTTGAAATCGATGCCGCTTGTCAAATTTTGACAACCAAACCGTTATAGATTTGTGAATGAGCTTAGGTGAAAAAGTTAATAGATTTCGGAATTAGTAGTAAGGTATGAAAGGGAACAAAATGAAATTGCACATATCAGTAGAAGGCAGTAAGAGGAAATGCAGAGTGTAAGATCTATAATTCTATCACAAGTGGTGATGGAGTTTCAGTCAACTCTCGAGATCTCAGTCAAATTTATTCCAAACTACTGATGTCTCAAAGTAAATTTTCTGGTCCCAGAAAATTTACTTTGTGATATCAGTAGTTTGAGACAAGAGTTGAAAAGTAAAGAAAAATGAAATTATGTCCAAACTATATTCTTTGATATATGAGGGTACTTTGAAATATCAGTGTTCGAGATATCGAGAGTTGACTGTATTTATCGTCTAGCTTTTTTGCATGTTTGGGGCATATCTGTAAAACTGTTTACGGGAATCAAATGAAAGGTGAAATATTGATGGCTGTCCATGACAGAATATGCGGAGCGCAAGAACAGCATTTTTGGTGTTCATTTTGTTTTCGTTTCATGGATTGCATGGATTGCCATTACAAAAACACTGTGATGGCTAATCATTATTATTCTCTGTGATGGTTTACGATAATTTGCTAAAGATGAGAAAGCTGTGTGTCTTAATTTGAACAATACATCTGGAGAACTACAGTAACTGGTATTTTTGAGCTAGTATACAGATAATCTGATTAACATCTGAGGAATTTCCATAATGCTTAACAGAGTTGTGCCCCTTTCAAGCTTGGACATTGTAAAGTTTGACACCTTAAGTGGCAAGCATATGGTTGGGGGCATAGTGTTTTAACAAACTCCTTTTATAGTTTTGGGTTTTTTTTTTTGGAAGAGAAAGTCTGTCTTGTAGCAGAATTACTGTGGGATTTGTCAAAAAAAATGCTGGTGGAATGAAAACAATGCAAACCATTATCAGATTGCTTCTGACAACTTGCCAATGTCTGATCTGGTCTACACAGTTTAACTGGCACCCCTGTCCCAATATTATCTTTATTTTAGACAAAAAAATCAAGCCAGATAAAAAAAAAACATCTTTTTTTCTTTCAATTAGTGACAGCTTGACAGTGTACGCTAACAAAATTAGTTCTATTCACAGAAGATTAAGCCCCACACGTTATCACAAGAGAGTGTATAATCTAATCACCACACTAGAACTTAATATTGAGACGGTATTTCCCAAGCCCACAGTGTAGACCCAGATCAGATTGCTCCTAAGGAGCAGTCTGATCAGGGTCTGCACTGATAGCTGTTTGGCCAACTATTTTACATATATGCAGATTGTTAAAAAATAAAATTGGGTAAATTTTAGGACATTTACGGTAAATGGTTGACAAGTCACAATTTTTAGGGTATATATGGTATAGTAACAGAATTGTCTTTTGTCGCAGGCACACGCCATGACAGGAATCAAAAGATTTGACCAGATCTTGCAATTGACCACTCCGGTGCAATATTATTGGTATTGTCAAGTGATTGACTGGAGGACGTATTGGTGTGGTGTCGGTAAAGGTAAGAATTTTGGATAACATACAATATTTCTTCAAATAAACATCCTAGGGGTGTTGCATTTCACAAATCAGAATAATAGCATTTTGTACATGACATTTCGGCAATAAATGCCAAAATTGTGATCTAGAAAACAATTTTGATGGAATTTGGCTGCTTTTTCACAGAAAAAGTGAGGGGGCATTTAATTGAGAGGGCGACATTTGGCAATAAATGACAAAATTTTGTGGCCTAAAATTTAATTTTAATTGAATTTGGCCACTTTTTCACAGAAAAAAATGAGGGACATTTATCTGAGAGAGATTGAGGCATTTATTGGAGGAAATGCAGTAACTGAAAGTTGCATGAAAAAAAAATCACAGGCCATAATGAGGTAAATATAACTATCTCTGAGGAACCAATGCCTGTGATTTGCTATTTTGGAAAGTCAGTATAACATTATTGTCAGAAAAAAATGGAGGGGAGGTTTATTAGAGGGGGACAGGTATTTTATCATTTACAGTATGAAAAGTTACAGGGTCCAGTTGTTCAAAACTAACAACATTGTTAGTTAACGTTTCGTTAAAATTTCAAATGTTAGTATCTCAAATACGCCATTATGTTTTGTTGAAAAAATGTGAGAAGCTTTTGCTTTGAAAGCAAAAGCTTCTCACATTTTTCAACAAAAAATATCAGTGTATTTGGTTATAAAGTTGTAAAACACTTAACAAGTTGACCTCATAATGAGCTCGTTAGGCTAAAGGGCCCAGATTTGTGTCTTATATAACAATAATTTAAAGTTTGTGGTCCAATAGATAGTAGTAAAAATGAAAATTGTCAACATAAAGAAGTTGGAAATAATGAAGACAAGAAAAATCTTTAAAAAAAGATAATCAGCGCAGACTAAATGGAAGTGTGTTTTTGTAATATGTCTCTAGGTGAAAGTTTTGAATATCTGTGTCTGTTTTCGATAAAATTTTCACTGTAAATTTACAAACAAGAGAAATTTTTTGAATTAACATCTGACAGATTTCTAGTATTCACTCAGTGCAGTACTATTCAATGACCTTTGATATTATTTGCTAAATTTTCACTTCATTGACCTTTGATATTATTTGCTAAATTTTCACATAGGCATTATTTGACCAGTGAAATCTTGTGAAATGTGGAACAAACATGAAATTATACTGCACCGAGAAGAAAATGCCCCTCTTACATGAACTACAGTTTGCTCCTGGTTGGACTAGCATAATAATACGGCAGTTTGATCTGGGTCTACAATGTTTGCTCAGACCTGTCTGTTCGAATATTTAGGGTCATTACGATATGCTGCTGTAATATGGGCTCCTAAGACTCTTCCAAAACCACCCCAAAATTCTTAAGATGGGTCTTTGAGCCAAAAATTGCTCCATCGGTAAAAAATAAGCACATTTCATTACACAAATATTAAAACCACTCTAAAAAGCAACATAATTAATGAACAGTAGGGTAAAGTGGGTAAATTCAGACAGTGGAGTAAATTCGGACAGTGACATTGTTTCCTTTATATGTCAGTTGTTTTGAATTAAAACAAAATTAACTGGGCAAACAAGGAAAATCCTGTTTGCAATGGTATGTCTGAATTTACCCGCTGTCAGAAGTGACCGGACTCTACCCTAGTTAAAAAATGCATTGGAGGGAGAAAAAGACGCATTTGAAGCCTTTCATTGGTTTTGAAGGAGCTCAGGTCTGGGTAAACATCAATCAAGATTTGAAATATAACAAAATGTGAGCAGTAAATGGCACTTAGCACAATCATTCTATTAAAATCACATTTTATGGGCTATTAAAAAACAATTTTCTTTTCCATTTTGTGGTATTTTAATGACAAAAATGTCAGGCTTGACACAAGAGAGGGTGTCTTAAGGTTTATGGATACACCACCACAGAGCTCCAGATAAGAAGGGGTTTCTTATTTCTCAATTAAAATATATGTTGTGACCCCTCATTAGAACCAGCTTGCAAAACATGTTGTGACCCCTCATTAGAACTGTCTCACCAAGACAGTTCTAATGAGGGATCACAACATATGAAAATATGGAAAATTGTCCCAGGTACCCCTTCTTATCTGGAGCAATGCCACCATGCATTATTTGCAACTTGTGTTTCTGTTTGCGTCCCTAAAGTATCTACTTAAGGAGCAAATTCTTTCCTTTAAGAGTTGACACCAGTTGAGAAGGGAGGAAAAAATAAAAATGACAGAGTTGCTTCCCCTAAAACTATACCAACCAACCTGATTATACTTTTTCTTTGCATGAAAATCTATGGATGGTGAGAAATTTCTATGTCAAAAGCAGAACTGTCATCATTTAGATGCCCAGTCTGACCTGAGTCTTGGCTGTTGACACTTGCCATAAGGTAACTCATCTAGTAACTGCCCCTCTCATCTGAGTCCCCCCCCCCCCCCCCCCAGCCCATACACACACACACCTGCCCCACCTGCCCCCACTCACTGTTCCTGTGAAAAAAAAAGTGACCAACTTCCGCTGACTAACTGCAGACCAAATTTTGTCACATAAATGCCATTTTTGTAGGAGGTGTGAATTGCAACACCCTGGGACATTTATTAGAAAAAATAAGTGGCAACACGACAAAACCAACAAAGTTGCATGTGTGCCATGTGAAGAATTCAGCCTGGGCATCCCCCAGTCCGATCAGAGTCTTTGCTGTGTACTGAAAGGGTGGCCAAAGATCTAAGCTTCCCCTATGCTAACAGTGAAGTCTTTGATCATGCTGGGCGGCTGCCCAGCCTGATCTGAGTCTTGGCTCGGCACACATGCCACTTTGTTGGTTTTGTCGTGTCGCGGCTCAAATATGGTGGCTAATCATATTAAAATACTGAAGAAACCTAACAATTTAGGACCAGAAGTGCCGGCAGGCAGTGAGCTTTGTGGACCTAGAACAGTTTAGTCTGATCTGGGTCTGCCTTTTTGTCCTTTAATCCTCAGGTAGAATAAATATATTGGTCCCAAATAAGAGTTTCAAAAGTTGGATGGGTATAAAATGTTTTTTTGAAATTATACAGATTTAAACAAATTTCAAACTTTTTAACCTTTGCATGCCCAAAATATCATTTTAAAAGTCACTGTATATGCCATTGCTCAGCCTTGTGTCCTGGGAAAAGGTGTGCTTCATTACGAGCAAATGGCTACCATAATGACCTTTAAAAGACCAGAAGCAAATTCATTGACCACATTTTGGAAGGGGCACATAATCCAGGGAGGCAAACAGGAAGTCACAGAAGTTGTTCCCCTTTGTAGATATGGTAGAAAAACTATGACCTTGTACACAAACACCTTAAATGTAGCACATAACCATACAGTGTGTTCATCTCCTTTGAAAATTTTATATGAATTTTAATGTCTAGCAGTTGCATGCTCACTTTGTTACAGAAATGATTTATCTATGGTCTATGGTACATTGTACTGGGTGAAAATTTTAATACGAGCCATTTCACGACAAAACAAACAAAGTAGCATGTTTGCCCAGTGAAGACTCAGATCAGCCTGGGCATCTACCCGGTCAAGTCAGAGTCTTTGCTGGCTTTGAAGTGCTACCTTTTAAGTGCACAGCAAGGAATGATCAGACTGGGCTGATACCCAGGCTGATCTAAAAACTTCACTGGGCGTACATGTCACTTTGTTGGTTTTGTTGTGTTGCATCTCATTATTATTACTTTACCTTACGTTTAATTTTATGATTGCATGGTCAGGGACATTTGGAATGGACTTGAAAAGTCCCCTGGGGAAATATTAGGGAATTTGAAGATTAATGGGCTACTTTGCAGAAGGGAAAGGATTGATTGACTTTCAGGAAAGATAATTCATGCACAGTTACCTATCTCCCTCTTCATGGGAGGCTACTGTTGAAGGAAAGAATTTGCTCCTCATGAAGAGCAAGTTCTTTCCATCAACACAAAGAGTAACCCCCAATTTTCAAGTGATGCCTTTTACACTGTAAGAGTATAGTCATCTTTGGATCCATAAAGGGTATAGAAAACTAAAAAAATATCGGGGAAAATCAGGGAATTTAGAAATTGTAAAATGGAAGACAACTCTGTAGGAGCAATACACTGCTGAGGAACTCCTGGCCCAATATTTAGAGGCATTATGGTATGTTATTACTGTATTCGTCCTATTAAACGCCCTGGGAGCATTGAATTGTACAAAAGGGGGGCATTATTTACCTCTAATATGCAATATAAATTCAGGGAGCAGCTTTACTATTTTTGCCTCTCTCATCAGTAGAGGTCTACTTTTAAAGGACAGAATTTGCTCCTCTAGGAGCAAATTCTTTACTTTAAAGAGTAGACCTCATAGAGGAGAAAATTCTTTTCTTTAAAGAGTAGACTTCGTAGAGGAGCAAATTCTTTTCTTTAAAGAGTAGACCTCGTAGAGGAGCAAATTCTTTTCTTTAAAGAGTAGACCTCATAGAGGAGCAAATTCTTTTCTTTAAAGAGTAGGCCTCATAGAGGAGCAAATTCTTTTCTTTAAAGAGTAGACCTCATAGAGGAGCAAATTCTTTTCTTTAAAGAGTAGGCCTCATTTCAAAGAGTTCACCTTACAAGTAAATATAACATTTTTTCAGAAAAGAGGCAGGAGGCATTTTTAGAATTAATACGATATGATTCTTCTTATCTGCCATAGAAAGTGATCAGAAGGTCTTAGAACACGTGCCTTATGCCTTCTTGTGCCTTCAATATTTCAGAGTGAGACTCACTGACCAGCCTGCATATTATGTGGTCAGTTTACCGTCTTTTCATATTCATGCACATTTGATGTTATATTATATAGCATTATAACTAAACATAGCAAAGTGCTAGTATGAAATGTTAGAGCTAATTTTAGACCATGAAGTACGAGTTAAGCACCTTTTAGTCCTGATCTGGCCTAGACGAAAGCTTATTAGAGTAATAAGACTTATCACTACATATTGGCGGCTGTTGACTCAGGGTATTTTCATACTAAAGCTAGTATGTAGTAGTAGTAGTGATATTACTCTGAAATCTTATTTGTTGTATATTTTATAACAAGTCATTGTTGTTTAGTTTTCAAGCTGGACTTAAAATATTAGATAGAGTTTTAGCAGATTTAATATCTTTGTGGATACCAAGAAATTGAATGGCCAGAAAAAAAGAATAAGAAAAAGAGAAAAAGTTGACAGGATTATCACATAAAATTTGTAGTGCTTAGTGGATTTATTACAATAAGAATTCGTTGGTAAGAAGAAGTTAATTTGCTCTGTTCTTGAAAAGGGAAATGGGGCTGAGGTGAGGGACAGGGTATTTAAATTAATGTTACACAAAATATATTGATACTGGAATAATCAGTTGGTTAAATTGATAATTGTCTAAGATGATTTTCCCTCAAAATTTGGCAGAAGTTTATGAAAAACTATATAAATAACTGTAATAGTTTTATTAGATGAAATAAAAAGTCCTTATATTTTCATTCAGAGCATATTTTATATATATTCATTTATTCTTTTTTATTTATTTCTTTATTTTTCCTGCTTACAGTGTGTTTATCTTTGCTTTCTTCATTTATTTCTTTATGACGAATTCAGAAAAGAAAAACTGTAAATGTTGTCCTTAGATATCTGTTGTGTTTCTGAAAAAAATGTGGCTTCATTATGGTTTTTAGCATATGTAGAGGCTAAGTATGAAAGGGAATTAATGCCCTTTCCCAAGGGATTTTTAAGTTAATGCAAAATATGAGAGGTTTATTATGACTTTAAGGTTAAAGGGTATACTTCCAGAGGAAATGAATTCTGTCATTTTCAATTTTGGCTCCCTTCTTAAGGCAGGTCCACTCTTATATATTAAAGAATTTGCTCCTCTAGGAGCAAATTCTTGCCTTTAAGAGTGGATCTCAAATGTAAAGGGTTTTGTCCTTCAGGGAAGCAAACAAGAAGTCACATAAGTTGTTCCCCTTTGTAAAAATGGCAGTAGCACATGGAAGTGCAGTGTACACCTTAAATTTCAGAATGAATTATTTCTTGTTCAATCATGTACTTTTAAAGCCACTATTGATTAATTTGTCTTATTTTATAGGGTATAAGATGTTGTTTTTTCCCACATTATGTTTTCTTATAAACTTACATGATGATGATTTGTCAAAGTATGCAGTCTTATACCATAAGTTGCAAATGGAGTGAGCAGTATGTGAGATCAGAAGAAGTTTTAAATGATATTTGATGAAACAGAGACACTTACATGTAGTTCTTGTTAAAAAAAAGTAAAATTGAGTGGCATGAAAACTAAGCAAGACTATCGATGTGACGGAACAATTTTGTCTTTGTGATTCTGTATATCGCAATTGTATTAGGATAAAGATAATTGTTAATTATAAGGAAACATTTCATACAAGATCATGCCATCGCTTCCCCAAAATTGAAGTAGCTTCAGACCAGATTTTTTTACACCATGATTACTGTAATACATGTATTGGGACACAGTAATGTTCTAAAATGTTCAGGAAGTTGATTAATTGTTCTTACAATAGGTGATGTGCTGGAAATTTAATGACGGAATATGGAGGCAGTGCAAAAATTGACCAGAATTCCCCTTAGGAGCATTATATGTTTATCAGGGTCTACACTGTTTGTTCAGACATTCATGTCCCTATATTTAGGAAGCTTATCTTCCAATATGGTTTTATGCCTGCATGCTGTGTAAAAGATGAGTTGCTACCAAATCAAATTAAGATAACATGATAAGATTGTCTGTTGCAGCAGGGGTAAGGTCTGGCCTCATACTACCATATTGTGCTTAAATATTGGGACACCTAAAAATGACTTTCTTTTCCAAGTTTTGGGGACAATTGAAAATAATTTTCCATTTGCAGCAAATGGAAAATTATTATTTTCAAGTGTCCCAATATTTAATTGCCTCTAATAAATAGTAAATTTTCAGTTTGAAACAAATGAAAAAGTATAAAGTTTAGGTATAGCCTGACCAGGGGAAAACATGCAGTGTCTCATATTTTCAACTAACCAGTCCACTGTTTAAAGGCAGTTTCAAGAGGCATCGATATACTAAAACATGGAGTGGTGTCAACCTTTGGAGTGGAGTCTTGGAGTGACAGGCAATGACCAGTTGCATAGGGACATGTTCTTGGACCAAGCAAGGCCAGGTCAAGTATACCTTTGGGGAACCAGTAATTAAACATTATGGCCATACTGCATATAAATTATCAGCAGCATACAGTCTTGGCAGTTTGAAAGAGGCCCCTTGAAACGATAATGAGTCTTGTTAAATTCTAACCAAATTAAATTGTACCATCTGACTATTAAAAAAGATGTATACTTACTCATTTACTTACTTACTCACTGGCTGGCTGGTGTGGTGGTCCATTTATATACTTATTTGACTATCGGGTCTGTATTTCCTTGGACATGACCAACTTATTTTACAATGGTAATGGACTCATGGACAGTAGATCTGGTTTTAATTGCTATAGTGGCTGAGTCAAGGAGAGATCATCTTCTGACCCTTCGTGACATATAACCGGACTCAAAAAAAAAAAAAGAAAAAACACTCGAAGAAAACCACTCCACTCCAGTGCTCCACTCCAAAGGTTAACTCCACTCTATGTTTTAGTGTATGCCGTTTCAAGATGTTGTTTTAATACAGAACAGATGTGAGTGTAGCCTTCTGATACAGCTTGTAAAATGGTTTGACCACTGTATACCAACTGCTACCTGAATGACAGTTACAGCTGCTTTGAAAAACAATTTCTGATTTAGTAGTTGCTGGACTAGAGTGAATAGGCCTTCCTTTTTTGCTTCTTCAAGGAAAAATTGCATTACTTTAGACTTTAGCCGTTATTGAAAAAAAGTTTCTCTCTGGAAGTGGGCTGTGGGGTGGGTTTATGAAAAGAGAGGGGCATTGAAGATAGAGGCATTGATATTGTAAAATAGTGTGATTTCAGTTTTCATTTACATACTAAATGTGACAATACTTCACTCATATGTAGGAGATAATTATATTTACACTATGATGATAATTATATTTACACTGTGAAGATAATTATATATGCACTGGGCTTTAGATGTTGACTTTATCCACCTTGTGTGAATTATATTTTACTTTGAGAGGCCAAATGAAATAAGATCTTCCTCAAGCAGTACAGTATGTACTCTAGATATTTGGTCAGCTTACCCAAATACAGTATTAACCCTAATAAATGTCCTTGCTCTAATAGATGTCCCTTGCCTCTTTTTTTAAAAAATAATGTTACATTAAATTGCAAACTTTCTTTGCTAAAGTTTCTGTCGCAAAGAAACTTTGGTCATGTGAACGATTGCGAGGCTTATAACAGTGTTATAGCATCCTCATACACTGTTGAGAAATATTTAGGATTACCAATAAAAACCTTACTCGGCCTGTATTGCTCAGCTTCTAATTGATATTCTGTTTGTTGGAAATAATTAATGAATAATTCAGTTTGAATTCAAACCATTTTATAGCATAAGGCTGTGAAAATTTTTCTCATGAATACAAATTACCTATTTAACAGAGCAAATATTCATTTTGTTTGTTGAAAGCTAGTGCTGAGAATTACCATATTTGTAATAATCCCAGCAGACACATGATGTCATATTGACATTGATGCAACATCATCATCACGTCACATTGACATCAATACGACGTCATTTCGACGTTATATGCCCACTGGGAACTGTTTGGACTGTTTCCACAGTAGTAATACCAATCTGTCGACTGATCTGATCAGTGTACAAAGTGGCTGTGAATTTAAAATTTGGCCATTGGTATCACCCCCCAACCCCCCCCCTCCCCCCCCCCCCACCCAATTATTACATGACTGCAATGAATGCAGGATTCCCCCCTCCCCACCCTTCCCACCCCACCCCACACAATTATTACCTGACTGCATTTAATGCATGATATGATATTTGCAGATAATATCTGCAAGGTTAGGTAATAATTTGGTAGTCAGCTGTTTGGGGTATTATCATGTCTGTTATTATGTGTGGTTTATGTCAAAATTGACAGAATGTTTATAAATACTGACATTTATAATGATGTGATGATTATCTCCTTGTTAAAACTGACATTTATGTGCTGAATACACATTTTCTAAAAAAGTAATTGATTAGCCCTAAACATAAGAGAGACAACAGTTCCGTCAAATTATCCGAGCAAACAGTGCAGACCAAGATCAGACTGCTCCTGTAACATGGTCAACCTGGTTTGCCATTAACTTTGAAACTTTTTGACAACTTCTGCCAATAATAAAGCCTGTTTGTATGTGTTACAGGATAATTTTGGTAAGTAGTGAAGGGTTCCCAGCATATGCAGTGAATCGGGTGAGTGGGGTGTTGGGTGGGGATGGGGGGAGGGAGGGAGGAGCATAAAAGAGATAAAAAAAAAAAAAACAGATTTGTGGCCCAAGTTAATAGCCAGCAATCAGAGACCTCTCAACTGATTTTTTTTTCACTGAGCCATCTTCAGAGACTGTACAGTAAATTTGGTAAATTCTAAATTTTTGAGTGTCAAATGGCACTTGACACTACTCATGTCTGATCGTTATCTGTATGCAGTGAACTTTTCACTTCATTAGTTTAATAACAAAACTTCTATATTCTTAAATGCCTTCTTCAAACAGATTAACAATTGTGGCTTAGCATGAAAAATGGGGCCTTTCCAGATGGCACATGACATTTAAATGACATCAGTACGACGTCATTTAAATATAATGTGCTTGCTTGATTAATGCATCCTATGCTTTATTATAATTATTAAAATATTAGTAATGTATTGTATTATAGCCTATGGAGTCTCAAAAATGCATACAACAGAATTCATGTCTGCAAAATTTCAAAAAATTGTTTTGACCAAGCTATATCAGTCATAGAATTCAAAGAATAGAGAAAAAACATTATAGATTTGGATAAGCTGGCTCATTTTGAGCTGCCTCATATGGATCTACGTTGTTTGCAAATTTTCAGTTTCAGTATTGTTTTACCATAAAATTTTTGGACCCTAGATGTTCTGTATTAGGCCAGCTATGGGACTGAACATTTTCGTATTTCATTGTAATATTGTTAGATTTGATAAAGTGATGAATTAATTGGATTTCTGAGCCATTTTAATTTTCAGTCATTTCTACCCATTTTCAGATGATGACACTAAAATTGTTTCTCAGATCAGAACAGGTTCTGGGTTCAAACCCAGAGTGTACCGTTGGAGTGTGAATCCCTCTCACATATAGCTGGATGAGATTAGTCTTGTTTGTGTAGCAAAACAGTGCTTTTGTAATTGAAAGATAATTTGCAGTATTGAGCTATATACCGTATGTGAGACATTTCATACTTTTTCTTGTGACACATCCCAGCCATTTTGTGAAGTCATTTTGTCAGGGAATAATCCTTGTATTTAAATAATTGATTTTCAAGGCTTTTGACTTACAATTTATACCTTAAGAAATGTTCAATATCTTACATAAATTAATCTTGAATAATGATTAACACAGACAGATCTGTCTGTCTTCATATCCCCTCCATTTGACCCAGTTAAATACTGCCAATATCGCTCAAATTTTTGGGACAGGTGCTTGTGCAAATAGTACAGATATATATTAGACTGCCCCCACAGTGGCAGTCTGATCAGGGTCTACACTGTTTGAAATCTTACCTGTAATTTTTGCCATTTTGTTGGATAATGAATCAAGTTGTTCATAAATTTTATGATCATAAGATTTAATTTAAATTTCTTTAAAGTGTCCCAATTGTTGCGATGTCCGAAACTTTAGTGTAATAACGGTAATAAAATTGATTGATCACACCAATTTAGGCAATTTGACTGTATTCTTTTAATTCATTCATTTTCATAATTTGAGAAGAAAATTAGGTCAGTGTTATGGAACAATTTTTTTAAAAGTACTTTGACATATTTGCAGGCTTGATTGTGAGGGTAAGACTTTTTGTTTTTAATAATCTCTAACTCATCAGTCATTTGCAGCCTCGGTTTCCCTAGAGCCGAGGAACTGCAGTGCCTGTACAAGTGCGGGCTTTTGATTACCGTAAAAATTCTATATATTGGGACAGTTAGGTCTGAGCAAATAGTGCAAACTCAGATCAGACTGCTCCTCAAGGAGCAGGCTGATCAGGGTTTACACTATTTGCCATCCCATTTGAATTTTTGGACACACTACTGCACTGTAAAACCAAACTGTTCCAATTTTAGGACAATTATGGTAATTATTTTTGATGTCCCAATATTTATAATTTTTACGGTAGCTGTCAAAATAACTAGGACAACATTAACAACTTTAACTTTTGAACAAGGTTTCAGCGAGGGTGGCAGGCTTTTAACAGCGGGTTTTGATCAGACATTAGTCTTCACAGTGCTGGGCATCTGTCAGTGCTTTGCATAGATAGCTGGAGTTGCAAATGAGTCGTGCTCTAGTATATATATTGACTATGAGCTTCCATACCGTTGTTACTGTTAAGCAGGTTTGGCAAAATTATGGAAGCCTTGAAAGGACATGATCTTGAGATGGTGATGTACCTTGCACACATGCACAGTCCAGAGTCTAAGACATTTGAGTAGCTTTTAACAGTGGGGATCAATATAAAGGTGCATCAAAAACTTTTACCAACGCTGAGAGTCGGTTCTCCTAACAGAGGAGGAAATTATTGACAACAAGAAAAAGAACCATTCTGTGTCATCAAGATTTTCTTTTTCTTTCATGGGTCACTGTCTGGCATCATGAGGTCTCGTAATGCTGAGAAAAAAAAGCAGAGAACTATGGTTGTACCACACCTTAATCAAAATTATTTCAATACTTCATTTGACACTGTTACCATGCAAACAACATACTGTATTTAACCCTAATAAATGCCCCTGCTCTAAAAGACACCCCCCTACCTCTTTACAGAAAATAATGTACATGTAATGTATTTACTTGCATGAATTTCTGTTTGGCTCTGTGGTTCAGGTAGCTCTTTGAAATGGGGTCTACTTTTAAAGGAAAGAATTTGCTCCTAAAGGAGCAAATTCTTTCCTTTAAGAGTTGCCGCTACTGCGAAGGGAGGCGAAAATAGAAGAGCTGCTTCCTCTGAAAGTATACCCATTCACCTTAATGCTGTTGCTAGAGTCATTTTGGCTATGGCTGATTTACCACACTTTTATAGGCTCTAAATAACACCCCTTTTCATAAAATGCAACACCCCTGGGGCATTTAATAGGATTAATACAGTGTTTTGAAACCCTATCAGTTACTCTAATGGACTCGGAGCTCCGAGTAAAATGGGGTCTGATCACCTTTTAGTTTGTGAAATTGTCACGGGATTAGGTTCTGTTCTGTTTCAATTCTTGAAACGACATTGCCTAAGTCGCTCAGCAGTACACTCAGCAGTACGTAACTATAGCTGCAAACACCTGGCGCCGAGTGTCCATCCATAAACTGAGATTTGGTTTACAAGACTGTCCCTTTTATAGGACAAGTTAAACTTGCCCTAGAGGGCTCAATGTCTGTGGGCAAGTCCATTAGTGCTCCAGATAAGAACAACTAGTAACAGGGATGATTGAGGGATAATTTTCTGTATTTCTCCTTGAAACATACATTGTGACCCCTCATTAAAACCGTCTCAGTGAGACAGTTCTAATGAGGAGTCACAACATATGTTTTCATTGAGAAATAAGAAATAAGCTCAAAACCTCATCTGTCTGGTAATTGGGTCTGCTTTAATTTCTCGAGTATTGATTCCAAGTCCCAGTATTTAGGGTTTAATTGTAAATGGTATTTGTGCACATGGGAAAATTCTCATATATTAAAGGTTTCAATTTTCAAAGAAGTAGACAAAACAAATATAACACTTTGTTTATTGTACCCTTTATTGTAATGACCCAAAGAATTGGAACAAATGTACTTGAGCTGAACTGTTAGTCTGGTCAGGATCTGCACCATGAATTGCCATTCTGTTAGCTGTTGTTTGCTCATTCTTAACTTTTAAAGCTAAAAATAGTCGAGGACAAAGTTTATGTATGCAAAATTTCAAAAAAATGTCAAGTCCAGTCACAATTTCTTAAATTTTTATGGTATTCTACCATCCCTTTAATTTAGAGCAACCCAGATGTTCCCAAGTGAAAATTAATAAATATGTGCAAATTTTAGAAAAGGTGATTTTTCTTTCATTATAGACTGTGGATGAAAAATTACATGTATGATGAGTAGATGAATTTCACATTTTTCTATTAATTCTTCAGTTTGCTTGCTCAATACAGTAGGAGCTATTCCAAAAAGGGCCCCTGTGAAATTATCAAGATATCCAAAAATTTTCGATATCCAATATTATTTTGTGATATCCAGAAATGATGGATATCCATAAATGGAATTATGGATATACTTACTTACTGTTCTTACTGTTGTCGAGATTGCTGTTACACTTCTTACTGTTGTCGAGACTGCTGTTACACTTCTTATTGTTGTCGAGATTGCTGTTACACTTCTTACTGCTGTCGAGACTGCTGTTACACTTCTTACTGTTGTCGAGATTGCTGTTACACTTCTTACTGTTGTTGAGATTGCTGTTACTTTTCTTACTGTTGTCGAGATTGCTGTTACACTTCCTACTGTTGTCGAAATTGCTGTTACACTTTCTACTGTTGTCGAGATTGCTGTTACACTTCTTACTGTTGTCGAGATTGCTGTTACACTTCTTGCTGTTACACTTCTTACTGTTGTCGAGATTGCTGTTACACTTCTTACTGTTATCGAGATTGCTGTTACACTTCTTATTGTTGTCGAGATTGCTGTTACACTTCTTACTGTTGTCGAGACTGCTGACACACTTCTTACTGTTGTTGAGATCGCTGTTACACTTCTTACTGTTGTCGAGATTGCTGTTACACTTCTTACTGTTGTCGAGATTGCTGTTACACTTCTTACTGTTGTCGAGATTGCTGTTGCACTTCTTACTGTTGTCGCTGTTACACTTCTTACTGTTGTCGAGATTGCTGTTGCACTTCTTACTGTTGTCGAGATTGCTGTTACACTTCTTACTGTTGTCGAGATTGCTGTTCCACTTCTTACTGTTGTCGAGATTGCTGTTGCACTTCTTACTGTTGTCGAGATTGCTGTTACACTTCTTACTGTTGTCGAGATTGCTGTTACACTTCTTATTGTTGTCGAGATTGCTGTTACACTTCTTACTGTTGTCGAGATTGCTGTTACACTTCTTATTGTTGTCGAGATTGCTGTTACACTTCTTACTGTTGTCGAGATTGCCTTTACACTTCTTACTGTTGTCGAGATTGCTGTTACGCTTGAGCGTCTGTGATCCTTTCTTGTCTTCTCTCTGGTAACTGACGTGGATTATTTGGATATGATATCCAATAAAGAATTAGGGACTTCCAAAACTGATTCACAGTTTGTATGTAATAGTTATACCATGGTTTTTCCGCCTGTACGAGGAGATAATCCACAAGCTTAACCATGGTTTAACTATTTTATACCACCCATGCCAGTGTAGACCTTTCTCATTGCAAAATATTTCGTGCTAAAGTAAGCGTTTTCTGGTAAGGGTGGTATAATGAGTCATTACTGTTCACAGATATATTAAGTCCCCTCTTTACGAGAAGTTGCCTGTGGTATTTTTTATTGCAATACAAAATGGAGCCTAAAATTGGTATTGTTTAAAATCACTTTGAAAGATCTTGAACTCTGATAAATTCAGAATTTTTGTTTATGTTTGTTGGTTTGTGTGAGAAAGAACAATTTAACTGAAGAAACTTTCCCTTTTGTGAAAAATTTGTTTGAAATTTGACGCTGTTGTTAGATGTGTATTTATGTTTTCACTAAATCTGACACCTTTGTAAATAATGAGAGTTTGAGGAAGAAACCAATTTTTAGTGGTAAAATTAAAGTTGATTGCTTTGTTACGCAATATACACCATCTCTCTCTCCCTCCATTAAACCATTCCATGCGGGATACCCTTTAGGGGTATCTGGGCAAACAGTGTGGATCCAGATCAGGCCCCACAAATGTGGGGCCTGATCTGAGATCCAAACTGTTTGCTGCCTAGACATCATTTCTACAAAGGTTGGTTAACCAATATTGTCAAAATATTCTTGATTTTTGATGCAGACGACAATTTTAGCAGACAACAAAAAATACCCAGAATGCAATGGGTTACTACTGATTGAGGGTGGAGGATGCTTTTTCTGTCCCTCTTAATTTGAGTTTTCAGTCTAGCACTCTAGCTTGATCCACCTATTGGATTTCAGTGGAATTTGGAATTAAGACCAATGATTTTACAGGTCCAGTTCAAAAGTGAAGTTTTGAGGGAACTTTGTCCCTTGGAAAGTTCTTAGTTTTGGATTTGTTTTCCATTCAGTAACTGATGTGAATTACATGTATATCAGATTGGTTGACAAGATTTATAAACAGCTTAATAGTGATTAAAATTTGAGCTTCACGAATATTAAACATTCCCTTCAGGTCCTATGAGAATATGATGAAAAAAAATTCTTAGTCTTAATTTTTGCTGAACACTTTACTACAGTAAAAACTGACTTTACCTTTGTTTGGTGGTGTGATTGCATAAAAAAATATTATCTATTATCCACAGGGTATAAACCAGTCCGCCAATTTTCGCTTCCTGCAAAGACTGTCAGCCATATTTGGCTTCCGCCGAGACTGTCAGTCATATTTGGCTTCTGCCGAGACTGTCCGTGACCTCTTCCTTCCTGCTGAGACTTCTGTACATGGTAAATGGCTTTCTGCAGAGACTGCCAGCATGATTCTGCTTCCTACCAAGGCTTTCGGCAGGAAGCAGATTCACCTGGACAGTCTCGGCAGGAAGCCATTTTTTGAGGACAGTAGTCCCTGCAGGAAGTAATTAAGATCGCGGACAGTTTTGGCGGAAGCCAGATATGATGGACAGTCTCTGCAGGAAGGGAAAATTGGCAGACTGGTTTATATACCCTGTGTTATCAGTACTGGTCGACGATGCTAACAGGATTGAGGTGAATACACATGCTTTCAGGGGAAGCAACCTTGTCACTTTCATTTTTGCCCCTTCTCAATGGAGGTCAACTTTTAAAGGAAAGAATTTACTCCCATTGGAGCAAATTCTTTCCTTTAAGAGTAGACCCCTGTTTGTAAGGACTTTGTTGCCCTGAAAAGCTAACAGAAGTCTCTGTTAAACACACACACATACACACACAGAGAAAAACTTATACCATAACATAATAAGTACACATAACGTATTAATTTATGACTTGAATATGATTGTGTGTTTTTAGCTCACCTGAGCCAGCGGCTCCGGGAGAGCTTATAGGATGGTAAGGCTCCGGCGTCCGGCGGTCCGTCCATCCACAATTTCAAACGACTTCTCCTCTGAAACCGCTGGGCCAATTGTAACCAAATTTCATATGTAGCCTCTAGGGGACTTAGGAACGAAAAGTTGTTAAAACGGTCCTGGTCACATGACCAACATGGCCGCCACACCCATATATGGTAAAAACCTAGAAAAATCTCCTTCTCCAGAACCAATAGGCCGATGGCCTTGAAACTTGGTATGTAGCATTGGGTACGCGAGTACTACCAAGATTGTTCAAATTATGACCTTGGGTTGACCTTGACCTTTTTTACGGTAAGGTCAAATATGCATTCTGTAGCCTTTATATGGGAAAATGCCAGAACATAAGATTTCTTGGAAACTGTTGAAGATTTAGACCTGAAAATTGGTATATACAGTCATCTGAATGAGTACATGAAAATTTATGCGTACAAGAGGTCAAGGTCATTGTTTGACCTTAGACCCTGGTCTCTCATATTTTGACAATTTCACACATCTCCTCAAAAGCCACAGGGCAAATTGTAACCAAATTGCATACAGAGCCTCTAGGGGGCAGGGGAACGAAAAGTTGTTCAAACGGACTGGGTCACATGACCAACATGGCCGCCACGCCCATATATGGTAAAAACCTAGAAAAATCTTCTTCTCCAGAACCAATAGGCCGATGGCCTTGAAACTTGGTATGTAGCATCAGGTACGCGAGTACTACCAAGGTTGTTCAAATTATGACCTTGGGTTGACCTTGACCTTTTTTACGGTAAGGTCAACTTTGCTTTCTGTAGCCTATATATGGGAAAATGCCAGTACATAAGATTTCTTGGAAACTGTTGAAGATTTAGTCCTGAAAATTGGCATATACAGTCATCTTAATGAGTACATGAAAAGATGTTAAGGTCATTGTTTGACCTTAGACCCTGGTCTCTCATATTGTCTCTCATATTTAGACCTGAAAATTGGTATATACAGTCACATTAAAGAATACATGAAAATGAATGCGTACAAATGGTCAAGGTCATTGTTTGACCTTTGTCCCTGGTCTCTCATATTTTGACAATTTCACACATCTCCTCAAAAGCCACTGGGCCAATTGTAACCAAATTGCATACAGAGCCTCTAGGGGGCAGGGGAACGAAAAGTTGTTCAAACGGACCTGGTCACATGACCAACATGGCCGCCACGCGCATATATGGTTAAAACCTAGAAAAATCTTCTTCTCCAGAACCAATAGGCCGATGGCCTTGAAACTTGGTATGTAGCATTGGGTACGCGAGTACTACCAAGATTGTTCAAATTATGACCTTGGGTTGACCTTGACCTTATTGACGGTATATAAGGTCAAATTTGCTTTCTGTAGCCTATATATGGGAAAATGCCAGAACATAAGATTTCTTGGAAACTGTTGAAGATTTAGTCCTGAAAATTGGCATATACAGTCATCTTAATGAGTACATGAAAAGATGTTAAGGTCATTGTTTGACCTTAGACCCTGGTCTCTCATATTGTGACAATTTCACACATCTGCTCAAAAGCCACTAGGCCAATTGTAACCAAATTTCATACAGAGCCTCTAGGGGCTGAGGGAACGAAAATTTGTTCAAACAGTCTTGGTTACATGACCAACATGGCCACCATGCCCATATATGGCAAAAACCTTTATAAATCTCCTTCTCAAGAACCAAGTGATCGATGTCCTTGAAACTTGGTATATAGCATCAGGTACTTGAGTACTATCAAGATTGTTCAAATGATGACCTTGGGCTGACCTTGAGCTTTTTTAAGGCAAAGTCAAGTACGGGAAAATCGTAGAACATAAGAGTTCATGGCAAGTTTAGAAGATTTTGGCCTAAAAATTGGTATATACAGTCGTCTTGGGTAGTACATGGAAGATTTATGGGTACAAGAGGTGAAGGTCATCCTTTGACCTGTGACCCATGTCTCTCATATTTTGACAATTTAAGACACCTCCTCAAAAGCCACAGGGCTAATTCTAACCAAATATCATACACAGCCTCCAGGGGCTGATGGAACAAAAATTTATCTAGCAGTCTAGGTCACATGACCTACATGGCCACCACATTCAGGTGAGCGATTCAGGGCCTCATGGCCCTCTTGTTTTTAATTGCTTTATATTAGTTAAATATGTTACTTTAAATGCAGCAGTTTTAATTTTTGTCCAGTACTATACTACAAGTATATAGTAAACTGACTTTACCTTTGATCAGTGGGGTGATTGCAGAAAAAAAAAATGTTATCTACTATCAGTAAACTGTGGTGCTGACAGGCTTATATGGATACATACCTTTTAGCAGGTAATTTATATTAATTAATTAAACTGTTTTATTGCAGGCGATTTTTATATTGATTGATTAAAATTAGCATGTGTAATTATGCGCTGCATTACATGTATTATATATCTTTGAAATAAGGGAGCCTGTTATGAAAAATTGATGCTCTTTGCATTGTGTTTTGCAGATACTGTATTAATCCTATTAAAAACCCCCAGTCTAATAAATACTTCCTATCACTTTTTCCAGAAATAATACTTTCTCTCACTTTTTCCAAAAATAATCTTGTACTGACTTGCAAAACTTGATAAATTTCAGGTTTAAGGAAGGAAGGACTTATCAGAAATTTCAAATTTTGCAAACTGTAGACAGAATCAGGTGAAAAGTGATAATTAATATTCTCAGTCTACCTGTTGTCGTTGGAAATTAATACAGCCGGAGTTTTACTTTAATATGACATTAAATAATTACCATAATGTGCGTAAGTATTGGGACACCTAAAATAATGAATTTTCCATTTGTCCCAAATGGAAAATTTATTATTTTAAATGTCCCAAAATTTAGGCTCATTACAGTTAGTAAGTAAGAAACAAGGTACCCGATGCCTGTTGAGGGTTAGCAAAATCATGGGCATGTGGTCTTTCTTTATAAATATGACATTTAATAATTACCGTAATGTGTGTAAGTATTGGGACACCTAAAATAATCAAATTTTCCATTTGTCCCAAATGGAAAATTCATTATTTTGGGTGTCCCAAAATTTAGGTTACAATTTGGGACCTGATGCCCGTTGAGGATGAGCAAAATCATGGGGATGGTGTATCAAAAGTGCCTCAAAAGTGCCAGGCTGATCAAAACCTAATTCACTGTCCACATGGAGTCAGCATAGACCCTTAGCTGCCTTTACACAGACAGCAAAGACTAAGACTGATCAGACTGGGCAGTTGCCCAGGCTCTTAGCTCACATGCCACTTTGTTGGTTTTGGCGTGTTGTGGCTTATATACAGCTTTGTTGGAGCCTGGGTAGCTCAGTAGTTTAAGCCCTGGCCTACTGATCTAGCGGTCACAGATTCAAGCCCTGCTGGAGGCAGAAATCTTTCCAACCATAAATGGGGTTCCATTGCACACAGCCTTTCATTGTCAGCCTTCCATTGTCCTGATATGACTATAATATTGCTGAAAAGGACGTAAAATCGCAAGTCATCCATCCATCTCTGCTGATGTTCAGTGGCACTGCTACCTGTGACTTCTTCCATCTCTGTTGGCTTGAAGAAATGGAAAGGGTGCAGCACCCATTTGGAAATATTTACATTCTTGGTGTATTTACTGAAAAGCTCTAAAGTAAACCATTGGAACGTGATGTAGTTTACATTCCAATAATTACATTGAGACACGCGACGTCAATGACGTCAGAATAAACCATGGCTCTCTACAATTTGATTGGATGTCAGCAACGTTATGATGTCATGCATGCCGTTCTGTTGTTAGCAGAAACACTGCGTGTACATGTTTTACTGCTTCAATTTTAGCGCTTATATGATGATTTTCCATGAAATATTTGATTGTAACGAATGTAAATATAAGCAATGAACTTAATTTTTCTGATGTTTATCGAAGTGTAAACTAAATTGGGTCACTAGCAAAGTTTACATGAACCCCTTCGGGGTTCGTTCACTTTGCACGTGACCCAATGTAGTTTACACTTCGATAAACCTCAGAAAAATGAAATTCATTCCTTAAATGAACAATGACCGCCTGTGTGAAAGATGATTAAATGATCCCATATAGCCTTTCAGGTCACTGAGGCACTTATACAGATGATTTGCTGTTGTTGTTTTATTGCTTTATGTCCATGGTAACCACACTATTTCTGAGCAGGCTTAGGCTGCCTTTAAAGCAGTTAAACAGTACTTGGTGCTGATACTTCCGCCAGTAACTGACAACAGTTACTGTCCTTCTTGAATCAGCGGAAGAAGAAACAAAAGTATGCGGCTGGACCGGATATGGAATCAAGAATCTCTGGTTCTTGAGTCAGGTGTGCTACCAACTGCCCTACACGGCCCGGCACTACAGATGAGTTTACACCAATACCTTTCCACCCACTCCTGGCTTCAACTGCCCTAGCTGAGATAGCCAAGTCCATCCCTGTCAAGGGAATATTAGCATGTGCATGCTGATAAAGTCTTACCCATTCACTCTTTAGTGTTTGCCCCCAGATAATTATCCAATCAGAGATCATTGGAAATTTCAAATTTTCATGTACACTGGTCACGTATTCATTAAGACTGTCTTCACCATTAAATCTACTAAAGACCTGAAATCAAAATATAAATTTTTATCTGGGACAGACACTAAGCCGGTGAAAGGCTAGGAAGAGAAATCTGTGCAATTAAGAGCCCTCCGCTCGCTACGCTAGCTCCAGGCTCTCAATTTGGAAGATTCTAACCTATACATAGATTTCTGTGGAGTCTATAGACTCACTTGTATCAGACTATACAATTATTCAAAAATAAAGGCATCAGAAAAAGTGTTTTATTAGGATATTTGCTATTTTATAGCACTTAATTGGGTTTTTAATTGATGTTCAGATGTTCTTTTATGTTAGTAACTTGAAAGAGCATTTAATTAGTAGTTCATAGGGGATGTATTTACCCTAAAGAGTCTAACAGAATTACTGGACCATACAAGGAGCATTATTATGGCAAAAATTACAGTTTTTAGACAGATCGGTTTGAGCAAGCAGTGCAGACCCAGATCAGACTGCTCCTTTAGGACCGGTTTGATCAGGGTCTACACTGTGCCATTCCATATGCATGTTTCATGCATTTCTGAATTGTAAAAAGCAAACTGTTCCATATTAGAATAATTATTTACAGTAATTATTTTAGGTGTCCCAATTTTTAGAATTTTTGCAGTAGTTGTAGAAAGGCTGAAGAAGTGTCCAGATATTTAGTTTACATATGGTACCTTAAAAGCGCATTTAATTGTAGTTCTTGGGGGGCGTAAATTAAGTTCACTCTTTAATGTTCCTCGCAACATTAATAATTCTGTTCTAGTAATGCTCCTTATATCACGGATAATTATGTTTCATTCTTGAAAAGAGAGACTTTTCTCTGTAATTATTAGGTTTTATATTTTTTTATGAAAAGAAAAATGATTCTGGATTTTTATTACAAGAACATTTGTTCCTTAATTATACCTTTTACAGTCTTTAGGCTTTGAGATATCAGCTAAATCCTGACAAAACCTGCCTGATGCCTTGTGACCTCCAGAACACAAAATTGGAACAGAATGCTCAGTATTCAAACCAGGCCCCAAGGTTATAAAACTTTTTTCATGCTCAACTCAGCTGAGCATGAAATTTTACCTGCTAATAAACAGCAAATTACTGATAAGTACAGTTGTTTTCTTGCTCAGTTCAGCTGAGTATGAAATTTTCTCTGCTTTTGAGTATGAAAATGCCAACATTAGTTGGCATTTTCATATTTATCAGCAGAGAAAATTTCATGCATATTTATCAGCAGAGAAAATTTCATGCTTTTGAGTATGAAAATGCCAACATTAGTTGGCATTTTCATATTTTATCAGCGAGAAAATTTCATGCTCAGCTGAGTTGAGCAGCAAAAATAAATGGTCCGCCGTATTAAAAATAGTTACAATGAAATTCATTAGTCAAAACTAAGCAACAGTTAATGATTCACAGTATTCAAAACAGGAGCAGTACATATGTTCTTTATTATTCAGAACAGTAACAGTGATAATCAATATTCAAAATGGCAATGTTATATGATCTCCAGTATTCAAAACAGCAACAGTGATGTTTGTATTCAAAACAGCAGCTGTGGTGTTTAGTGTTCAATGCAGTAACGTTGGTATGCCGTATTCAAAGCAGCAACAGAATTGCTGATAACTACCATCCAAAACAACAATGAACCCTAGTATTCAAAACAGCAGCAATAATGCTCAGTAACTACCATCCAAAACAACAATGAACCCTAGTATTCAAAACAGCAGCAATAATGCTCAGTATTTAAAGTAGAAACACTTTTGTCATATTCAAAAGAACAACAGTGATTTTCAGTATATTCAAAACAGCAATGGTGAATCCCAGTATTTAGAACAGCAAATGTTTGGTACTCAAAACAGCAACTGTGGTGTGTAGTATTCATTGCAGGAATGTTGATGTCCAGTATTCAAAACAGCTACAGTTATGTCCAGTATTCAAAACACCAAATTGGTGATGTCAGGTATTCAAAATGGCAAAAGTGATGTCCATATTCGAAACAGCTACTCTAGTATTTAAACAGGAACAGTTAGGCCCAGTATTCAAAACAGCAACAGTAATGTCCAGTATTCAAAACACCAAATTAGTGATGTCGGGTATTCAAAATGGCAAAGTGATTTTCATATTCCAAACAGCTACTGTAACAGTGATGTCATGTATTTAAACAGGAACGGTTATGCCCAGTATTCAAAACAGCAACGGCAATGTTCAGTAGTCAAAACAGCAACAGTGATGCCTGTTATAATGGATGAATAGATGACTTGCAATTTTACGTCCTTTTAACAGTATTTCAGTCATATCAGGATGTTGGGTTGTTGATAATGAAAGGCTTTGAGCAATGGAACCCCGTTTACAGTTGAAAAGATTCCCACCTACATCGAGACTAGAATCAGGGACTGCTAGGCCAGTAAGTCAGTAACCTACTGAGCTACCAGGGCTCCTCTGCCTGTTATGAACAGTTACACAGTACTGATGATGCTCAGTAGATTGATCAGATCACTGTTACTGGACATCAGATTTTAATGGGAATTAATGACAGGATGATGATTTGGTGTTGGATATTTCTACTTCTATTGGCTTAATTGAAAATTGTCCCAAATTGTCCCAAACTACTGATATCTCAAAGTAAATTTTCTGGTAAAAGCAAGAAATGTGTCTAAGTGTATTCTAGGGTACTTTGGGATATCAGCATTTGAGATATTGAGAGTTGACTGTATTTTTATTATATTAACATTTCAAGTGTTAACCTAAATTTTTGGCATATCTTTAACTCATTAATGCTACCTGCAAAATTTATCAAGGTTTATCTGTTTAAATAAGCATAAAACAGGTGATTTCTCTGCAGGGAAAAGTGATCTGTTTTACAAATTTGGCCTGTCTGTATTTTATATCTGTTTGATCTAATTATGATAATAAGGCCAGTAGTTGAAAATTTATAGTTTGACAGATTCTACCACTCATTGGAGAAACCATCTATTAGATGGATCCCTCCCCCCCCCCCCCCCCCCCCCCCCCCCCACTCCCTCCCATAGAATGTTAGTCTTCTGTTATTCTGCCATATATGGATCCAGATTTTGGGGATTGTTTTTGTGAGAAGAATAAATTGAAAAGGACTAAATGGAAATAAATAATATGTGACTGTTCTTGGAAAAGAAATGAGCCCTTTTATCCCATATCCAAATATTTTGTACCATTCCCAGTAAAGGTTTAAGTTTTAGGCTCACTATAAATTGTTCTGGGATTAATTGTGATACAAAATCCCATGTCAGCACTTACCGCCAACATCTTGATTTCTGTGCAACATTAGAAAACGGTTATGAGTTGCTTGTCTAAGCCTCGACTTGCATTACTTACGGCTACTCAGAAAATGAATAATTGTTTTGCATAAAATTTATCTTTAAAGGCTTTACATTTAAATCACCAACTGTGGTCAAAATCAAGACTTATCCATAGACCCTAATGCAAAATAAATCTTGTTAGGAGAATAACTGAGATTTTAAAGTGCTGTAAAATGGGAGTAAAACAATTAAGAAAATAATTTTTGCCTAAACAATTTGATTTTCCCATAACTTCATGGTGGCATAATTATCAGGAATGGATGATTTGGGTTTACAGAAAAGATATTAAAAAAGGGAAAACAGTTTTATCCATTATCAACAACCATAATTTGGTAAATATTCAGACTCCTTAAATAAATTATTGTTATGTGTCCTGGTTTCAATGTAATACTGCTTTAATATTGGGACACCTAAAAATAATTAAATTTCCATTTGGAACAAATGGAAAGTTAATAATTTTAGGTGTCCCAATAGTTAATACTTATATTTATGTGTCCCAAAACAAATTATTACTTATATATTGGGACACCTTAAATAATTATTTTTTCATTTTTGACAATAATAATTTTAAGTCGTCTTAATACTAAAGTATATTATGTTAGTCCTGTGTATTTGGACACAAATTAAGCAAAATTTTGTGGTTTGGCTGAATGTAAGGATTTTTTTTTTTGTAGTTTTATCATTGGCAGCCTGGCTAGCTCCCATGTTTGAGAGCATGATCAGAGTGTGAGGCTTGAGACTGACAATAGTTTCAGTAAAAAGTTGAAATGGACTAAGACAGACAATACACAGATAAATAGACTACTGTTGACCATGGAGCTGCATAGAAAATGTTTGGCCAGTGGTTTTAATTATATAGCTTATGAATTGTAAAAAGGTCAAGAATTGGGTCAGGTATACCAGAGCAAGCATGAGGATCATGTTTAGTACCAGTCTGATTTGGATGGATACCATTGGCTATTTAGCGAATCCAGATTTATACTGTCCAATACATATGTTGGCTGTCATGTGAAATAGACATTGTGCCATTTGTATATGTAAATGATTAAAATCAGTATGTGCATCAGCTCTGACTGATCAGAGTCTGTGGTTTTATTTCTAGATTCCACTGAATTCATAGATTGTATACAAAAAGAAGACTGCATGGATGCACAGGCTGATCTGAGTCTTCACTATCTGCACATACCTCAATGTCCCTTTTCATGCGACACCAATCATAATATTTGTTCAAGATTTATATAAGTGATAATTTCAAATAAGTGCTTATATTTATCATATAGAGGAAGCTCATATATCAAGATTTTAGGTGGCATCATGTGGAAAATGTACCTTAGAGCATTCAGCAATGTATGAACATTTATTCAGTTATATGAATGTGTATTTTCCTCCTCTAAAACAAGCCCCAAAGATGTCTACAGTAGAACTTGATTGGCTCAAACAGGCTTGAGACCATGAAAATTAGTTCCAGCCAAGGAGACCATGAAAATAAGTTCCAGCCAAGGGTAGTTCTAGCTATCCAGGGTTAGTTTCTAGCAGGGAATTGTAAGAGAAGGAATAACAACAGACTAATTGGACCAATTAGCACCAATTAAGTCATGTAGAATCTATATGGAGACTACTCGGAGAGGTGCTAATCAATTTGATAACATTGTACCCCATCATCGTTACCGACACACCTAGACAAAGAGCCGATTCTTATCGCAGTCTCAGTAATTTATCGAGTGAGGCACCTGTTAATTTTCTTAATTTTATAAATTAGAACAATTTAGGTAAAGTGTGCGTAATCACAGTTAAGTGTGGCGTGTAAAGCAGAGTCATGCGGTTTTTCAATCATCCAAATCGGACCACAAATAGTTAACTTACAGCGTTTCAAAATATTTCGTCTCCTATAAAAAAGGGAATTTAGGCAATTTTTATATTAAATTTTAAAGGTCTTCCGGCGAAGTCCGGAAAATAAGGTCAAGTTCATATGAGAATAAAACATGTAAGGATAATCACTGTCTAAATGTCTTGAGTGCGCACCGATGCGAACATTGAAAAAATATGAGTTAATGTTGACCGGTCATTATCGAATAAAGCAAATTTCGAGGTATGAAAAAAAGAAAAGGAATGTAATTTCATGCCTTATGGTAGGATACGCATACACATAGTGGTACGGGAGCTATGTTTTTACATCACATATGGCTGCTCCGAGCATGCGTTAACTGCCCAATTATGGTCACTCCGAGTATGTACGGGGCTTTAGAAGCGGTCTCTTAATCAGCATTAGGGTCAGGATCAGGGTCGACCTTAAGTTGAAGGTAAAATCAACAAGGGAGCTTAGAAAAGGTTGTATTAAAAACATCATCGGCATGCATTAAACCTCTGGGATTTTGGGCCATTTGCAAGTTCATAGTCATCCTATGAGGCCATAGTATCAGATTGGGCCGTGCGCTGTGTGAGCAATTTATAAGGCTAGTTAAGTTAGAACGATTTTCCAGTAGTCAGTTTAATGTCTAAGCAATGACACATTAAATAAATCATAAGGGTATGCAGGAATACTGCAGTTTGATAGTTTTCCAGAAACTTCGTAGGCGTCCGTCAATTCTTATTAAAATCACACAGTGACTAAAATGCGGGAACAATGCGCAATGTTTTGCAATTTGGAAATATTTCTATAGTGTTTGTCTTTTACTTCTCGTAATATCAACCCATAAGACTAATTTGAAAGCGTAAATATGTAAATTTCAAATTTTAACTTCATAAGACGCCAAATTTCAGAGAATAAGAAATTGACCATGCGCCCAGCGAAGACTAAGATCACCCTTTCATCGGTCCAGTCACTGAGATCAGTCTTCGCTGTGCGCGTTATGCAGCTGAGGACCAAGCCTTTCTTAGGCGGAAAGCCTACTCTGTTCTGACTAGATAGGTCATGGGAGGCTGATCGAAGGCTTCTCCGGGCATACACCATTTTCCTTTTTCTCATACGCAGCGCATATTATAGAAATCGCCTCCTTGAGAAAGGGAAACTTCTCACAAGCCCATGAAAAAGTCACAAATGTCAAATATGGAACGAAATATTATTTGTATTTCTTTGTATATCTATTTTTCACTTGCAAACTTTGCTCACGACCAAGAAAGCAAGTTGGAAACGTCAATTTGACGCAAAACGGCTATAGAAAAGGTTGTGTCTCTGTCATGATGGCTGACGCCTTTGAATTAACTGAATTGTTGCAATTTTAAAGCATTAAGAAACAGAAAATTTGACTATTTCAGTGTAAGATCGAGTTTAATTCCAGTCTGAACGCTTCGCAGCTCGTAAAAAAATACTGCTTTGGGTGTCCTTTTGGTGAAATAAAAATCGATCTTAAACTGAAAAATTCAAATATCCTCTATATACATAAGTTGTTAAATGAAGATCACAGCCAGTTGCGCATGCTCGGTTAGACGGTTTCACTATCGGATAACCGGCAGGACAGTAATCTTGCGCAATTTTCACAAGTACTTATCAATTTATTGCAATTAGGTGATAAAGAGTCGGTAACGATGATGGTACTTTTGAAGTGGGTTCTGTTGTTATTCCTTCTCTTACAATTCCCTGGTTTCTAGTGACCTCTAGAGACCAAGGAAAGACTTCTAGCCAGGCAGGGTTAACAAGCCATCAGGGTTGAGCCACTTAAGTTCTACGATAAGATTGTGAGATTGTTTTGGAAGGGAAAAGCCCATCTTATAGCAGAATTGACAACAAATCTAGTTACAATATTTTGGGGTCATTTTTGAGGGGGCAAACCTGTTATGTATGCACACAGCCTTGCATTCTGGTCAGAGTCTTCCCTGTTTATTAAAATAATCATCAAATATAAGGGAATCCACAAAGTGAAAAGAAAACATTACATGCATGTGTGAACAAATTAACCCATTCCATTCGGGATCTGGGCAAACAGTTTGGATCCAGATCAGGCCCCACAAGCGTGGGGCCTGATCTGAGATCCAAACTGTGTTTGCTGCATAGACATCATTTGTACAGGAGTTAGTTAGACCAATATTGTCAAAATATTCTTGATTAACCCACGACAATTCAGCAGACGACAATTTCAGCAGACGACAAAAAATACCCGGAATGCAATGGGTTAATGCACAGGCTGTTGAGAGTGCTTGGTGTAAGCATGTAGCCTAAAGGCCCATTTTCATTTCTTACCACCCATTAGGAGTTGAGACACACAGAAAAGATGCTTGATATAAACAGAGCATCCATGCAGGCTGGTCAGAACATTTGCTGATCACACAAAATGAATGGTCTCCAAAGTAAAGGCTCTGATTAGACTATGGTCTCAGAGGCCAGGTTTGCATATTTGCTATAGGGCCCCCTTATGTTAAGCACCATTTTTACCTGTTTCAGCAAAATATTTACATCAGTACTTACAATAGCTGCACAAGAATTCAGTAGCTCAAAATTTATGGATATACATACATTATAAAGGTATTTTAAAGTTTCTGACCGATTTCAGTGCATACAAAAGTGCATCATTTAATTTTAAATTAGCATTTTTTGGAAGTCAGTTTTATGGCTTAATTATTACAATAATACTAATTAAGTCAGAACAATTTTAACCTACCCCTTTAGGGGTATCTTGGCAAACAGTTTGGATCCAGATCAGACCCCACAAATGAGGGGCCTGATCTGAGATCCAAATGGTTTGCTGCCTAGACATCATTTCTACAAGAGTAAGTTAGACCAATATTGTCAAAATATTCTTGATTTTTGATGCAAACGACAATTTCGACAGACGACAAAAAATACCCAGAATGCAATGGGTTAATTAAATTTTCATTGTACTATTTTCAGGTTGCCTATATGAGGAATGTGGAAGAAGCTCGCCGCTGTCATCATAGGAATACTGTTTGGCTATTGCTTAATAGATGACTTTAATCCAGGTATGTCATCATAGGAATACTGTTTGGCTATTGGTTAATTTAGATGACTTTAATCAAGAAATGTCATCCCCCACCCCCATATTTTATATCAATTAACAAGCAGTGACCAGAAGTTCTTTATATTACTTTTCATCCTTTATCTTCGATACTGTAATGAGAATGGAGGGGTCATGCAGAAGAAGAAAATAAAGAGAATGATAAATAAATTATTAAATTTACTACAGATTTGATGTTGCTTTTGGTCACAGCTTGCTTATTGATATAAAATATGAGCAGCAACACGAGATAACCAACAATGTGGTTGTGCGCCCAGCGCAGACTCAGATCAGCCTGGGTGTCCGCCCAGTCTGATCAGAATCCTCGCTTTGGGCTTAAAGGGTAGCTAAGGGACTAAGCTACCTTCATGCGGACAGCGAAGACTCTGATCAGACTGGGCGGATGCCCAGGCTGATCTGAGTCTGCACTGGGCGCACAACCACTTTGTTGGTTTTCTTGTGTCGCGGCTCAAATATGTTGTTTTGGTGCTTTTGGCCATAAAATGAATAATCAGTATTTCCGCTAATGTTTGAAGGTCATTTTAATCAATGATAATTAAAATAGTACTGATACTTAATCTTATTAGTTGTTCTAGGGTGGGCTGCTGGTAGGGGGAAATTTGAGGTTAGTCCTGTGATAGCATTTCTGTTGCTTCTGTAAAAGCTTATAATTATGAGCCACGACATGAGAAAACCAACAAAGTGGCATGTGCCCCCAGTGAAGACTCAGATCAATCTTGACAACTGCCCAGTCTGATCAGAGTCTTCGCTGTCCACATGGAGGTAGCTTAGACCCTTTACTTCCCTATAAGCACAAGGCAAAGACACTGGTTGGACTGGGCTGCTGCCCAAGCCAATCTGAGTCTGCCCTGGACTTAGAACCACTTTGTTGGTTTTCTCTTGTCTTGGCTCATATTATGATCCCTCAGTAGGACTTCTCAGTGAGCAAGCAGTCCTAATGTAAGGGACGTTAATATATGTTTTCATGGAGAATATTTATACCGAAAATGGTATTGAAATTATCATCCAAAATTCTTCATACCTGCAGCTTTTGATGTATTGCATGTCAGAATATAAATTTAAGAAGAATTCAGTTGTTAAATTTTACTGCAAAGTTTTATCGGCCTGTCCTGGTGCTTGGAAAAAAACATTCTATTTTAACAATGAAAGAACAGACAACAAATTGTCAAAATTTTAATGCGTTGTTTTGCTGTAACAATTACATGACTGGGACACAACCTCAGTTCTCTTTTGTTAAATGCCACCACTAATAAATGCCCTGAAAATAGTGGCCAAAGAACAGCAAGATTGGTGGCTTATACAGTGGACCCACTTTACAATGACAGCATTTGTTCCCAAAAATTTTGACGTACAACTGAATTTGCTGTTGTAAAGAACAGCAAGATTGGTGGCTTATACAGTGGACCCACTTTACAATGAAGGCATTTGTTCCCAAAAATTTTGACGTACAACTGAATTTGCTGTTGTAAAGAACGCATATTTAAAACAATTTAGCCATTCAGTGCAAATTAGAATGTCTTTATAAAGAATTTTGCTGTTGTAATGAGTGCCCTTGTGAAGAGGGTTGACCGTAACAGACTATTTTTGTTACATGTTACTGAAAATGTCAGAACAGAATTTTTGTTTTCATTTAGATGATGTCAAAGGCAAGCGAGTCCTTATCACAGGAGCTTCCACGGGTATTGGCGAGCAGTTGGCTTACCACTATGCCAGGTTAGGTGCTGATGTCATGGTGACAGCAAGAAGAGAAAATAGACTAAAAGAGGTACTTTCTTCCAATACTTCCACCATATTTCTGCATTTACATATATACCTTTCCTTAAATAGAAAAGACTTAAAGAGGTATTGACTTCAGCTTTACTCATATATGACCTATGTGTTGATTGGACGTTAAACCTGAATTCACATTTTTAAGGCAGCAGTGTTGGTGTAAACTTTGCATCAAGTTTTCTGGTTTAGCTCTGTTTTGTGACACACAGACAGGCGAGACACTGCTTCTGGGGAGTTCTTGTTGTGAAAGGAAATAGAAGATCTTACACGAGCGGTCATTTCATATGAAACAAGCTTTTGGAACAAATTCTTTCCATTAAGAGTTGAGGAGTCCTGGTGGTTCATAGGGTTAAGTGCTTGACTCGAGAAGTCCTGAGATCGATTACTGTAAGCCAAATCTTTTCAGTTGTATAAGGGGCTTAGTTGCACACAGCCTGTCATTATCACCCTACCGTTGCCCTGATATGACTGAAATTTTATTGAAAAGAACATAAAATGGTAAGTCATCCATCCATCTATTTAAGAGTTGACCACTGTTGAGACGGACTGCAAAAATGACTTGTAAAGTCTCTTACCCTGAAAGTGTATCCATTCATTTACCATATTTTATTTAGTTAAAAAAACATGGTTTACACTTCCAAATCAACCTCAAAAATCTAGATACATCTTATGAGATGGACCTAGATTTTTGGGATTGTTTTGTAAGGGAAACCCCCATCCTAAAGCATAATCACATGGTTTAGATATTTTGGGCTATTCCTGAGGAGGGAAAAGCCCCATCTTAGAACAGGATAAATATGATAAATAATCTGTCTAACAGGTTGTTGCCAAATGTCGAGAGCTTGGTCACAGTGGTGGGAAGTACCACTATGTTGTAGCAGATATGGCCGACCTGAAATTTACAGAGACAGTAGTGCAGGTAAGCAAAATTCTTGTGCCCTTGTATGTTTCCCTTCCAAAACAATCCCAAAAACCTAGATTTGTCTTATAAGACAGATCTAGGTTGTTTAGGATTACTTAGGAATCTAATAGCTCAAGAATATCCAGATCAGACTGCTGTTAAAGGAAGCAACAAAACTACCCTACAAATCTAGACTGCTCTAAATTTTGTGGATTGTTTTGGAACAGCAAAACACACCTTACAGCAGAAGTACAAAAACTTGTTTATATGTTAGAAGTCAGTTTGGAAGGAAAAGAGATCATCTTATATAACCTACTAACCACAGCACACAAAAATGCTGCTTCACACATTTAAATTTGTGACCAGCAAAGACTCAGACCAGCCTATGCATGTGTGTGTTTGACCAGAGTAGGGTTTTTCCTAGGAATTAATTTTATGGGACACATGTTCCTATGGTCATTTATTTTGAGGTAATTTTGGCCCTTCTTGGGGGACATTTACTAGAACATATCAGAAATAGACCAAAATTAAGGGAGATATCTACCGGTATGTCTGCCTCTGAAACATTTTAGGGATCAATTGGAGCAAAAAGGGCCAAATCTTGTATGTTTGAGGGACAAGGAAAGCCCTGCCAGAGCCTTTGCTGTTGATACACATTATGTATTAACCTAAGAACACAGGGCTCAAAATAAGACATATACTAAAACATGGAGTGGGGTCTACCTTTGGAGTGGAGTCTTGGAGTGGAGTGTTTTTTTGGAGTGTTGTTAGCTCACCTGGCCCGAAGGGCCATAGTGAGCTATTGTCATACCAATACGTCCGGCGTGCGTCGTGCGTCGTCACACAATGTGTCCGTCAACACCTAAAAACAAATATTCAAACATCTTCTTCTGTAAAACTACTGGTCCCATGGTTCTCAAATTTCACATGGAGCATGACCTGACTCCAGGGTCTCAGAATTGTAAAATTGGGTCAGGTTGAAAATCCAAGATGGCCACCGTTACTAAAAATAGCAAAAACAACAAAATAAACTTCTTCTCCAGAACCACTGGGTATATTTGTCTGAATTTTGGCATGGAACATCAGTAAAACCTTGGTATTCAAAATTGTAAAAATGAAAAAAAAATCTGTAGCGGAGTTTTGTCACAGTGACCTACTTTCTGTTTATGAATGTAATTTTGCTCAAATGCCAATGTCAAAAAAGGACCTATTTAAACAACTTCAAACAACTTCTTCTCTAAAACCACTGAACCCATGGATCTCAAATTTCACATGGAGCATGACCAGACTGCAGGGTTTCAAAATTGTAAAATTGGGTCAGGTCAAGAATCCAAGATGGCCGCCGTTACTAAAAATAGCAAAAACAACAAAATCAACTTTTTCTCCAGAACCGTTTGGTATATTTGGTTGAAAGTTTGCATGGAACATAAATGGGGCCTTGGTATTAAAAATTGTAAAAATAAAAAAAATCTATAGCGGAATTAGGTCACAGTGACTTACTTAGTGTTTACAAGACCGATTTTGCTCAAATGTCAATATCTCAAGAAAAAGCAACCAATTCTGACCAGATTTGGTCAAAAATGGTTCTTGAATGGAATTATTTCAATTTTGTGCCAGTTGACTATCCAAGATGGCCACCATGGGGGCCGTTACTAAAAATAGCACAAAGATAAAAATGACAATTACTCAAGAACCCTTGAATGGAATTGGACCAATTTTGTTTCAGAATGTTCCTTGCATGAAGCCGTTTCGATTAATTGCAATTTGGCATTCCAAGATGGCCACCATCTGGTGTTACTAAAAATAGCACAAACATAAAAATGACAGTTACTCAAGAACCCTTGAATGGAATTGGACCAATTATGTGTCAGAATGTTCCTTGCATGAAGTCGTTTCTATTAATTGCAATTTGGCATTCCAAGATGGCCACCATCTGCTGTTACTAAAAATAGCACAAAAGATGAAAATGACAATATCTCAGTAACCGCTGAATGGATTTTGATGAAATTTGTGTCAAAATGATTCTTGCATTGAGATGTTTCAAAAATATCTAACTGTAGACCAGTCATATTGGCCTCTGTTACTAAAAATAGGAAAATGTGAAAATTAGAAAATGTCAATGGAATTGGGCTAATTTTGTGTCAGAATGTTCCTTTCATTAAGCTTTTTCGATTTTTTCCATTTTGGCATTCCAAGATGGCCGCCATCTGCCGTTACTAAAATTAGCACAAAACATGAAAATGAATATATCTCAGTAACCGCTAAATGGATTTAGATGAAATTTGTGGTAAAATGATTCTTGCTTTGAGGTGTTTCAAAAATTAACAAATATAGATACGTCAAGTTGGCCTGTGTTACTTAAAATAGCAAAATGTGAAAATTGGAAAATTACGATGGAAATGGACCAGATTTGTGTCAAAATGGTCCTTGCATGAAGGCTTTTCGATTTTTTGCATTTTGGCAATCCAAGATGGCCGCCATCTGCCGTTACTAAAAATAGCACAAAACATGAAACTGGCAATATCTCAGTAGCCCCTGGATGGATTTTGATGAAATTTGTGGCAAAATGATTCTCGCATTGAGGTGTTTCAAAAGTAAATAAATAAAGACCAGGCAAGCTGGCCTCTGTTACTAAAAGTAGCAAAATGTGAAAATAAGAAAATCTCAGTGGAATTGGACCAATTTTGTATCAGAATGGTCCTGTTGCATAATAGCCAGGTGAGCGATATCAGGCCCATTTGGGCCTCTTGTTTGAAGTTGAGATTTGGAGTGAACTTACCTGACTCTGTTGGGAAAATGTCTAGAAAAGTAACCATGCCTCACCATTCATGGGCAATGACCATTTGCAAAGGGGCATGTTCTAATTTCTGGCCTGGCCTGATTATGTGAAATGACATAAAAGCTTGCTTGATTGCATAATACCATGGACCAAGCAAGGCCAGGCCAAGTATACTTTAAGGAAGCAATAATTAAACATTTTGGCCATACTGCATATAAATTATCAGCAGCATACTGTCTTTGCAGTTTGAAATAGGCCTCTTTGAGATACAATAATTTATCTTGTCAAATTCTAACCAAATTAAATTGTACCATCTGACTGTTGGAAAAGATGTATACATGCACTTACTTGCTTCCTGACTCACTGGCTGGCTGGGGTGGTGGTCCACTTATATACTTACTTCATTATTGAATATGTCTTTCCTTTGACATGGCCAACTTATTTGTACACTGACAATGAAATCATGAGCAGTAGATCTGGTTTTAATTCCTGTACTCTCCGAGTCAAAGAGAGGTCATCTTTTGACCTTGTGTCACTTGTTACCTGACTTCAAAACAACACTCCAAAAAAACACTCCACTCCAAGGCTCCATTTCAAAGGTTGACTCCACTCTATGTTTTAATATATGCCCAAATAAAGGCTCCAGCTTGGTAGACTGGCTGCGGATTCCAGTAATAACTGAAGAGATGTAACTGAAAGATGGTAAAACTAAAAAATAAGAAATAGTCGTGCATCACTGGACTAAGTTCAGCTGTCAGAAAATGTTTCACTCCTTTTGCACTATTTTATGACAGTGTAATTTTATAGACTGGAGCCAGTCCACTAGCTAGACTGCACAGAGGCATAGACTGGTTTGAAATGATATTTTTCACATTTTTGAATGACACAGCTCATTGGTAGTTATCTTTTCTCTTTCAACAGGAGACGGTAACCAAACTTGGTGGGCTGGACCACCTAGTTCTGAACCACATCATTCTTCTCAAACTCTGGCATTGGGAAGGGACAAAGGACAATCTTACATTACTTGACAAAGTTCTAAAAGTGAACTTCCAATCATACGTATATCTTGCATCCCATTCACTACCTCATCTAGAGAAAAGCCGCGGCAGTATTATAGTTGTTTCATCTTTAGCGGGTAAGGGTTCTATTTATTTGGCATCCTTCCTCTTAAAAATAGCCCCAAATGTGTAAATCAGTTGTATTTATTCTGCTAAAGGATGAGGTATTTCCCTTCCAAAACAATCCCAAAAATCTAGATCTGTCTTATATGATGAATCAAGATTTTTGGGTTTGTTAATTAGACAGACCTAGATTTTTTGGGATTATTTTTTTGGAGGCCTTCCAAAACAATCTAAAAAAATATAGATCTGTCTTATAAGACAGATCTATAATTTTGGGATTGTTTTGGAAGTTACTTGTAAGACAGATCTAGATTTTTGGGATTGTTTTAGAAGTTAGAAGACAGATCTAGATTTTTGGGATTGTTTTGGAAGGGAAAAATCCCATCTAACAGCGGAAATAATGAGTAACTATAGGTCGGCCGCGCTATAGTGGCAATGTTTTGTTTACATTTTTAATGTCAACAGTACCTGTACTATCATTACGGTGCAGTTCATGTAACTTCTTGACCTGTTGTCATAATGGCACATTACGGTTCACTGGCAGTTCTAATTTATCTAAATGACACTTTTTGAAAGCTTAAAGACAGGAACTGTCTCTAGTTTAAGAATATCATTGATAACAAAATTGATAGAAACAAAATTATTCAAATCTATTCTTTCATTCCCGTGAGTTGGATAAGCTGAACTCTGCTATATAGCCGATCAGTCACCAAATCAAAATAAACACAAAACAATAACATTGCCAACTTATCGCGACCGGACTATAGGGGTGCATATTGTGAAAGAACATATCATCTAAGACATTTTCTTGTAAGCTATTTGGCTATAAGACAGTTTTCACCCTCTAGAATGTACCCAAATAAGTAAATTGATTGTTGGCAGTTACGCTGTTATGCAGGTTTTCCCATCCAATATATCCTCAAAATTGGATGGATATATATTTTTGGGGTTGTTTTGGAGGGGGGAGGAGCCCCGGTAGCTCAGTGGGTTAAGCGCTGGCCTACTGATCTAGCAGACCGGGTTCGAGCCCCACTTGAGGTGAGAATCTTTCCCACTGTAAACGGGGTTCCATTGCACACAGCCTTTCATTATTACATTCCCATTGTCCAGATATGACTGAAATACTGTTGAAAAGGACGTAAAATCTCCAAGTCATCCATCCATTTATTTGGAGGGGGAAATTTTGTTTTATAATTGAATAAATTTGGTACATCCAACATCCCATTCACTACCTTATGTAGAGAGAAGCTGCGGCAGTATTATAGTTGTTTCATCTTTGGCAGGTATGTTGCTTTTTCTTTTTCAGGTAAAATAGCCCAGCCATTTGTAGCTATTTATTCAGCATCTAAATTTGCTTTGGACGGGTTCTTCAGTGGACTACGGCAGGAATTAGCCATGCGTAACTGTGATATTTCTATTACTTTGTGTATACTTGGTTTAATAGGTAAGTATAGATGATTTAATGATCAGGGCCCAGTTGTTCAAAACTAACAATGTGGTTAGTTAACGAAACATTAAATTTTCAAATGTATTCTACACATAAACAGACTTTTTTTTGTTGAAAAATGTGAGGAGCTTTTGTAAAAGCTTCTTACATATTTTTCAGCAAAAAATATTAAGACAATTAATTGATTTTGGCTCTACCAGAAGAATTGTTAACTAATGACTTAGTTAAGCTAACGACGCTTTGAACAGTTGGGGCCTTGATGATTCAGGTTTAACTGCCCGCTCAAGAATCTTCTTGTTATTTTGGTTGGGTGATGGAATGTGGAAGAAGATGATGAGTTGGAATACATTTTATGACATTTTGAACAGTAAAAACTCCTGTACTCACAAAGTTAATTTCTGGTCTTTGGATAAGTTTTACCAAAATTTTAACAAAACTTTATGTTAATGCACATATACTGTAATGACCCTAACTATTCGGACGGACACATATGAGCAAACATTGTAGGCCCAGATCAAACTGCTCCTGAAGGAGCAGTTTGATCAAGGTCTATAAAGTTTGCTATTCACTTAGCATCATTGGATACATAAACATGAGTAAAAGTCCAATTTCTAAGAATTTTCTAAGAATAATCGTCTGACTTTTGGGTGTCCGAAATTTAGGGTCAATACGGTATATGAGCCGCTACAGGACAAAACCAACAATATGGTTGTGCGCCCAGCGCAGACTCAGATCAGCCTGGGCATCCACCCAGTCTGATCAGAGTCTTCTCTGTCCGCATGAAGGTAGTTTGGACCCTTAGCTACCTTTAAGCGCTTAATGAAGAGTCTGAACAGATCGGGTGGATGCCCAGGCTGATCTGAGTCTGCACTGGGTGCAAAACCACTCTGTTCGTTTTCCCGTGTCATGGTTCATATATATAATGTGATGTCTTATTAGGTAACATAAAATTTGTGACTGTATCCTGTGATTAACTTTCATGTAGCAAACCTGACATCATTATGAAACAATGCTTCTCATTCGCTAACATGGTTTTACATCGCTGACAGCACTTGCTTTTTGTGCAAAGTGGTATGCTTTGAAAGTTGAAAATTTGCAAAAGTGCCAATTGTCATTTGGAGGGGTAAGTCAATGCTTTTATGATCGCAAATTGCATTTTACGGCTTCGTTGACACATTTGCATAAAATTACATTTGGGTCTATAAAACCTGCAATTTACCTCCCCAAATGCCAATTTGGAGTAGTTATCCCCAAAATAAAGTTTATTTTTATACAAAATTATCATCCATTGCATTCTGGGTATATTTTGTCGTCTGCTGAAATTGTCGTCTGCATCAAAAATCAAGAATATTTAACAATATTGGTCTAACTAACTCTTGTAGAAATGATGTCTAGGCAGCAAACAGTTTGGATCTCAGATCAGGCCCCACGTTTGTGGGGCCTGATCTGCATCCAAACTGTCCAGATGGAATGGGTTAAAAGCCTCCTACATCTGAATAGCTATCATTGTGCCTCCCATATTTGGAGAGGCGTTAAATGTAAGATATGCGGATACATCTCTATGTTTTAAAAGAGAAACATTCCCAGCCGGCACATGACATTGAAATGACATCGTACTGATGTCTATGTGATGTCATTTGACATCATTTGCCTGCTGGGATTGTTTGTGACTTCCTAATTGTCTCCATGGATTTCATATCTTTACATTTTAGGGGCTACATTTAAATGAAAGGATTTGCTCCCCTGAGAAGCAAATTATTTCCTTTAAAACAAGGCCCCAATGAAATGGAAGACATATTTTTCTCGGAAAAACAGTTACTCCCCAGAAGTGTTTCCGTTTGGCTTCATCTTAACACGCATCCATTCTTTTTCAGGGACAGATAATGCTGTAAACCAGCTACAGGATTATGGACAGGATTATCTCCTCTCAAACATCAGGGCGGCCAGCCCTTCAGACACAGCATTAGCGATCATAAAAAGTGGAACAGGGAGGGTGCGGCAGATGTATTACCCATCTACCCAAGTGATGCCATTTGTTATGATGAGAGATTTTTTTCCGAGCGTTGTTGATTTTATAAATAGATTTGTTTATACATTGAATTCCTAGTAACATAATTCAGGGCCCCAGTAGGGTTACTGGATACACTTTCAGGGGAAGCAACTCTGCCACTCATTCACTCACAGAAGAAAGAATTTTCCTCCTTTTCAAAAGGAAGCCACTCTAGAAGCAGCTGTTATTATAAAATTGGTGCTACTCTTAAAGAAAAGAATTTGCTCCCAGTGGGAGCAAATTCTTTCCCTTAAGAGTACTCCCTATGCCATTCACTCACAGTATAAAGAATTTTCCTCCATTTCAAAGGGAAGCCACTCTAGAAGGTGTTGTACATAAAATTGGGGCTACTCTCCAAGAAAAGCAGTGGGAGCAAATTCTTTCCTATAAGAGTACCCCCTATGAGAATCCTGCTAGAGTGATCTCCCTTGAAGGTGCATCCAGTCGCCTTGTATACACTTACTACTTGGACAACTGGGCCCAGTTGTTCAAAGCATCGTTTTGTGACCAGTCCAGGACTCATCAAGTCTTGTAGTAGACATAAACAGTGCTTCACTTTCCCCAGCAAACAGCTGTTAAAATCTGATAAGTACACATATCAAATACACATAATTACTTCCACGATTTGGAAGTAAATAAAGGGGAGAGTGATGGACTGTAAAATCAAGTGTGCTTATATTTTTGGCTAAAAATTGTGAGGAGCTTTTGCACTGCAAACTGCTTCACACTTTTTTGGCAAGAAATGTCAGAGTTTGAAAGTATACCTTCTCGTTAACTAATTGAATGTTGTTTGTATTGAACTGAGCCCTGGAAAGTATGTTCTCTCTTTTGTGTAATTATTTTATCAAATGGGTTGTGCCGCCAGAAATGGGCTGTGCCACCAGAAATGGGCTGTGCCACCAGAAATGTAGAATGGCTGTAAAGTGAACACATAGCTCAGCCTGTACATTTTCAGTCAACTAGTTAAGCTTATCATTCCGTACATTGCACAGAATCCATTATTAATAAGATGGTTAGTTACTGTCCCTCTGTGGAAATATCTAGCTGTCATGTTTCTATAGGGGGAAATCTGGTGCCAATCATCCAACTGATTTTTTGTGTTGAAGACCATTTCATTACCCGAGGTTCCTTCAGAAATGCTGAACCAAAGGAAATGGTCACAAAAGTGTGCTTCTGTCAACATCATGAGTTTTGTCATTTTCTCATGTTACGGCGACAGCAAAATGATGAGCCTAGGAAGCATCTTCTATAGATATATGTGTAAGTTTTAAATGATACCAGTTTTACATGTTGACATTAAAAAACTGAAAGATTGTTTTGATGCAATGTATGGTGGTTGTATTAATTCTTTGGTATATGTGGGCCAGTATTTACAATTTTCCTGTTGTGTATACTCAACAAAATAAATATGGGGTCAGATATATTTGGCATAAGCAAAATAATTTTAGTTCACAAAGTCTCCCTAATCATCTTTTAATATGATTCCTCTGAGCATCCATTTAACCAAGAAATCATTTTCATTGTAGAACATAATGTACCTATATTTGGACAGAATGGGTAAGAAAATTGATTATTATTTCTTTAATACTCAATGAATTTTCATGCGGTAAAGTGCAGATACCTCATCGTTTTGCAGCAAAGCCATCCTATAAGAACTGTTTTCATGCACAATTTATTTTTCACACAAGACTGAGCAAAGTATGAAAGTCTTTGCTTGACCTTGTGTGGAAACTATAGACCGTACCATAAAAGCGATTACACAGTCGTTTTCAATGAATAAAGACAAGGTATGTGCACGTTACTGCATGAAAATTCATTGAGCATTAATCTTCTTACCAGGTATGTCTAAATACAGGTACCAAATAACCAAAGTTTATGATTCTCCGCTTCCGTAGTTGTGTTTTCTTCTTCTTTTTTTTCAGTGTATTTTTAATTGTTGAATTACTGAGCTTCTAGTTGGTTTCAGTGTGTTTTAAACTTACTTTATGCACATCTTTTGTGTCCACAACAATTTTCACTTCTGGTGTTTAAATAAAAGTCTTGAAAGTAAATATTAGATATCTAAAAATACATTTTATGATGTTGCAGATTGGGATGCTATTGCTTATTTGAGCCGCGACACGAGAAAACCAACAAAGTGGTTGTGCGCCCAGCGAAGACTCAGATCAGCCTGGGCATCCGCCCAGTCCGATCAGAGTCATCGCTGTCCGCATGGAGCTAGCTAAGACCCTTAGCTGCCCTTTAAGCGCACAGGGAGGACTCTTGATTAGACTAGGCGGATGCCCAGGCTGATTCGAGTCTGCGCTGGGCGCACAACCACATTGTTGGTTTTCTCATGTCGCGGCTCATTTTATATCATAACAAAATAAAGTATTGAATATCCCTGACCCAGAATCACAAAATGGAAATAATATAGAGGATCTTACAGGAGTGGTCATTTCATATGAAATTTATGAAACAAGCCTTTGGCGAGTTTCATAAATTTCATATGAAATGACCACAAGTGTAAGATTTTGACCACTCATGTAAGATTCTGTTTATCATATGACCTTTTAAATGAGGATTTTAACACCTTCAAACTGAACATCATTTCAATAAGAAAATGCGTTGTTGATATGAACATTGTCAGTGACATTACATGTATGCACCAAAGTATTACATGTGTAGTCATACGACTTTTAGGACACGTAGTTATCCACTGAAAAACATTGACGTCATATGATAAATTGTAATACAACATATTGAGAGTAGTAAGTCTGTAACAGTGGGCAGACACTCATCGCCAGGTGTGTGCAACTATGGTTATGTACCACTGAGCCACTTGGGGAACGTCGTCACGAGAATTGAAACAGAAACAGTAACTGTGCCACATTTACAGTCTATATTTTCAAAATTTTTACTTGTTTGCTGAGAATACCTCAGTCTAGTCACATAGTCAATCAAAGATTATACCATTTTGGTATACTTAATTGTTGTCTTGTTTTTCTTGATTATGATATTCTTTTAAAAACTGTTCACCCAGAATATTTAGAATAGCCGTGACAGGACAAAACCAACAAAGTGGCATGTGCACCCGGCAAAGACTCAGATCAGCCTTGACATCTGCCTAAACTGATCAGTCTTTGCTGTCAGTATGGAAGTAGTTTAGAGTCTTAGATACCCTTTTAGTGCATAGCAAAGAATCTGATCAGACTGGGCAGATGCCTAGGGTGATCTGGGTCTGAGAGTGGCAGGCATGCCACTTTGTTGGTTTTGTGTTGCGGCTCAGATAGAACTGTTTCTTGTTAGGTATACATTTTAGACCTTTAGGGGAAATAACAATTGGCAGATCTTCAAGGGAGATAACAATTGCCTTAAAATATCTGCCTCTCTTCCCATAGTCAAATAGAGCTACTCTTAAAGGAAAGAATTTGCTACCGGAGAGAAGCAAATTTTTTCTTTAAAAGTAGCCCATTAACAATGGATCCAGACATCAGTGAAGACAGTGTTTTCCACTTGAGTGACTTTCCCTAGAAAAGGGAGGCAAAAAAAGATTTACAGCCTAGAGTATTCTCCCTTTGAGGTAAATCCTGTTTCATTTTGTCTTTTTATCAATCTTAAATTTCTTTTATTTCTGTGATTTCATTCTTTGAATTTTTATTCAATTCATTGGAATAAAACTTCTTTTACGTGTAAATGTGTCTTGTCTTTATTGTTGTATTTAACACCGAAATTGCCAAAAATTAAATTAGTTGAATCGGCACACATCAGACATCAGGCGAGGTATGGATGGATGAATGACTTGGGTTTTTACGTCCTTTTCAACAGTATTTCAGTCATGTCAGGACGATGGTAGTGATAATGAAAGGCTGTGTGCAATGGAACTCTGTTTATGGTAGGAAAGATTCTCACCTCAAGCGGGGCTCAAACCCGGGTCCACTAGATCAGTAGGCCAGTCCAGATGAGGAGGCTCTTACACTGTATGTGTGCTAGTCTTTGTAGTCTCAGTATGGTAAAGGTAAAGGTTTCCCATAGCCTAATAGCTGTAAGAGCAGTGAGAGTTAGAGGCCCACTGTGTCTTCGGCACAGCAGATGAAAGGCAGAGCCCATCTCTCTCCCTTCCCTGCCTTGGCTCAGTATGGACAAAACCTTTTAACCCTTACTGTGCCAAAAAGCAGACGACAAAATTTACGTCTGCAGAAATTTAGAGAAATGTTTTGTCGAAGCTATATCATATTGAGAATTCAGAGACTATAGGGCAAACAGTGTGGATCCAGATGAGGTGGCTCATTATGAGCCACCTCATCTGGATCTACACTGTTTGCAAAGTCAACAATTTTTGTCGAGCCCGCTTGCGGTGAGCGAGACATAGTTGTTACAATGTCAGTTCAGTGTTTGTCCGTGCGTGCGTGCATGCGTCCGTCCGGATTTGTCCGGGCCTTATCTTCTACATTTATGGATGGATTTCAAAATAATTTGGCACAGTTGTTCTCCTTGATGAGTAGAAGTGCCATTTGAAACATTTGTTCATGTAGGTCCAAGGTCAAGGTCACACTTGAAGGTCAAATGATAAAATGGCCGTAGATTGAGCTTGTCCGGGCCATAACTTCTACATTTATGGATGGATTTCAAAATAATTTGGCACAGTTGTTCTCTTTGATGAGTAGAAGTGCCATTTGAAACATTTGTTCATGTAGGTCCAAGGTCAAGGTCACACTTGAAGGTCAAATGATAAAATGGCCATAAATTGAGCTTGTCCGAGCCATAACTTCTACATTTACAGATGGATTTCAAAATAATTTGGCACAATTGTTCTCCATGATGAGTAGAAGTGCCATTTGAAACATTTGTTCAGGTAGGTCCTGGGTCAAGGTCACACTTGAAGGTCAAATGATAAAATGGCCATAATTTGAGCTTGTCTGAGCCATAACTTCAACATTTACGAATGGATTTCAAAATAATTTGGCACAATTGTTCTCTTTGTTGAGTAGAAGTGCCATTTGGAACATTTGTTCAAGTAGGTCCAAAGTCAAGGTCACACATGAAAGTCAAATGATAAAATGGTCATAAATTGAGCTTGTCAGACCCATTACTTCTACATTTATTGATGGATTTCAAAATAATTTGGCACAATTGTTCTCCTTGATGTGTGGAAGTGTCAAGTGACTTACGTGTTTGGGTAGGTCCAAGGTCAAGGTCACACTTGAAGGTCAGATATTGTAATTGTCATAAATTGAGCTTGTCTGGGTCATCACTTCTACTTATTTTCCTTTGTGAAAATTTGAAAAAAAAGAAGAAAATGCTAGCTAAGCATGATGATGTTTGACTTCTTTCTAGAGTGAAGCAGTTACTTAGTCTTGACATGCTTATAGACCACTATAGCAAACAGCGGGCTCGACCAGTTGTCCCTGGACAACCTTCTAGTTAGCTCACCTGAGCCGAAGGCTCACAGGTGAGCTTATAGTATAGGCAGGCATCCGTCGTACGTCGTCCGTCGTCTGTCAACATTTTCAAACGACATCTCCTCTGAAACTACAAGGCCCATTGTAACCAAATTTCATATATAGCATCTATAGGCAGGGGGAATCAATAATACTGTTTTTTATCCAAATCGCTTCAGAACTTTGGTTGCTATGGCAACTTAAAGTTTCCATTGACTTGTATGGGAAAAATCGAAAATTTGCATTTATTGCTATGTCACTGCAGATATTTTGACAAAACTTTTACAGAAATGTTCCTTGAGTAGTCCTCCATCAACCACATGAAATTTTTGTCAATTGCACAATTTGGCTGGTTGCCATGGCAACCGAATGGTTAAAAATAGAAAAAAATTTCAAAAATCATCTCCTCAGAAACTATGCAACCAATAAAGCTCAAACTTCACAGAAAGGATCTTGGCACTGCCCTCTATAAAAGTACTGTTTTTCTTGGCAATTGCTCTAGCAGTTCGGTTGCTATGGGAACTTAAAGTTGCCATTGACTTATAATGGCAAAATAGAAAATTTGCATTTATTGCTATGCCACTGCAGATATTTTGACAAAACTTTTATAGAAATGTACCTGGAGTAGTCTTTAACCAGCCTTGTTAAATTTATACAAATTGGGCAATTTTTCTGGTTGCCATTGCAACCGAATAGTTAAAAATAGCCATCAGAGGAGATGGCAAATCCCCCGACCGCAGGCCCCCTGCGCCTTGGTAAACAGGGTGCACTTCAAAACGCATAATAAATAGTATACGGTCATTCTTTTATGCTCCTTATTGACATTATCTGCTTAACAGATGCATGATTATCTGACACTCAGACCAAAACAGTATGCCAGATTGCTAAAAAGAGGTAAAATCTCAAATAGCAACCATGTAGACAATGTATTGCATATGATACATTCAACATTTCAAAATGTGTGAATAACTTCTAAAGTACAAGCCCTACAAGTCTAATTTTGAGCTCTCTAGTAAGTGAATTTGGACAAAGAATCCAAATCTGTAAAAAAAAAAAAAATTTTTTTTTTTTGGGGGGGGGGGGGGGGGGGGGGGAATCAGAAAAGTATGAAAGCAAGAGTTGTCATTCTTGTATGAGACAAACTGTCATGCTCTGATCTCCATATCTGTGAAGTATCATAAAAATATTTCGAAGTATATTCAAGTTATGGAGCGGACACTAAATCACACCTAAAACCATCCAAAGGGAAATAACTCAAAAAGTAAGAAAGCAAGAGTTGTCATTCTTGTTCGCGACACATCAGCATGACCTGTTCTACATAACTATGAAGTATCATGAAAATATTCCAAAGGGTATTCAAGTTATGGAGCGGACACGAAATCACACCTAAAACCATCAAGGGGAAATAACTCAAAAAGTAAGAAAGCAAGAGTTGTCATTCTTGTTCGCGACACATCAGCATGACCTGTTCTAAGTAACTATGAAGTATTATGAAAATATTCCAAAGGGTATTCAAGTTATGGAGTGGACAAGAAATAACACCTAAAACCGTCAAGGGGAAATAACTCAAAAAGTAAGAAAGCAAGAGTTGTCATTCTTGTTCGCGACAAATTGTCATGACCTGTTCTACATATCTGTGAAGTATCATGAAAATATTTCAAAAGGTATTCAAGTTATGGAGCGGACACAAAATCACACCTAAAACCATCAAGGGGAAATAACTCAAAAAGTAAGAAAGCAAGAGTTGTCATTCTTGTTCATGACACATCGCCATGACCTGCTCTACATACCTGTGAAGTTTCATGAAAATATTTCAAAGGGTATTCAAGTTATGGAGCGGACACGAAATTGCACCTTAAACCATCAAGGGGAAGTAACTCAAAAAGTAAGAAAGCAAGAGTTGTCATCCTTGTTCGCGACACATCGTCATGACCTGCTCTACATATCTGTGAAGTATCATGAAAATATTCCAAAGGGTATTCAAGTTACGGAGCGGACACGAATCTGCCAAAAATTCACCAAAGAGGAGATAACTCAAAAAGTAAGAAAGCAAGAGTTGTCATTCTTGTTCGCGACACATCGCCATGACCTGTTCTACATAACTGTGAAGTATCATGAAAATATTCCAAACAGTATTCAAGATATTGAGCGGACAAGAAAATGTTTACAGACGGACGGACGGACGGACGCCAGGCTCATCGCTATATCCCCCGAACCTTTCGGTCGGGGGATAAAAATGGAAAAATATTAAAAAATCATCTCTGCATAAACTGTGTGGCCAATAAAGCTCAAACTTTACAGAAAGAACCTTAGTACTAGCCTCTATAGAATTACTATTTTTCATGGCAATTACTCCAGCAGTTTGGTTGCTATGGCAACTAAGAGTTTCCATTGACTTATAATGGGGAAAATGGAAATTGGCAATTTTTGCTGTCTCACGGCTTTTATTTAGATTTTCTTTCTACAGAAATGTTTCTTGAATAGTCCTCTATATTTCATATGAATTTTCTCCAAATCGCTGAATTTGATTGGTTGCCATGGCAAAATATAGGGTAAATTTTCGAAAAAAAAGAAGAAAAAAATAAAAAATCTTCTGCTCAGAAGCCATATGGGGGATGAAGCTGATATTGTGCAAACATGCCTCTACATGAATTTTGTTTTTTCTTCCAACCCAATAAGAACTTTGGTTGCTATGTCAACTTATAGTTTCCATTGACTTATAATGGGAAAGTGAAGCCATGAGGAGGATGAAGCTGATACTTTGCATACATATTAATAACATTAGCCTCTACATAAAGTATATTTCATATTATCATTGCCCATGTGAACTGGTTGCTATGGCAACTTAAAGTTTCCATAGACTTACAATGGGGAAAGTGGACATTTGGTATTTATTTCTGTGTGACGGCAGATATTTTACAAAAGCTTTACAGAAATGTTCCTAGAGTAGTCCTCTATCAGCTATAAGAATTTTGCCCAAAGACCTGATTTTGATTGGTTGCCATTGCAACTGAAGGGCCAAATTTTCAATTTTTTCATTTTTATCCCCCGAACCTTTCGACCGAAAGGTTCGGGGGATATAGCAATGAGCCTGGCGTCTGTCCGTCCGTCCGTCCGTCCGTCCGTCCGTCCGTCTGTCCGTCCGTAAACATTTTCTTGTCCGCTCCATATCTTGAATACCATTTGGAATAATTTCATGATACTTCACAGTTATGTAGAACAGGTCATGGCGATGTGTCGCGTGCAAGAAAGGTAACTCTTGCTTTTGTAATTTTTGAGTTATCTCCCCTTTGGTGAATTTTTTACAGATTCGTGTCCGCTCTGTAAGTTGATTACCCTTCGGAATATTTTCATGATACTTCACAGATATGTAGAGCAGGTCATGATGATGAGTCGCGAACAAGAATGACAACTCTTGCTTTCTTACTTTTTGAGTTATTTCCCCTTGATGGTTTTAGGTGTGATTTCATGTCCGCTCCATAACTTGAATACACTTTGAAATATTTTCATGATACTTCACAGATATGTAGAACAGGTCATGGCGATGTGTCGCGAACAAGAATGACAACTCTTGCTTTCTTACTTTTTGAGTTATTTCCCCTTGATGGTTTTAGGTGTGATTTAGTGTCCGCTCCATAACTTGCATACCCTTTGGAATATTTTCATGATACTTCATAGTTATGTGGAACAGGTCATGCTGATTTGTCGTGAACAAGACTGACAACTCTTGCTTTCTAACTTTTTGAGTTATTTGAGTTATTTCCCCTTGATGGTTTTAGGTGTGATTTAGTGTACGCTCCATAACTTGAATACCCTTTGAAATATTTTTATGATACTTCACAGATACGAAGATCAGATCATGACAGTTTGTCTCATACAAGAATGACAACTCTTGCTTTCATACTTTTCCTAGTACCCCCCCCCCCCCCCCCCCCCCCCCCCCACCAAAAAAAAAAAAAATTTTTTTTTTACAGATTTGGATTCTTTGTCCAAATTCACTTACTAGAGAGCTCAAAATTAGATTTGTAGGGCTTGTACTTTAGAAGTTATTCACACATTTTGAAATGTTGAATGTATCATATGCAATACATTGTCTACATGATTGCTATTTGAAATTTTACCTCTTTTTTGCAATTTGGCATACTGTTTTGGTCTGAGTGTTAGATAATCATGCATCTGTTAAACAGATAATGTCAGTAAGGAGCATAAAAGAATGACAGTATACTATTTACATGCGGTTTGAAGTGCACCCTGTTTACCAAGGCACAGGGGGCCTTCGGTCGGGGGATTTGCCATCTCCTCTGATGGCTATTTTTTTTTTTGCCAAAGATCTTCTCAGAAGCCATTAAGGGGGGATAAAGCTTATTTTTTGCATAAATGTTTGTGATATTATCCTCTACATAAATGGTGTGTTTTATTGCTGTTGTGCATGTTGTTTTGTTGCTGTGGCAATTTAGTTTTTCCAACATAACCTCAGTGCTCAGGTGAGCGATATAGGGCCATTGGCCCTCTGGTTCATTTTTGGCGCTTTAAGGGTTAAAAAATGGTAACCTTTGTTGTCTGCCATTTGGGCCCTTTAAGGTGTACTGCAGTGTTATAACCACTTTGATTGGATAAATGAAATGATGACTTGGGGTTTTATGGCCCTTCGAACAGTATTTCAGTCAGTGGAAGAATGATAATGAAACTTCAAAGGTTGTGCATTGGAAGCCTTCTACTACTGGAAAGAATTTCTAGAGGGATTCAGACCCAGTCAGCTAGCTTAGCAGTGCAGTCCTTAATCCTGATTGGATAGATTGTTTGCAAGCATCACACACAATCACTTGGGCACCTGACTCATAAGTCAGAGGTCCTGGGTTTGATACCCGGTCTGGCCAAATACTTTCGTTTCTCCTTCCGCTGATTGAAGAAGGGCAGTTGTCAGTTACTGGCCTTAGTACTGATTAACCACTTAGGAGGTCTAAGCCTGCACAGGAATAGTGTGGTCAGGTTAACTGGCTGTCTCGACATGACCATAACTGTTTACTGAGGACGTTAAGCAACAAAATCAATCAATCAAAGCAAGCATCACATACTCAGATAAGACATAATACTCATAGCATTGAACCATGGGATATTTTTTCTGCATGATTGTCTGAGGGTTCATCTGTTGCCATCAAAGCAGTGAGTGAACTCGGGTTTAACGTCCCACCAACAACGAGGTCATATGGAGACGGGACCTCGGTTTAAAGTCTCATCCGAAAGACCGGAGAAGCGGGGGTTCGAACTTGCGATCCCTGGACTGGTAGTCTGGAGTGTTATCCACTACACTACAGCCGCTCCTGCCATCAAAGCAGGGTTGCCATGGTCAGGCAAAAACTTCTGGAAAATGACTTATTTTCCAGGTCAGTCATTTTCCAGGTCAGGTAAAAGTCGGGAAATTTTGCAGTTGGTCAGGGAAATTTGGCAAGAACTTAAACAAGAGGGCCATGAGGCCCTGAATTGCTCACCTGAACAATTGGCAAGGTGGCTTTTACTTATCATGTCTGAAATTGTCAAAATATGAGTTTTGGGTCTAAAGTCAAAGAATGACCATGACCACTTGTACTCATAAATCTTCATGTACTCATTAAGACAACCATATATACCATTTTTAGGCCAAAATCTTCAAAACTTTCCATGAAATCTTATGTTCTAGCATTTTCCCATATTTGACCATGCCGCAAAAAATGTCAAGGTAAACCCAAGGTCACCATTTGAACAGTCTTGGTGGTACTCTAGTACTCCATGCTATTTACCAAGTTTCAAGGCCATAGGTGTATTGGTTCTGGAGAAGAAAATTATTAAAGATTTATACCATAAGTGGTAATGGCGGCCAAGTTGGTCATGTGACCTGGACCGTTTGAACAAATTTTTCTTCAATCAACCCCTGGAGGCTCTATATGAAATGTGTTCACAATTGGCCCTTCGGCTTTTGAGGAAATGGTTGAAAATGTCAAAATATGAGCGATCTGGATCAAAGGTAAAAAAATGACCTTGACCTCTTGTACTCATAATTCTTCATGAACTCATTAAGACAACTGTAAACACCAATTTTTTAGGCCAAAATCTTCAAAACTTTCCATGAAATCTTATGTTCTACCATTTTCCCATATCTGACCTTGCTTTAAAAGGTCAAGGTCAACACAAGGTCATAATTTGAACAATCTTGATAGTACTCAAGTACCCTATGCTACATACAAAGTCTCAAGGCCATCGGTCAATTGATTCTGGAGAAGAAGATTTAGAAAGGTATTTACCATATATGGGCATGGCGGCCATGTTGGTCATGTGTCCAGGAGCGTTAGAAAATTTTTTCATTCCCTCAACCCCTCGAGGCTCTATATGAAATTTGGTTTCAGTTGGCCCAGTGGTTTTAGAGCAGATTCTTTGAAATTGTCAAAATTTGAGATTTCTGAGTCAAAGGTCAAAGAATGACCTTGACCTCTTGTACTCGCATATCTTCATGTACTCATTAAGATGATTGTATATACCAATTTTTAGGCCAAAATCTTCAAAACTTACCATGAAATCTCATGTGCTAGCATTTTCCGATATTTGACCTTGCCGTAAAAAAGGGCAAGCTCAACCCAGGGTCATAATTTGAACAATCTTGATAGTACTTGAGTACCAAATGCTACATACTGAGTTTCAAGGCCATCGGTCTACTGGTTCTGGAGAAGAAGATTTTTAAATGTTTTTACCATATATGGGCGTGGTGGCCATGTTGGTCATGTGACCTGGACCATATGAACAAATTTTCATTCCCTCAACCCCTGGAGGATCTATATGCAATTTAATTACAATTGGTCTAGTTGTTTTTGAGGAGATTGTTTGATATTGTCAAAATATGAGAGTTCTGGGTCAAAGGTCAAAGAATGACCTTGACCTCTTGAACTCATAAATCTTCATGTAGTCATTAAGATGACTGTATGTACCAATTTTTTTAAACCAAAATATTCAACAGTTTCCAAGATATCTTATGTTGCAGCATTTTGCCATATAAAAGCATAAGGAAGCAAATTTGACCTTACCGTAAAAAAGGTCAAGGTCAACCCAAGGTCATAATTTGAACAATCTTGGTAGTACTCGTGTACCCGATGCTACATACCAAGTTTCAAGGCCATCGCCCTATTGGTTCTGGAGAAGGAAGATTTTTTCAGGTTTTTACCATATATGGGCATGGTGGCCATGTTGGTCATGTGACCAGGACCGTTTGAACAACTTTTCATTCCTAAGGTCCCAGGAGGCTCTATATGAAATTTGGTTACAATCGGCCCAGCGGTTTCAGAGGAGAAGTTGTTTGAAAGTGTGGACGGATGACGGACGGACGGACGACGGACAACGGAGCCTTACCATCCTATAAGCTCCCCCGGACCCGCTGGCTCAGGTGAGCTAAAAATCAGGGAAATGTCAGGGAATTTGAAAATGGCTCTGACAATTTTCAGAAAATATACTAGTTCAAGGGGAAAGGCTGTACTTGTTAAGACAGATAGTCCAGGCACATCTCCCTCCTCATTGGGGGCTACTCTTAAAGGAAAGAATTTGCTCCCTGAGGAAGCAAATTCTTTCCTTTAAGAGTTACCTCCAATTTCCAAGTGCTACAATTTCTAAGTGCTACAGTTAGCACTGTTGCAGTTAAGAGTAAAATTAACTTTAGGATTCATAAAAAGGGTATGGAAAAATGTAAAATGTCAGGGAAAAATCAGGGAATTTAGAAGTGGGGTATAAGTGGCATCCTGTTTAATAAATAAAGTTTTACGTAGAGTTGAGGTGAATTGGTATACTCTCAAGGAAGCAATTCAGCCATTTTCATTTTTTCCTCCATTGTTAATAAGGGTCAACTATTAAAGAAAAGAATTTGATCCTACAGGAGCAATTTTTTTTCCTTTAAGAAAAGACCCTAATTTGTAAGGGCTGCATTCTCCAGGGAAGTCACAACTTACGGGGTTCCATTTTACTATTTATTCTGTATTTATTGATATCCATAATTCAAATTATGGATATCAATTATTCAAATTATGGATATCCTTAATTATTTATGGATAACCATAATTATTTACTATCTATATTTCGAATTATGAATACCTATAATTTGAAATGGATATCCATTCTCATGTTGATTTATAGATATCAATAAATCGAATTATGGACATCCAGTCCATAATTCGAATTATAGATATCCATAAATACATTTATAGGTATCGGTAAGTCAAATTATGGATATCCAATATTCACCCTGATTTATGGATATCAATAATTTGAATAATGGATAGCCATAATTTGAATTATGGATATCAATAAATAGGGTATAAATTGTAAAACGGCACCTCTTACAAAATTTTCTTCCTTTGTAAAAATGGTAGAAAATAAATGTGTGTGTGGACAAAGAAAAAAGACATTCAAATTTGTTTTAAATATATATTTGAACATTGAAAAAAGAGAAAACAAATACATTGTATATGAGGAAAAGAAAACTGCAAAACTACTTATAAGCACAAAGTTATTTGTACAAAGTCATACATATTATATATATTTGAACATTGAAAAAAGAGAAAACTCAAATACATTGTATAAGACTAAACAAGAAAATGGAGAAGACAATGGCAAAACAACTTATAAGCACAAAGTTATTTGTACAAAGTCATACATATTATATATTTGGACATTGAAAAAAGAGATAACTCAAATACATCGATTGTATATGACTGTAGAAGAAAATGGAGAAGAAAATGGCAAAACAACTTATAAGCACAAAGTTATTTGTACAAAGTCATACATATTCATGTAATTTATGTAGCTACTTTCACTAAGTTTTAGCTATGTGGAGAAGTAAGTGGCAATCTGGAGATACATGTATTCACATATATTCTCGGATAATCTTTTAATTTTCCGTCAAAACATATTGTGATGCCTCATTTAACCATCTCGCTGAGGTATCACAACCTACTTTTTATGGAGAAATAAAAAAATTATCTGACAAATTATCCCCTTATTGCCAGCTTAATTCTCCAAATTTTGGCATAATATATTTTGGGTTCCATGCATTCTTGGACTGTTGTTGCACACAGAAGTTTTGAGGCTGTTACTGGGGTAACATTTCTTTTAGGCTTGATAAAGTAAGTGGAGGACCTGCATTGTGAGCCACATCAAGTGATTTCCAACAGTGTGGGATTTAGTGGTGACAAGCAATGGCTCTGATCAGACTGCACATAAGTGCAGTCTGATCAGAGCCTTTGCTTGCCACGTTAGCCATCTATGGAAGTGACACAAGCCATAGAGCCAAAGTGAGGTCTCTGATTACTCTTTATAAATGTGAAGGATGATCAGAATATCACATGACAAAACTGCCACATTGTTAGAAGTCACATGACGTGGCTCAGTTATGTTCCTTGGAATAGACTTGTCCTCAATACTGCCACTTCATCTGAAGCCATTTTGGTTACCATAGCAATTAAGCTGCTCTGAAAAATTTCACTTTCACAATGGAATTGGGGGTTGCTGGTGAACACTCATGGATACGTAGCTTCTGGATGTCAGGCGTAATTGGAAGATTTTCTGGAGGTCCCTGTATCAGTGTGAACCCAGTTCGCTCCACCATATGCTCAAAACACCCAAAAATGAATCTCCCAGGACCGTACGGTGTCTTGCCCAAAAGGAAGTTGGCAAAGATTTGGTTGTAGCTGTCCATGTTCAGAGGATATTTTCCATGCTGAAATTGAAATTTAGAGGGTTTCCTTGCTGAAGTTGAAATTATTTTTTGTGCTGAAATTGAAATTTATTTTTCATGCTGAAATTGAAACTTAGGTAGTTTTCAGTTTCAATTGAAATTAAGATAGTTTCGATGCTGAAATTGAAATTTAGATAGTTTCCATGCTGAAACTAAAATTTAGATGGTTTCCATGCTGATATTTGAAATTTAGATGGTTTCCATGCTTAGATTGAAATTTTGCTTTTTATATTGTAATTGAAATTTACTGTAACAATTCAAAGTAATGGGACAGATCTGTATGAGCAAACTGTGCAAACCCAGATGGTCCTAAACCTGGACACCTAGATATTACAACTATGAGTCACAGGGATACAAAAATGAAGGATCTGTTCAAGTTGAGAAATATCAGAATGTCATCTGTAAATGAGGATAACAAACATTTAGTAACCCTATTAAGAATACATTTATAGTCAGGTGTTACAGAAAAAAGTCCAGCTTCAGAGCTCTAGATAAGAGGGGTATTTGATGATAATTGAGGTATAATTTTCTTTATTTCTCACTGAAACCATATGTTGTGACCCCTCATCTGAACCGTCTCGACGAGATGGTTCAGATGATGGGTCACAACATATGTTTTTATCCAGAATTAACAAAAATTATCCCTAATTATCACCAAATACTCCCTCTTATCTAGGGCTCTGAACTTACATCAGTCATTTGTTCCATGGCATATTTTGCCAGAGAGTCAACACTTTCTTTAGAGATCCCCACAAACCTCACATAGAAGTTTGCCAGTTCTTTTTCTCTGATCACACCATCATCTGTAAGATATGTCAATAATTCTGAGGGAAAAACCCGTTTTAATAATGGTAAGTCATACTAGGTCACTCATCCCCGGGTCAGTCACTGAAATCTCAATGATTCTTTGAAATAAACTACATTTAGTTTCTTTATTATAAAAAATTCAATGTTAATGATTCTGAGGAATAAATTTTTCTCTTACTGACTCAAGAATATCCGGTGAACTAAGAGTAAGCATACATTTCATGTTATAAAAAAGGTTCTTGTGTTATATTCTTTGATTCTAAATGAAAATACTTACATAAGCATGCTAATTGCATACTTATATACACTAACAACATGGGGGTAATACCAATTTGGCTACCTATGCTTATGACTGAGTCAGTCAGTTACCATACCTGCAAAAGTGGCTGTCGACTGAGGCAATCAACAGCAGTATCAGCTCAGTTGACAACCATTAACAATAGTACCATTTACCGTTGTTGGTAATGCTTACGATCGTATTCTCGATCGAAAGCCACTTTGTATAGTACAGACTTGGTAGCCAAATTGGTATTACCTCCATGATCAATGATTCTCAATATAAAGAGTTACATAAATAGACTAACGGTCAGTGTCAATGATTCTGAACAGGGATTTTGGTAGCAGTCTCAGCCAAATGGGAAAGTTAATCATAGCAGTACATCCGGGTAACATTCTAGCCCACATGTTCATCCACATGTCCATTGTGATCCACTCTGAAAGGAAGAGAATACTATTTTGTACACTTAGCATATATGATGCAGGTGTACCCTGCCAAAAATGCGCCCGAGTGGGTAGGCAGTATACAAAGATGGATACTGAAAATTTGCATTTGTATTTTTCAACATATTTTTTTGATTAAATTGAAAAAAAATATTTATTGAACAAGTTTATACGCAGAACTGAACTTGAACCCAACTTTCTTGTACTGGAAAATATGCTTATATGGATGGATAGGTGTGCTTTAAATATTTACATGATTTGAGTCTAACCTATATCTCTTAATTTTAACTTTCTAATTTTGAACAGTTAAGATAAAGATAAGAAAAGACTGAAGCCAAATAATAATTTTTCAACCAAAACAACTTTTGTCAATGGTTAACAACTAAATGAATATTTACTCAACTAGAATAACAAAATAAAAAAAAACAAGTAGCCCAAGAGGGCAACGATCACTCACCCGAGTACCAATGTGAGCCAAACACCACAAGACCCCCCCCCCCCCCCCCAAGAATTGTTTGACAGTAGGGGCATGGTTTGCAATTAGATGTTTTACATTTTAGCTCTAAAGAGCAATATTAATAAATGACCCCCAGGGTTTGGCCAGGTTGGACCCCAGGGGCATTTTTGGCAGTATTTGTGTAGCAGACCACTGAACATTGCTACATACTAAATATCTAAGCTTTGGGCCTCATGGTTTCAGAGAAGATTTTTGAAGGTTATTTAGCTATATAGCTCTAAACAAATGACCCCTTGAGGTCAGGACAGTTTGGACCCCAGGGGCACTAGACATTGCTACATACAAAATACATACTAAGCTCCGGGCCCCATGATTCCAGAGAAGATCTTTGAAGTTTTTTCCCATTATGAGTTTATGGGAGCTAATGACCCCCGGGGCATGGTAAATTTGAACCCCAGGGGCATGGTTGGCAGGACTTATGTAGCAGGCCACTAAACATTGCTACATGATGAATATATAAGCTCTGGGCCTTATGGTTTCTGAGAAGAAGATTTTTGCCATAAAACCTGATGCAATCAATCCCTCCACCACAACAATGCTATACATAAAATTTGATCAAGATTGGCCGACTGGTATAGAAGAGATTGGTGTTTAAAAGTGTGGACGCCGACGACGTACCAAGGCTATGCCATAAGATCACCTTGACAGGTGAGCTAAAAAAAAACTAATGAACCAAAACCATTTACAACAAGTATTCAACAAAAAATCTGTTCTCATTGCTCCCCCACCCCACCCCCAAAATATCAACCATCCCCGCGCCCAAATAAAAACAAAACTGATAAAAAAACATCTGCAGAAAAGTTTACCTTTTCCATGTTTCTTTGCTCTTTCCATCAGACTTGAAAAGAAACACTCATGGACCTCATAACATTCTTTTACCATTACAGAGTCCTCGGGCCAGCCTGTGAACTCGATCACTTTCTGTCAACAGAAATACCACCCCTGGTTAACTATGTATATACAAGGATTATTACGAAACAAAAAAGAGCTGTTACGAAGCGAAAAAAAGTCACTGTCACCAGGACTCATTTTGGTTTCGTAACACCTCTTTTTCGTTTTGTAACATCCTTGAAAACATAGTTAACCAGGTATGAATAGGACAGGTCAGTAAACCTAAGCCAGAAGCCCAGTAGGTATGCCGCGTGGAAACAACGTTGAATCAATGTTGATAAAACGTTACAAAGGCGCGCTAAAATGAGCACTTGTTTTAATGAAGAAATATCTAACTAGAAATGTTTTTTTTCAGAGAAAAACTGATGTCCCCCCCCCCCCCCCCCCCCCCCCCCCACCAGTCCATTTCCCATCCCTTCAAATTAATGAAAAGCCTCTACAAATAAAATATCTATGCAAGTTTGGAGAAAGTCCAGCCACTGGTTCTAAAGATATCCTACATAGAAGACTGTGTCCTTGAAAAACGGGTCAAGGTCACTAAATATTAAACTTGTCTTAAACCTGTCACAAAAATATATTCATGCAAGTCTGATAAATATCCATCAATTGGTTCAAGATATAACTCATTTTTAAGAGAAAAAAATAAGCATTTGTAAGTTAGCTTATGACCTTGAAAATAGGGTCAATGTCATCAAATCATAGTAAACTCTTGAGATTGTCCCAAAGATATATCTATGAAAGTAAAGTGGAAATAATCAAGCCAAAGGCTAATGAGATATATCAGTTTGAGTGAAATTTTGACATATCTAAGTCCTCCTGTGACCTTGAAAATAAGGTCAAGAACGCCAACATCTGATCAGCTCTTAAGCTAGTCCCAGTGATGTATCCATGCAAGTTTGGTGAAATTCCATCTACTTGTTCCTGAGATATTGTGGGTACAAGAAATTATCATCTAAGTCCTCCAGTGACCTTGAAAATGATGTCAAAGTCACCAAAATCTAATCACCTCTTAAACTTGTCTCAATGATATATCCATGCAAGTTTGGTGAAATTCCATGCATTGGTTCAGGAGATATCCTGGGTACAAGAAATCGTCATATAAGTTATCCAGTGATCTTGAAAATAAGGTCAAGGTCACTAAAATCTAATCAGCTCATCAACATGTCCCAGTGATGTATCCATGCAAATTTGGTTAAATTCCCTTCATTGGTTCAGGAGAAAGGGTCGGTACAAGAAATTATCATCCAAGTCCTCCAGTGACCTTGAAAATGAGGTCAAGGTACCCAAAATCTAATCAGTTCTAAAACATGTCCCAATGATGTATCCGTACAAGTTTGGTTATATTCCATCTATTGGTTCAGGAGACATTGTGGGTACAAGAAATTATCATGTAAGTCCTCCAGTGACCTTGAAAATGAGGCCAAGGTCACCAAAATCTAATAAGCTCTTAAACATGTCCCAATGATATATCCACGAAAGTTTAGTAAAATTCTACCAATTGGTTCAAGAGATATATGGGTACAAGAAATTGTCACGCCGAGGCCGACGCATGAAATTTAACAGTCTAAGACCTCCTGTGACCGTGAAAATTGGGTCAAACTCACCAAAACTTAATCAGCTCACCGGCTTGTCCTAATCATGTATCCACACAATTTTGTTAAAATTCCACCCACTGGGTGAAGATATATATACAGGATACAAACTGTCACGCCGACGCCGATACATCGCACTGAAACCAATATGTCCCCCTCACCTCTGGTGGGGGACATAACTTATCTCAACTAAAGCTTTAATCATTACTGTATCCCACTGTTACATTGACCAAAGGTAACTAAATTGATGAATGTCGGAGTAAGCCCTACACACCATCAGGCAAACAAAGTCAAAATGACGTCGGAACAATGTTTGTGCGCCGTCATCGGTTCGACGTTGTGTATTTGCTGGGTATTACCTGCATAAATCCTTTCAGATCGTCAATTTCCAAGTGGTTATTGCCATCCGCATCTGGAGAAAACAAAAAATAATAATATTTTAATAAAATAAAACAACATAGACTTCAAAGATAAATTGAGATTTCTGAACAGTGAAAATATGATTATTTTGCATTTTCATTGTCCCACATAAACGGACTTTTGAAAATTCCTCCGTATGGATTACACTGTAAGGCGCTTGTCCAAACTTATGCTACGGACGTTAACGTCCAGCGATTTTTAAAACTGCTGACGTCAATTATCGCGCTGATGTAATTTTTATGCGTATGAAGTCACGCCGACGGCAATGACTTTCTTCGCCAATTTCTTCACGGTGATTCATTCATTGTTCTGGGTGCAAAGTTTATACTCACTAAAACAATGAACATATGAACACCAAATAGTAATCGTTGAATGGCTCCACTCACCTTCATCATAGCACATAACTTTCCAGCGGGCACATGACGTCTTAATGACGTCGATGCGACGTCATTACGTCACATCAACGTCAGTACGATGTCATGTGCCCGCTGGGTTGCAAACTGTAAAACGGGCCAGCACTCAAAGCATCAAAAATGAAAAAAGTTGAGTTTGCAAACATCGTAGATCCAGATGAGGTGGCTCATAATGAGGCCGCCTCGTCTGGATCAACGCTGTTTGCGCTCTTGTCTTTGACTCCTCAAGAAGATGACAATTTTTGGAAGTTGGAAAAGTAAATTTTGTCGTCTGCTGTATTTGATTTTATTAACTCTGACAGGGGAAGCAATTTCTATCAGAATAGCTTGTCATCCAACAAGGCCTAACTGGGGCTTCTCTTATCTTCGAGAAACAAATTCTTTCCTTTATGAACATTTACCATTTTGATAGGGTATTTTTGTCATTAAAGGAAACAAAAGTTCCTCTGTAAAAATGGTGGGGTCTAGGCCTACTATTAGAGGAAACAATCTTCCTAAAGGAGTAAATTATTTGCTGTAAGGCTTGACCCCCACCCCACCCCCCACACACATATATACACTACTTCCTCCTCGTTTTAACAATAAAATCGAAAAAGTTGCTTTTCATTTGCTTTAAAAGGATTAATACAAGTATTTACCAAAGAAATTGAAGTAGTATTCCAACTTCTCCTTCTGGAACGGCGATAATGACATTGTCATTTTGTCTCAGTCCGACCTCTACTTTTCCCTCTATTTCTCCTTAATGTCTTCCGATCTCTACTTCACCTTCTGTTTCTCCTTTGCTGTAAAGTGTTAGATATGTGTTAAAATAGAGCATGGTTCGTGCGTCTGTGTGGATAGATAATCCACCAGCTTTAGTGAGTGGCTTATCGAGCGTATACCGGGTAGACGGAAAAACCATGCTCTTTTTATACCCCGCCACACTTTAGTGGCGGGGTATTATGTTATACCTTTCGGTGTCCGTCCGTCCGTCCGTCCGTGCTCACCATTTCCGATCGATAACTTGAGTATTTATTCATGGATTTTTTTCAAATTTTGCATACATATTGTTATCGGCGATGAGTGGTATGGGATTGTTGATGGGCAAAATCCGTCCATTTTTAACGGAGTTACTGCCCTTTTTCGTATTGGAAAAATTGTTTCTGGCCTGTTATTCCTTTACTGTTCATGATATCTGAATGTAACTTCACAGATATGTTGCACATCAAAGGTTACATATTGTGACTAAGGACCGTCACTCTGACCTTCCCAGTTTGTGAGTTATCCGCCCTTGATAGGTCTGAAAAAAGGTTTTTGACCTATTGTTCCTTTACTATATGGAATATCTGAATATAACTGCACAGATATGTTTCACATCAAAGGTAACATATTGTGACTAAGAACCGTCACTCTTACCTTTCCCGTTTGTGAGTTATCCGCCCTTGATTGAATTAAAAAATGTTTTTTACCCGTAGTTCCTTTACTATGTGGAATATTTAAATGAAACTTTACAGATATGTTTCACATCAAAGGTTACATACTGTGACAAAGAACCATCACTCTTACCTTTCCAGTTCATGAGTTATCTGCCCTTGATAGGTCCGAAAAATGGTTTTTGACCTGTAGTTCCCTTTCTATATGGAATATCTGAATAAAACTTCACAGATATGTTTCACATCAAAGGCTTCATATAGTGACTAGGAACTGTCACTCTGATCTTTCCGGTTTGTGAGTTATCCGCCCTTGATTGATCTGAAAAACGTTTTTTTATCTGTAGCTCCTTTACTATATGGAATATCTGAACGAAACTTCATAGGTATGTTTCACATCAAAGGTTACATATTGTGACAAAGAACCATCACTCTTACCTTTCCAGTTAATGAGTATTTCCCCTTGATAGATCTGAAAAATGTTTTTTGACTTGTAGTTCCTATACTATATGGAATATCTGAATGAAACTTCACTGATATGTTTAACACCATAGAATAGGAAACAGAGTCTCTCAGCTCAAAGAAATGCTTTACAGCCTGATCTAAATCTACACTGGTCAGAATGCTCCACGTTGTTGGGTGGTTTATATTAATATTTATTTACAGTAAGGACATCATATCTCTGTCTATCTCAGTTCTGTGGCTCTTTAGCTATTATATATCTCAAAAAATAAGTTAGGATGCACAGCAGTGGCGGGGTATCATGCAGTGCCTGCGGTGCTTTTATTCACTTATAGCATGATACCCAGTATAGACCTTGCACGTTACAGGGCATCTCATGCTAAAGATTTGGGTATCTGGGGATCGTGCTATAAGAATTGTAGAGGTCACAGGTTCCCTCTTACCAGGCCAACCGGTGTCTAATCACTAGATTAGTGGCTATATAGGCAGCGGGCTGTCAGAGACCCACTGCATGTCTTTAAATTTTATAATTCAAGGTATAAACCCCGATCGAGGTATGTACCTAGAATTGTATTGCTGCTACGGCCAATAGCCTGGATATGGGTATTTCAGTGTGAGACGTTGGGGACGACACCTAGAGATGCTGACAGGTGGACGGACGCAGAACGGAATGACGTACGGACGGGTGAAATGGTGGACGAAGAAAATCAGATCCTGGTCAGGCTACTATATAGGGAGCAGTCTGATAGTTTTCTATGTCGTAAGTCCCGGTATTCAGGGTCTATACGTAAATTTTCTTAGCCGCGACACGAGAAAACCAACAAAGAAGTTGTCAGCCAAACGCAGACTCGGATCAGCCTGGGCATCCGCCTATTCTGAACAGTCTTTGCTGTCTGCATGGAGGTAGCTTAGACCCTTAGCTACCCTTTAAGCGCAAAGCGAAGACTCTGATCAGACTGGGTGAATGCCCAGGCTGATCTGAGTCTGCGCTTTGCGCACAACCACTTTGTTTGTTTTCTCGTGTCGCGACTCAATTATTAATGATCTCTGTTACGTAGGATACCCCCCCCAGCAAACATACAAAGTTGAAACTGCAGTGAATCAACTGTGCTTCGACGTCGTGACCTTGAATCAACGTTGATTCAATATTTGTATAACGTAGTAAGCCCACTGGGCTGTGTGTAAAACATAAGATGAGTAGAAAATATACTTACATGCAAACGCTCTTTTCTGACTGTTGTAAATTTACTCAAGCTATTCCACGTGCATATTCATATACCGTATACTATATAACAATAAAGTTGAATATCTCAATCATATCCTTGGGGTAAATGAGTACACTTTCAGGGGTTTTCATTTTTGCCTCCGACTTAAACTTATCAATGAAGGTCAGGAGCCCCGTGGTAGCTCAGCAGGTTAAGCGCTGGCCTACTGATATATCGGTCCCGGGTTCAAGCCCCGCTGGAGGCGGAAATATTTCCAACCATAAACAGGGTTCCATTGCACAGAGCCTTTCGTTACCCTCCTATCGTCGAGATATGACTGAGATGTGAAGTCGCACGTCATCCATCCCTCCTTGAATGGGGTTCCACTCTTAAAAGAAAGAATTAGCTCCAATAGAAGCAAATGCTTTCCTATAATAAACCCACTCCCACCCCAACCCCACCCCGCTCAAAAGAGTTCAGTTTTCCGGGGTAGCAAACAGGAAGTCCCGAAAGTTGTTCCCCTTTGTAAACATGACTGACAAACTTAGAAGTGTACACATACACCTTCACTGACTTTACCCAGCGGACACATGACGTCAAAATGACGTCGTGTTGCGAATCTGCTATCCTAATATATTGGATATGTCCACTTGTCATGTATAGGGTGTCTGATTTAGTATATTTTTCGTTATTTCTTATGTTCTTTTATACAACTAGGGCAGCTGCAGACAGGGCTATGTGGAAAGCACTGTTATAAAGTCATCTGTGGTGCCCAACGACCTTGTAAGGTTATAGGATAGACTAGACTCGAAAAGACCCAATCGCTTATGCAAACAGATAAGCTGCGATGGGCTTGTGGTTACGCGCTTGGCTACCGACCCAGTATCGCAGGTTCGACTCCCACTACATTGGCGTTGGCGGCGGCGTTAGCAAAATGTTAAAGTTTTTTATGTGATGGTCAGGTCGCTTTTAAATTACTTTTCACATTTTCATTTTTGCACTACTTTTTCCCCCATTTTCAAGAGTTTTTTTTTCCATTTTCAAGAGTTTGCATTCGTTTTCGCTAATGATGTCGTTTTGACATTCTTAGGCAATGCGAATTTTACTCAACAAGAAACGAAAAAAAAAATAAATAAATAAAAAAGTCACAAAAATAAGACTAAAGGTTTATAAAAGAGGAATCGCCCAACATTATAGAACTGATATTTAAAGGGCTGTGCTTTCGACCGAGCCACTCAGTTAACGTTACCTCCAAAACCGAGACAATCGACAGCAGTATTAGCTCGGTCGACAGTCATTTACTTACCGTTATTTGTATTGGTACTGTCACTTTGCACATGTTCCGGGTCGGTCGACAGCAAAGGCAAGAAGATAAGTATCATGTCATTTGGTCCATAGGCAATCGTAGTCTTCCGTAACCTAGCTGAAAGTATCGATAGCTTCAAAATCGATTGTCAACTACCTTTTTAATGAAATATATTGATTTCCGATTCTTCACAGAATGGCAGAAATAGAAGGGCAATGGTCCGAATGAAATTCCACAGTTATAGAAAATATAGCAAAGCGCAACACATATTGTTAATTGTATTTGTTCAATGTATGTTATATGCCCTTAACCCAAAACTTGGGTATAGCTGTGCAGTAATTAAATTCTAATTCTAATTCTAATTCTAATTCTAATTCATAGTGCATTGTTTAAATGACTCGAGTAATTAGGACTTTTATTATACGGTTAGTATTCGAACCTTCATTAATACATTCCAAGCTTAACATGTTCTGTGCCAAATGGACCATTTCCATTTCTAGTGTGAGTGATTCGGTTCCAAAATTCCGTAAAAATAATTGAAAACATAATGTTTTTTTATAAAATAGTCTGTCGTTTCATAAATATATAGATTGTTGCTTTTATAGACGCTAAAATCGACTTTTGAAGGGTTGTTATTTTTGATTACGTCATGTGAGGAGAGTAAAATGAAACGTTTGGCGCCACTAACGTCACGTAACGTCGCGCCAAATGCGGGGGATGTTCAAACGTTTACACTGGAACGGTGTAATTGTTTTAATTGCATTGTTACGCCGTTTCATTTGCTTATCCTTTGTGTTATCTGGTAAAATTTCTAAATTCTTCTAAACTAAGACAAACTTGTCATAGCGACAAGAATCTTAGCTGAGTTTGGCTTCCATTCTTTTGAACTGTTTTGGCTTTTTGCGGGATCTTGCTGTATCGAACATCTCTTTCCTGATGCCTTTGTCTGTCACTTTTCTCGAGACACAGGGGCTGAGGTGGCTGGACGGGGGACGCCTGCGCTCGTGAGTTAATACGTAGGCGTCTCTTATCTGATGTCTGCAGCTAATGTGTCCCGCGGAATGCGACAATAGGGGGATGCTCGTTGCCTGCCGAGACCTGCCCATCATCTCTTTTCTTTCAAACTTTTGGGGTTTAGCAACACTGGAGAAGTTATATACCGAAACGCGCGACTACCGCACTAAAATTGTTATGGATACGTTTATATTATGAGCATTTTCAGAAAAAAAGCCCTGATGAAAATTTTTCAGGACAGACATGGCAAGACCTATCTCGATCTTTTGTTTGGGATATTCTCCCCCAAAACAAAACCAAAAAAGAAATAAATATAAATAAAGATATTTGATGGAAAGAAGGAAGACACATTGTTTTTTTATCGGGCGGTATTTTTTTCGTTCAAATATTTTTTTATTTCTGTTTTAACATCGGACAGCCCTCCTATGACATGCAAGGGAGCAAAGTCTAGACATGTAACCGCCGGGGTAAATCCACTAAAAGGTTAAGACGGCTATGCTATAATAGGTCTAGGGTCTAGGATAATCTTTTACTGCGGGAATTTCCTTTATAGTCATTATTTCTGGGGCAGTCGGGGTATGTGTATGTGTGTGTGTGTGTGTGGGGGGGGGGGGGGGGCGGGTGTCAAGATTGCATTTTATAGTAATATTTCCGGAAGAAATATTTCCGGAACAGCAGTGGTGGCGGAACGTTATCACGAAAAATCAAAGACAATTACTATAATTATAATTTTCTTGCATTTCCTATAAGTTTTGTGTTTTTGAAGACCCGTCAGAGAGTTCAGAAAGTCAGAAAGTAGTCCCCCCCACGACACACACACAACTTGAAATATGGCTATAGGAAGAAAGACAATGTAGTGTATTGTTCGGACCTTTTACAGCCACTTTTTCCCATAGTCTTCCCACCACGCCCTCACCATACCAGAAATTGGCTATTAGAAAACTTGGGATATAATTGGATTTCAAGTTCTGATCATAGCTGAAAACACACACACACACACACACACACACACACACACACACACACACACACACACACACAGAGATACGACTTACACACGACTTACACGCCTACTGAGTATAAAGACAAGGTCATATTGTTACTCTCTTGCTTAGCAATAGCTGCAGAAGAAAGGAACGAAATCACTTTTGACCATTTCTTCATTCTTATTTCTTCCCAGACAGACCGTGGCAGACTGACACGTATACAGACACATGGAAATATGCAAAACTTGAAATTTAATCATTACGGTGATTTCTCGGCATCGGCGTACATTTACAGTACGCAATGCAAATTATCAGATACGCATTCCAGCTTACAAGAGGACCAACAACCAAGCAGATGAACGCGCGTTTTGTTCAGTCGCCATAATCCCTGGGTACGAAACCATAACAGACACATTACGGTGTCCTAAGGTACAGTGTCGCCGCTTCCATAAGGCTGAACCATCGCACACCACCCTGAGCCCATAACACACTGCGCGGATTTCCTAACATAGATTGCAAATAATAATCGGACGTGTGTCCCGATGGGAGTTGAGTCCACGACTTCCTGCACGGGGGTGGTAATGGTCGGACGATGGTTCTGGGTGACTTTCAGTGCCGGGGTGTCCTACTAATTTGGATAATAGAAGGGATAGGGCCTATTGTTCATGCATAAAGTGCGGGTGGGGTTGTTTGAACATTTTTTCTCTCCTCAGTCATTATTTATTTTTTTCCTGGGAGTCAGCTCGAAATAGACTGAAATACTGTGTCAAAGATCCGTTAAATCCAAAATAACCAACAAAACGCTGCGCGCATGCATAAATGAACGCTTGCACAAACTTACAAATATAAAAAGGTACGAGCATGACCACGTACGCACGCTGACATGGAAATACAAAGTGTCAAGCTGTTTCTCTTCGACGGACTGATAAGCGCATGTACACGTACATGCCTTTCTAGCATGTAGTATCCGGCGGTTTTTTGCGGACAGGTACTTGCCCTTCTGTGTCAGATTTGAACCTCACTATTATGAGTGTGGAGGGAGCAAATTCAACTACACTGTAGAACAATAATACGTGAATTTTACTGTAGAATACCCGGAAACCAGCTGCCAGTCCATTTCCCGTTATTTTTACGGGCGCCCGTAAACATTGGCGGAATCATCACGCAGAGCAGGGTAGAATAAGACAGGTATTGTTTTGGTCAGATAGCCCTTCAACACTATTTTAAATAAATAATAAAAAAAAACAAAAAAATCGTCCCAGCGAAATGAGCAGGGCATCAGTTGTATTGAATCCCTTTTGAAAATGCTGCAAAAGAACGGGAAGTGTTTGCAAACTGGCGGTCGAATTGATGGAATGTAGGATATAGATAGGGAAGGCCAGGATGCGGTAAGCAATGGCGTAGGAAAAAGCATACACTGTAAAAAAACATTTCCTTAGATTTTACGGTAGAATACCTGGCAACCAGCTGCCAGTCCATTTCCCGTTAATTTCACTGGCGTCTGCCTGTAAAACATTTTTTAGAAATCTCGATTTGGTAGACTTATGCTGACTGACCACACTCGAAAATACCTTTATAGTGTCGAAGGGCTATGTGACCAAAACAACACCTGTCTTATTCTTCCCTACTCTGCGTGATGATTCCGCCAATGTTTACGGGCGCCCGTAAAAATAACGGGAATTGGGCTGGCAGCTGGTTCCCGGTACTCTACCGTAAAATCTTCGGATTTTTTACGGTGCATCTCTTTTCTTGACAAGCTCGTCTTTGCCTATACGTTCTCTACGAAACGGTGATAACTTTCCTGTCTCATCTGTTACAGGATCTTGACCGAAAATATAGATATCCAGGGCGACCATATCCTTAAAAATGTGCGTGTTTCCCAGTCTAACTATTGCCGTTTGCAAATGAATCGCCACACCCCATCTCTCACAACCACACACACCATCTGAAAATGTCAAATGTTGGAGTAACATTTAAAGGCCAAAAAAAAAAAAAAAAAAGAAAGATAAAACGATGAATAGATCAATAAATCCGGAATTCCGGATCGAAAAGTGCTATTCTGAACAGCAAGGGTAACCCTGTACAACAGCCGAATGAAGGCTCGATACTCAATGAAGACAAGGCTCCGATAATCTGCGAAGAAATAGTTTAGCCTAAATTAAAATATATTCTTGTATGGTCATGAGCTGTCGAATTTGACGCGATGAGGTTCTGTTCAGACTTCCTCAGATCATTAAGAATATCATGCAAAATTTCAATAATAAAATTGTTGGAGCTGAGCGTATCTGATAATCTGATACCCCGAGGGGGGGGGGGGGGGGGGGGGGGGATGGGGCACCCACCAATATCAAGGATAAATGACGTAACGATTTGTTTTTAGACAAGATACACTGTAAAAAAATCCGTAGATTTTACGGTAAAATAACTGGCAACCAGCTGCCAGTCCTTTTACCGTTATTTTTACGGGCGCCCGTAAAAATTGCAGGACTTATCAAGCAGAGTGGGACAGAATAGCGGCAGATGTCGCTTTGGTCAGTTAGCCCTTCAACAATATAAAGTTATTTTCGAGTGCAGCCAGTTAACATAAAACTTCCATTTCGTGATTTCCATAAATGTCTTACAGGCAAACGCCCGTAAAAATAACGGTAAAAGGACTGGCAGCTGGTTTCCAGTCATTCTACCGTAAAATCTACAGGTTTTTTTTACAGTGTAGAAAGGAAGAGAAAAAAATAAAATAATAATCATAAAAAATAATCGTTATTAGCTAACACTTTCAAATTGGCAGGCAAATAATTTATATGTTTGATTATAAGAAATAATTTTGATAATTGTGACATTTATTGCATGATCTCCCGGCTAATCAGTCACAAACGGAATAAAGCCGATATTACGTTTACTTTTACACTGTAAAAATCCGTAGATGCTACACTGTAAAAATCCGTAGATTTTACGGTAGAATAACTGGCAACCGGCTGCCTGTCCATTCGCCGTTATTTTTACGGGTATTTGCCTGCAAAACATTATTGGAAATAACGATATGGCAGTGTTATGTTTTATGACTGGCGGCACTAGAAATGCCTTTTATAGTGTTAAAGGTCAATAGAACTGAAGCAACACCTGCTCCATTCTATCCTACTCTGCTTGATGATTCCTGCCAATTTTACGGGCTCTCGTAAAAATAACGGGAAATGGACTGGCAGCTGGTTTCCAGTTATTCTACCGTAAAATCTACGAATTTAAATCTGAGAGAATTTAAATCTGAGAGAATTGTAAAAGCTCAAAATGTAGTCTTGTACAAATTTCATAATTTTGATAAAGGCAGTATGCCGAAACGTCATAAATAAAGAGTGACTGTTCAGAGTATATAAATGATTTCATCATAAATGCGAGCCCCGGTAGCGCAATGGGTTAAGCTCTGTCCTGCTAAGAAGCGGTCTGGGTTCAAATCCCGCAGGAGGCGCAAATCTTTTCAACCGTAAACACAGCCTTTCACTGTAACCCTCGCATCGTCTTGATGTGACTGAAATACTGTTGAAAAGGACGTAAAATCGCACTCATCTACCATCACCCCGTCCAGTCGAAACGCCGGAAAAGTGGTACGAACGCCGGATATGCGGTATTTTCACGCCGAATTGTGGTTTTTTTGTCAGAATCGCCGCCATTAAATTTGACAGCGGGTAACAAAAGTCGGATGAATTAATAGTTAAAGACGGTAAGTGAGTGTAACGAATTAGCCTATCTGGATCTACATAGATTTTACTAACTGTCGAGACTTCATTTAGTTTAGAAACTACGTTTGTTTGTCGTAACATTCAAAGTGATTTTTGTTTTATATGTTCGGCCTTTCGCTTACACCTTATTCACGTCCTCAAGTTTCGTACTTTTTTAATTTTCACTGAAAAGGGTCACAATGAGTTGGCTAAAGCAGAATTTTAAACATCCTCATACCATTATCGGGTACTGAAAAGGGTCACAATGAGTTGGCTAAAGTAGAATTTTAAACATCCTCATACCATTATCGGGAACCCGATAATGGTATGAGGATGTTTAAAATTCTACTTAGCCGACTCATTGTGACCCTTTTCAGTGAAAATTAAAAAAATACGAAACTTGAGGACGTGAATAAGGTCTAAGCGAAAGGCCGAACATACAAAACAAAAATCACTTTGAATGTTACGACAAACAAACGTAGTTTCTAAACTAAATGAAATCTCGACAGTTAGTAAAATCAATGTAGATCCAGATAGGCTAATTCGTTATACTCACTTACCGTTTTTAACTATTAATTCATCCGACTTTTATAACCCGCTGTCAAATTTAATGGCGGCGATTCTGAAAAAAAGACCACAATTCGGCGTGAAAATACCGCACATCCGGCGTTCGTACCATTTTTCCGGCGTTTCGATTGGACGGGGTGTACCATACACAAGCTTCATAGGCCCATTACATGTACTTATAGTCAGGACGCTGAAATTCAAAAGGGGCCTATTTTTCGAGTTTAATGTCCCGACAATTCGAAAGGATGAATTTGGTATATTATGAAAGTTTATCATCCCAACTTTAGTTTAGGGTATGATGTGGTCCTGAAAAGTGGATCCAGGATGTAAAATAAGGGGAGATAACTGGGTACCAAAGAAATGCTAAAAATGATCGCCTGCATTTCTCCTTATTTTTATGTCATTTGAAGCGAAGTTTCAAGCAAACAAGATAAGTTTTAGAAGAAGTCTATTACATTGCTAACGACTGATACTTATTAGCTTTCTATCCATTTTGGTTTAAGCCCATAACATTCGGTTATGGACGTTACATATGAAAATATTCCCAAAATGTAAATAATTTGAAGACATAATCGTTTTGTTTTCTTTTGCTAGTATATCCTCCTTTAAAATTATCTTTAAATACTAGAAGAATAACAGTTTGCTTGATTCCTTGTCATTCGCCTATGTTACTACTTGAATTAACGTAGAATTAACGTAGATAACATTTATACAAAATGTATTCCATTATATCACAGCTAATCAGCAACCTTCACCAACTCCCAGGAAACTCTCATAAATACGGTATTCAGACATTTTCTAAAGAAATACTGTTGACAGAAGTTTGTCGCTATTTTCACTTAGCAGTTTAAGGCCCTCGCAAGCTGCGTTTTATACGTGAAACAGAAAAGAGAGTTGTTTAAGAAATAGATCAGCTCTAGCAGTGAATTGTTGAGTAATAATTCACTGTTTAGAGGTCGGTTGTAAAGTAGATCATATCACGAGCGCGGAGCGCTAGTGATATATCTACTTACAACTGACCGACAAACAGTGAATTATTACTCAACAATTCAATGCTAGAGCTGAACTATTTCGATTCTAACGCTCAAAAAACGCTGAAAAATTATTCTTTTCATTCAAACTCTCCCAACCTTCATGCCAGCGCGTTCATGCTCCCGCCAATATTCTAACCGTATCTAACGTAAATGTACGTTATTATGGCGACTTTAAAAAGAAAAAGAGACGTTACACCGTCTAACGTCTCGAAACGTCACAAAATTACGTCAGTAATGCAAGTGACGTCAGCAATTAGATTCACGCGCCTCGAGACAGTGAATTGTTGCAGAATAAAACACGGCAACTTTCCATTGCTTCTATAGGCGCACTGTGTTAGAATATGTGTTAAAAGTCTTGACAAATTCTGAACAAACAGTCTTTTTTGCTATTTCTTTCTTCTTGTAGCAACGCTCAACACTTTTGCTGACATGATTATATAACGGTTCAGTTTTCTTGCTACGCTTCTCATGACACTAACATACGTGACTTTTAGTCAAAGCAATAAAAAGAGACAAATAGATAAATTGAGGAATAGAGAAGATTTTACCCCAAGGGAAATAAAACTACTGATGCTCTGAACATTGTTATTCATAGTGGTGTCAGTCAAGTGACAATCAAACAACATCGTTATTTTTAATATAAATAAATATGAAATTAGGGAATTACTAGTAATTTACACTACAACTCAACTCAACTCAACAAATCTTTATTTCACTCCCAGGTCACATAAAGTGACATATGGGAAACAATTTAAACATAACAGATCATACAATTCATGGCATAGCAAACATTTCATATTGAAGATTGACAGAAAAAAAAATGTAGAAAAAAAATGTAGAAAGACAGAGGAAAAAGTGAAAAGACAGACAAAGGAAAGAAATATAAACATTGCGTATATTTGGGGAAAAGCGTCATTTAGACAGAAATTATTATTGCCAGCTTTAATAAGCCTTAATTCATTTTTATTATATATTTACCTTTGTTTTTAATCATCAGAGGATTTCTTTCATATTTTAAACCATTAAATAGCGCTTTAGTGGCCATGCAACAGATGATATTGACCAATTGGATGAATCCAAACAGCTGGCACACAGCGGACAACTGTGACATATCAGCGCCATCTCAACGTCGTAGCATTGAGTCAGCGCTAACAGGACACAGTCTTAACGCCCTGCGCCTGCTGAAACCACTTCCAGGAACAAACTGAATAAAGACTTGGACCATACACAAATAAATGAGATATCGAAAGCAGGCCAATCCGTGCAGTCCGTTCCTGCAGGCATTTGATGTCGCAAAGGCGTCACATGACGTCGCATCGACGTGGTGTGATGTCATTCCGACGCCAGACGCCCGCTGGGCATTCTCCACAGTAGCGATAGCAGTTACTTATAACGGGTTTGGCAGACTGCGCGGTCGTGTAAGCTGATCCTGTACATGTACAAAGCCTGCTGTTACATTGAATATTGAAAAAAATCAAACCATAGAGCATAGAAGTTAAAGACTTCCGAAAGGTGAGAAAACTAAAATACACACTGGAATTTAATGACATGAGGCACAGAAAAGAATCTTACAAATCGAAAACAAGCATCTGCTAACAAAGTACGCATTCTTTTATGAGACTTGCATGGAGGTATTTTTCGTTACCAATAAAAACGACAAGCTGAAGTGAAAGTTTTAGTTAAAATCAAGGAACAGCCCAATTATATAAAAAAAATACGATATTTCCTTGCACTGACCATTTTGGTCAATTTTTAAAGTCCCTAAAGACGGTGATACATCATGCGTTTGGTAGTACAACATCGGAAACATGTAAACATCTTATTAGTTAATGTTACTGCTAATCAAAATTTTCACGACCGAAATGCTACACGTTGAGAAAATGTATTTTCACAGTCTCTAGCCTCTGGTCAACTACTCGTCGCCGGACTGTAAGTAAAATGTATCATTTTGTGCAACATTTTGAGTGCAGATAATATCATGTAGGTATAATGTGGCAAATATTGTGAATTACCCGTCCCGTTACCATAAACACTGACAAAACTCCTGAATAGACTGATGATGGGACATCTTAAAAGTTACGGTATTTTCTTCTTTCGTTAACTCGTCATAGCAAGAATATTTTTAATGTTTTGCCTTATAACTGAGAGCTATAAACCGGTAACGTTGATAACATTTCAGCAAGTAAACCTTGGTACTTAATTGAAACACTGACAGTTTCTTTAAATGGAATCGTAATTAACGGTCCAATACGCTATTTAATTTCAATTTTGAGACTTTGTTTTAGATTTAAGTTGAGATGGAATGAAGTATCATAATATTTTAGCTATAAAGCTTTCGTGCTTCGTTCTTGCGATTTTATGCTCAATAATGATGAAAGTATACAGTTTAAAGACACATAATAAGTTAATTGTAAAGACTTAGGGCTTGAGACATGCAGACATTGAGGTCTTGAAAGCAGCTTATTCACAAACAAATATTATCGTTTGGTACTGAATGAAACAATGTTTAAATTACAATTATGTAACGCAGTATAACGTATATTCAGATGCATGCCAAACAGATGGAAGTTAAATACTTCTAACAATCTCGTTTTCTTATTTTTTTATTTTCATGGTGGCATGTTCACGCACTACTTTTAAATATAATCAATGGCTGTAGCATCTATGGCTATGTATTCTTCATATATCGAAGTTTTTCGGCATATGTTAGATTTCTTATAAAATAAGTTTTAATAAGTATTCACCTGGTATAGCCAGTGCAGCACACACTGATTCAAAATGTTTCAAGCAGTTAAGTCTACGATAGGCAAGATTTTACGTTGAGTAATTATACTAGATGTTTAGTAAGAATCTTTCATTTTACTTATTTATTCGGACACTTAATTCTATACCGATGTTTTTATTTCTTCTGTTATATACGTGATAAACATATGATGGCTGTTGACTGAGCCGTTTGAAACTTCATTTTCTTTGCGTATTAAAATATCTAAAAACATCCGTGTTTATGACGCAACGCCTACGTGTTTTTGCTGCATCAGAAGGAAGTGTGAGGTTGCGCGAATAAAACTAGTTAAAGCCCCTGGTAGATTATGTACAACTGTCTATACAAATCTGAAAACTTCTACATGCGAATCCCATTGGTTGGTTTTCTTGCCTTGTGGTCGCCTGTATAGCTGTCCTATGTGTTTTCTATTTTGTTTTGTGGTTTAAAATAGAAAATAGGTAAAATTAGATGTATTAAATGTTTGAATATATTTTTATTATTATTTTTTTTATTTTTTTATTTATTTATTTTTTTTTTTTTTTTTGTGCTTACTTATGTAGAGTTCCTCTGTGTTGGAATGGAGTGTCTGTTACCAAAGATGTGCTGTTCCGTTTTGTCGTATGCATGTTTCCCATCTTCTTTCGGTGTCTTGGGTGGGCTGTGCTTTGTAATTGTGGCAATTCCTGGGTAATTTTATTTACATTTTTCTATGTACGTTTTCTACATCTCATATACGTAAGCTTGGGTCTGCATGCATATCTAATAAATACACTGTAACAAAATAACAAGAAACAAATTGTCAACATGTAAACGAATTTTATTCTCTGGAAAGACGTACGAACTTGCAAAATAACGCTGTTCACAATGGTTTTAACCACCTACTGAAGGAAACAGTGATCCCACAACTCTGCTAATATCAACCATATGCATATTACTGAATAGCTTCTTTTGATATCTAAGTAGTTAACGTTGTAATTACTCTTCGAACCATGATGTTTGGTTATTGTTTGAACATAAATTTGAATGCCGTTCATTTTTCCGCCTGCCAGTAAGTGCAAATATTCGTTAGAGTACATTGTCTTTTTCAGTTTTGATACTTCCATCATTACATTAGTGCCAATCCAACTTAACATATTTACAGATGTCAAAATACTTCATTTACACACTAAATACAAATTACATGTATAAAACTTTGTTTTGTTAAAGTACTGAATTAGCTTTTAAGACAAGGGAAAATGCAGAGTTTAAAAGCACTATTTTCAAAAACATATTTGAACGACGAAATGATTTAAAGTTGAAATATTGTTTCATTTTATTTATTATTTTCGTTTCATGGGTAACATATACAATTTGCATTATTTGCTATGAAAAGCTTTTCGAAACTTTTTTTTACAAATTATAGTAACTATACTCTAATGCAGTAAAACAAATATGATCATGTTTTTGTATTCTACATTTTTATATATCTTCTGAATCGTCTTCATTCATTATTCTTTTTAACAAAATTATATTAAGTAACGTATGTAACGATCGAGCTGTAACAAAGAAACGCCAGTGATAATGTGAATGCGTAAGTTGTTGGAAGTCTTCGCAATCCCAGAAGTGGTTGGGCTGGTTTTCTTGTTAAAACTGCACATCACGGGGAAAAATTCAAATTGAAATTCAAATTGAAATGAACTTCTATGGAAAACGGGACCCATGGTGGTGTTTAGACTCCAAAGAGAAACCTTTATGAAGTACAGAGTATATTGTCATTGTTAATGGATATTTTGAGAGTCAGCTGTCCTATAATTCTATGAGCAGTTTGATGAGAATCTGAAAGGCAGCGATTTAAAATGAAATTTAGTACCTTCAAACACCAACGATTGGTAGGATGAATTATCCTTGTGTAAATATATGTATACACCGGTTTTCTTAATATTTTAATTACAGAAACAGATACTTTGCACACGAATACGTCATTTCATGAATTAATCAGAAAACTTTAGTGCACCTCTAAATGGACAGAGTTATAGCGTTTTCATTTTGAGCAAATTAAGATTTAGAAGGGGTACGGGTAAAAAGGGGTAATTAAAACCACGGGATCCTATTTCAGTGACCACATCATACCCTATCATATAGCCCAAATGTTTTGTTTATCAAATTTGGTAAAAATTTCCTTTCGAATCGCCGGGGCATTAAGGTTGCATTTTTTCGGCTTCAGCGCCCTGACTATTATCTACGGTGTGATATTGTACGAATCGCTCAAAGGAACACAAACAGAAGATATTAAGAGGGTTGTATCAACCGAGACTGAGAAAAGATTCTGATAAGACTGACTGCACTAGAAAATATCCCAGCGGGCACATGACGTCGAAATTACGTCGCACCGACGTCGATGAGACGTCATCGCGTCGCATCGACGTCAGTATGACGTCATTTTGACGTTATGTGCCAGCTGGATATACCTATTAAACACTATGCCCACAACCGTATGCTTGCCTCTTAAGAAGGTTCATCCCATTATGTGTATGTCAGAAAGGGGTATAATTCTACCCAGTATTTATAGAATTGGCTAAAAAGCTTATCAGATTATTTACACCTTAGCTTGTAACTGTATGCGAAATACGAAGGTCCTAGCTTAAGGGGTTCTACAGATATTTTGTTCACAAGCTTGTTCCTATACAAAATATCTATGTCCGAAAAGGGGAATAACTTAATCGATAATGTACAAATTGTGTTAAAAATCAGTTCATTTGTAAGTTTAACATCTTGGTCTGTATGCCAAAATATAAACATGCTTGCTCAAGCGGTTCTTCAGATATTTTGTTCACAAAATGCCTATGTCTAAAAAAGGGGAATAACTCAACCAAACATTTACGATATATGCTCGAAAGTTAAACAGTTCATATAAACTTTGGTCAAAACCTTCATGCCAAATATAAGTATCCTAGCTTATGCGAGCCTTCAGATAGTTTGTTCACAAACTTGTTCCTATACGAATGCTCATGACCAAATGAGGAATTACTCAATTGAAAATTTACGAAATAGGCTCAAAAGTTGATCAGATCATCTACACATTAGTCTGTAACTGCATGTCAAATATCAGGATCCTAGTTTAAGCGGTTCTTCAGATATTTTGTTCACAAGGTTTTTCCTATATAAAATGACAAAGTCAAAAAAGGCATGCGGGGGGCATAACTCCTGAACGGCAAGATCGGCCGAGGAAAAAATACGGACCCGCTTATTTTTCAAGTACATGCCACATATAGAATTTCAAGATCTTAGCATAAGCGTTTCTTGAGTTTCCCGGCTGCCAAAAAGTATTACGGACGGACAGACGGACGGACATGACCGAAATAATGCGTCCCCATCAAAATGGGTCATCTTATCTAATTACCATAATTGTCCTAAAATGAACAGTTTGGTTTTGCAGAACAGCGTCTAAATGATACAGCTGGAATGGCAAACAAAATACTCTTTCACTCTTCACTGTCCCTATTTAGAATTTTTATTGTAAAATTATGTTAATCAGTCATAAACTATAATTCATTAAATGTAATCCATTTGTTCTTGACATTATTTTGTCTACTCTTGTTAAAAATCCATAACGTTACTCTTTTTTTTTTGTCTCCAGGCATGTCTTCGGAGGATGTGGAATCATTAAAAGAGACTATAGACGGGGTCATCAACGAAAAGAAAAGAACTGGTGTGTGGGATCCATATAATTGGCAAACAACGATAGCCTTAATTGCAGCTCTGAAGTTACCAGACAAATCTGTGGCCGATTACCTCAAAAGCCAAGGAGCTGAACTATCAACACGCTGTCTACTGTCAGTGGTTCAAAAAGGCAGCACAAAGTTACTCAGGTTTGTCATCAAGGAGCTGAAGAAAGCTGGTACCTGGTTCCCAGAAGACTGGTACACAGGTCTAGCACTTGGTGAAGCTTGGTTCTTCGAAAGGAAGAAGTTATACGCTGTTTTCTCGGAGAATGACGTTGTTTTTATACCGGAGTGGCTGGTTACGGCTGTGAAATATGGGGATATTGGACTCATTGTTAAAATAATTCACGGACTGAAAGCGACAAACAGATGGAATCCAGGTGATCCGTCCATTTTACAAGCAATAACTGAAGCGATAAAAGAAGATGCAAATATCTGGTATTTCTGTTTGATACAAGAGGGTGCACAGCCTTCATTTAAACATTTAATAATAGCAGTTAGACACGGAGACTGTAATATCTTGAAAGATATAATTCAAAACTTAAAGAAGCGGGATTTGTGGAAAAGTAATGAGCATAACAAAGATATTATTCTGGCATTAGAAGAAGCGTGTATAGTAAAAGACATTACATCTTATTCTACTTTGATAGAAGAAGGAGCAGAACCTAATTTCCACTGCCTTTTAACAGCCATCAAGTCTGATTATTTTCAGTTAGTATCAAGAATAGTACGTGACTTAAAACTTTCTGGAAAATGGAATGAAGAGACCTTAAACAATGACTGGAGTTTAGCCTTAGCTAGGGATCATATGGCACAACTGCCTGATGGAAGGCGCCATACATGGGAAAACCTGATATTTGGTGGCGTAAGAACAATTCAGAGGGACTATAGTGAAACGACAGAAGGTAATAAAGGCAACAACAACATAGAACTATCACAGTCTGTTGAAGTAAATGTCCCTGCTGAAGAGAAAAAGATTGTCCTCGACCATTACATAAAAATAAATAACGAAGAAACCAACAGAGATATCATAGGTGCGAGTACACCGCCGAATACTCCAATAGACAGGCCAAACATGGCTGAAGGAGAACTAACCTACTCTTTGAGAGATAACGATGAAACGGACAATAATGGCAAAGACATGTATGAGTCTCTAGAACTGACTGAAGAAGCTGTTTGCAGAAGTTTACGTCGAAGTATATCAGCCCCAATTAATACAAAAGAACTTGAAGTTTTAGGTGAAAAAGATAAAATTAAGATTAAATATAGACAGAGGCGTGCAACCGAACACGAACATTCTATACCATCAGATATGAATGAAGTGTTTATATTTCCTCAAAGTCCTGAAATTGGCAGACCTGATGCCGGTAATATAACTGAACATTTTACGATAGATTCTGGTGCTGCTAATGCTGTTGATAATGCAATAACAAACGAACAAGATAAAAATACTGAAAATGACGCTGTAAAAGAAGCCACAGACTGTAAGGACGCCGAAGGTCAGATTCAAGAAGGAAATGATATAAACGGCCTCTTTCTGGACAGGCGGGCTTTTACCAATAACCAAATTTATGAAAACAATAGTGGCGAAAATGCGCCTCCCTGTACTACACCCGGAGTTCCAGGGCACTATAAGAGATTGTCTTTATACGCTGGCAGGTCAAGTACTAGAATTCAGAACAGCCCAGAAATTTTACGCCTTCGCCGTGATTTTTCATTTTCAATTGCATCTATTCCTCTTAAATATAGTTACAGAGCTCATTTGAATTACATCGCCTCATTTCCAGTGACCACAAATCGTTGAGACAATGTCGTATCGACGTTGACACAATGTTGTTTCAACTCATGTGTGTACTGTGCATGTGATGCTTCTACGCAGATAATCAGATCATGAGTTACTGAAGTGTTGCAATTTGTCTGATTTGAGTTTATTTTCGTGTTCAGTAGCAACTATGGACTAGAACAGACTTTTAGTGTGTATTTCAATTCTCGTAACGACGTTACCCCCCTCACATCAGCGGAACGTATCCAAAGCCGCAGTAACGGGGTGCCGTCCATTGTTGTCTATCATTCGTCTGATTCGTCCGTTAGTCTAGCATATAAAGGTTCTACGGGGCTATAATCATTGAATATAAAAGAAAGAAAGAAAAAAAACAAATATCATTCTTAAGCTGTTGTCATGAGGAGAATTCTCTTCTCTTCGAATTAAAGAGGACGCGGACAGAAGTACAGCTTACGAAGTCGTTCCGTTGAGCCTCCTGGGAAACATCGTTACGAGACCTGTACAACTGGACGCGGAGAGAGAGGGAGAGAGAGAGAGAGGGGGGGAGAGAGGGAGAAAGAGAGTCAGAGGGCATTATATCATTTCTTGTCAGATGTCAGCTCTGTAACTGACCGAAAAGCAAGCTTCAGAAATTGGTAAAACTGAGAAGCGAGTGACATTCGGAACAATTTCATGACAGTCAAATTTTAAAGAAATAAACAGCAAAGTCCTGAAAAGAGACACTTAAACAGAAGTCTAAACAGTGTAGAAATTGTAGAGTTGAATATCCTCCCAAACCTGGCTCTCCTGTACTGAAGATTTCGAACAATCTTTCGAAAATTCAATAAAATACCGAGATAGCATGTGAGCCGCGACACGACAAATCATCAAAGTAGCATGTGCACCCAGCGAAGACTCAGATCAGCATGGGCATCCGCCCGGTCTGATCAGAGTCTTCACTGTCCGCATGGAGCTAGCTTAGATCCTCAGCTTTCCTTAAAGCGTAAAACGACGACTCTGATCAGACTGGCTGGATGCGCAGGCTGATCTGAGTTTGTGCAAGGCGCATATGACACTCTGTTGGTTTTGTTATGTCGCAGCTCATGTCGGCATAGAATAATGCAGTCAGATAGGCATATGCATTGAGCTATGTCGTATGTTTGAAAGGAATCTCTTGAAACTGTAGGACACACGAATATCCATCACTAGCAGAAAAACGCCGTAATTGACAAAGGCGGGGGTGCCGGGGAGAGGGGTCGAGGGGGTTGATCACGAGCATCAGAGAAATAAAAACACTGTTAAAAACCAGAGTTTTACAGAATTTTAATGAGGCCAATCACAAAATGACAAATCACAGAGAATTTGTGTCGTGTCACAGTTGCTTGGTCTCGGTACAGAAAACCTTTTTCGATCATGAACTAATGGTATAATGTAGTTGTTTTTTTTCTACAATGGATCCGGATTTTTTCAATAATTATTTCTAGAAGTTGGACAAATATTTTGTTCTCTTTAATACCACATTCATGACGTCATCAGAGGCATTCAGTATAAGAAAGTTACGTCTCTTCCCTCTCGCCCCCCCCCCCCCCCTCCTGCTCTTCCGAACCACTCTGAAGCCACAGCAGTTGCTCACATATAGAGAATTCTCAAATCACAATTCACCGACTTTAACAAACGCCTATCACAGATCACAGAAAGGGTCTTCCCCCTAACCTCATAATCATAAAATAGTCCGATAAAACGACTGCGATTTTTATACATATGTTCTACATAAGCCAACCCCTTCAAAACTTTAGGACGAGCACAGGTACAGCAGAAGTCTCAGTCGACGAGGGGAACGGTACACTTTTTCGTGGGAAGAAACTATGTCGTTTCAATTTCGCCTCTCTCAATGGTGGTCAACTCTTACATAAAGAATTTGCTTCTGAGGAGTAAGTTCTTTTCTTCAAGAGTAGGCCCAATTTTTACGCAGGGCTTTCTAGCCCAGGGAATAAAACAGAAAGTCACAAATGTTGTTCCCCTTTGTAAAATGGCGGAAAAACATGCAGTGATACCTCTACATGTAACAAGGGGACAAAAGTAATCCAAAACAGATTTAAAACCAAACAATCAAATTACATATGTTTAAAAATGTGTTAACAGATTTTTAGTTTGAAGACAAACTTTTGGAAACTAAAAGTTACGTGATTATGGAAACATTTACGAGCAACAAAAATAAAAGATCACATTGCCGATAAAGATGTTTTGATTTGGGAATAAATCAGGATTTAATTGTTCGAATATCTCTTTTAATGGCCATTTCACTTGCCAAGATACCATTTCCAGCGTCGTTGCTGAATAGCTGTGTTATCATAAAAAAGCAGTTGCCCATCTTGACGTTACTTTTACGTCAGATATAATTGAGCCACGACACGACAAAACCAACAATGTGGTTGTGCGCCCAGCGAAGACTCAGATCAGCCTGGGCATCCGCCCAGTCTGATCAGAGTCTTCACTGTCCGCATAGAGGTAGCTTAGACCCTTAGCTACCCTTTAAGCGCTTAGCGAAAATTCTGATGTTCGAGTAGCCCAAGGAATACCAGAGTATTGTTCGCGTTTCCCAAGTAATTATGCCGAACCGACAGCTGTTCTCTGAAGACCACTGAGGCGCTAACAGTCTGGAGTTTCACACTGACAGGAAAGTCGTCGATGAAGATCTAGAAGTATAGAGCCTCTCGAATGCTTCTTTGAGACACTCAACTCTTGGAATGTAAGTTCCCAACAGGCACATGACGTCGGAATGACGTTATACCGTCGTCAATGCGACGTGATGACGTCACACCAACGTCAATACGACGTCATTCTGACGTCATATTCCCGCTGGGTTGGAACCGATGCAACTCCCACCCCTGTTAACCGTCCGAGTCCTCTCTGTAAGGAAGACCTTGTCCCGTTCAGATTTCTTCCACGGATGTTGTGGTGGTTCATTTTTTCCAGCAAGCTGTTCATGTGGGGCCCAGTTGCTAAAAGTCAGAATGGCAAGGGCTTAATTGCTGCAGGCCCGGATCCAGACCATGATGTTTATGTGTTTTGGGTGGGAGGTGGGGTGGGCGGGTGACGGGTGGGGAGGGGGGGGGCTTGAAAATATATGACATAACAGGGGATCAATTTGATGAGAATGTTTATGTCTATTTTGTCTTGAAATATATGTTTTGACATCTCATAAGAATCGCCTTGTTGAGGCGATTCTAATGATATGTTACTACATACATTTTTATCTAACCACATGGATAAGTTATCTCAAACTGCCATCAGATCCTCTTTATTATCTTGAGCCCTACATATTATACCTAAGACAGAGGCCCATACGGCGGGACTGATTTTTATAAGCCCCAAAGCCAACGCCCTGGATCCGGGACTGTGCTGCTTGAATATGTAATTAAGGCAGGTCTTTTTTTTAAGTAGATAACTTGTACGTATATTTCCATTATTATTCCGGTGATATAATGTGCATCAGGTGAAACTGTATCTATATTCTGTCATATTCAGTCGCATTTGAGATCATGGATATTTCTCTTAGCTTTCCCGCTAGAAGGTGACCCTCAAAGAGGCTGGATTCCAATAAAACAAGACACAAAATGCGCTCGTATTATATTTTGATAAAATAGATGAAAAACAATTGAAGAAAAGAAACGTTTGCATGTTTCGAAAAAATATGATATATCCAAAAAAATAAAAATGAGAAATTCGCTCAATTTTTCTTTTTTTCTGAAAAATAAAAAAGAACAAATAAAAAATAAAATAAATAAATTGAAAAAGAAAATTGATAGCACATTGAGATATTTGTACACACACAGCTGGGCTGAAATTTATGCACATAATTTACGTGTAAACATCCATTTGTCAAGCTGCTTCGTCTAAGAAAAAACGCTGTAAACATGTCTGACAACGAAATTGAAGATGTGTCATTTTTGCCAGGTATGTTACTCAACAATTTTTGAGGAATCGATGTTGAAATTTTGTGTGTCAATAGGGTTTGCCCCTGGCAATTTACGTGATTGTACCGTATTTCGACAGCAATCAACTTTCGACTCCAGTCAGATTCCAGCCTTGATAGGCTCACCGCAACCAACCAGACCTATAGAAGTTGTGCATTAACACACTAATTGTCTTATAACATTGTTTTTGAGGGTTTGTTTGCTCTGATGATATTGTTTCATGTGTCAGTTTAAAAAGCTGTCATTGGATTTGGTGGAGGGGGGGGGGGGGGGGGGGGAGTTATTTAGAGCCTAAAGTGTTACTGTGTAGTAAATCAGTCACTGCCAAAATACCTATGATAAGCAAATAAGCAAAGGTGATGAGTATAGCTGGCAGAGGAAGCAACTCTACTATTATTGCCTCCCTTCTCAGTAGGGATCAACTAGTAAAGGAAAGACTTTGCTTCTGTTGTAGCAAATTCTTTCCTTTGATAGTAGACCCCATTTCAAAGAGCTACCTTATCCAGATAAGCAAACAGGAATTCAGGCACCTTAATTTAACATTATTTTTGGAAAATAGGCAGGGATGTTCATCAGAGTAGGAGTGTCTGTTACGATTAATACGGTAGATAAATGATTTCCCAGTGTAGTTGTGAATTCCTTCAAGACTTGGCCTAGGGATCCAGTTTTCTCCCGAGAAATTTCGGAAGGCATGTCTTTTTTAACACAAAAATCAGATTTTGACTTGTTGATCAATTTTTAAAATCCAAAATATACGCTTCGTCAAAATTAGCTTGAATTTCCATTAAATAATTTATTGAAGGTCCTTAATGCATTTAAAACAACTTTACTGGTTAAGAAATGAAAATTATAGATTTTTATAAATTTTCATTGGAAATTAAGGCATGTTGCAAAGGAAATTTGAAGAGGAAGGCATGTTGCAACAGACATACCTTAATGGTCATGGGAGAACACTGGGGTCAAACTTTGCTGGCGTGTGGGTAAACCAGTTCTTGACCTGATATAAGGTGAACCTCGGTTCACAGGTGACTAAAATTACTGAAAAATATTTCAACAGCAGGGACCAGGTTAGCATGTGGACAATGTGTTCATATGGTTAGAACTTATATCACTACTGGTTAGAGCACTAGGCATTGGTGGAGAGGATCCCAGGTTTAAATGCCACAGGGCCCTTGACTGTTAAACCATTCTCTGCCAAACCAGCAGTAAATGGGTACCTAGTTCCAAACAAGGAATTAAGGTTAAAAAGGACTGAATTGGACTTTGCCATGTATATGCTGTGCCCAAGATAGAATGACATGTTATTCAGTTGTTACTTACGCTGGCTTGCAAATTCATGCATCAATAACTAAAGGGAAATATATGCAAATGAGCAGATGATATGCCACCAGAATGCATGATAACCATACTTTATATAGTATCACACACATTCAGAACCTAAATCTTTTGACTGATAAATGCCAGAAGAAACAGTAGCAGTCTGATCAGAGTCTTCACTGTAACGTAAGCTCTTTCACCAGTGCTTGTAGAACAGCTGAAAGTGCAGACCCTGATTGGTCTGTCACCACAGTAATTGCTGAACAGTAAAAATACTGTCAAGTTTCGTGGACTTCTTAGTAGTGGGTAAAGTTGTATGGGTTCTCCACCATATTTTTTCCACCATTCTTACAAAGGGAAATAAATGATCATTTCACCTGTTTCAGCCTTTTAAGTCCCATCAAGAAATCAAACTCGCCGTCGTCTATAGTTCGGCACAATATACAAATGTAGCCGGAACTATAAATAATAGTAATAATAATATTAATAGGTGATCAAAACTCCTCAGTTTTGAGATAACGAGCTCAAGAAAATTCAGTTTCTGGGACAGGTTTGGCAAATATCTATGTATTAAAATCATTTTGATCACGGTCTGCATTATCTGGTGTTTAGTAAACTTTTTTCAATATACAGACCAGAAAAAACTTTGACTGAATTATCGACACACATATCGATTAGAGTAGGTGTGATTATATCGATTATGTCTGGCGTGATCGATTACTCAAAGGTGTGATGTTGTTTCTGCGAAGAAGGTGTCTTTAATGCAATTATTACCTCCTTAAGCGTTTAAACGCTTTAATTGTTTCACTTTAAGAAAACACTTTTGAGACATGAAAAAAGACCAAAAACAATTAAGTAAATAAATAAAAAATTGAAATAAAATATAAATGAAAATAAAATAATCACCCGCGAGAAGTCACATGGAAAAAAGTGCATGCGCAGAACCAGACCAGTGACAGCCGTGTGCTTATCTGTATATGCGCACTGGGCTTATATTTAAATGCATGTTGTAGGTGGGCGCGGCATATATATTATGTTAATAATAATTATAAAAAGAAGAATAATATTCGAATCCTGAAAACATGTATTCATGCCTGACAAGAACGGGGTTCTACTGCACAGAGTGTTTTATTATAAATTCCTCAACATCTTAGAATGACTGAAATACTGTTGTGCCCAAGATAGAATGACATATTATTCAGTTGTTACTTACGCTGGCTTGCAAATTCATGCATCAATAACTAAAGGGAAATATATGCAAATGAGCAGATGATATGCCACCAGAATGCATGATAACCATACATTATATAGTATCACACACATTCAGAACCTATATATTTTGACTGATAAATGCCCATAGAAACAGTAGCAGTCTGATCAGAGTCTGCACTGTAACGTAAGCTCTTTCACCAGTGCTTGTAGCTCAGCTGAAAGTGCAGACCCTGATTGGTCTGTCACCACAGTAATTGCTGAATAGTAAAAATACTGTCAAGTTTCGTGGACTTCTTAGTAGTTGGTAAAGAAGTATGGGTTCTCTACCATATATTTCCACCATTCTTACCAAGGGAAATAACTTTTGTGACTTCCTATTTGCTGTCCTGGACAAAAGAGTCCTTTGTAAATCAGTTCTTCGGATGTACTCTTATATTGACTCTTAGAAGAACAAATTCTTTCTTTTAACTCTTTAAGCACCAAAAAGCAGACGACAAAATTTGCGTCTGCAAAAATTAAAAAAATTCCTTGTCCAAGACATTTCATATTTAGAATTCAAAGACTAGAGGGCAAACAGTGTAGATCTAGATGAGGCGGCTCATTATGAGCCGTCTCATCAGGATCTACGCTGTTTGCAAATTTTGCTAATTTTGTCACTGGGGCTTAAAGAGTTAAGAATTGATTCCCATGGAGAACGGAGACAACAATAAAATCAATAGAGTTGCTTTCCCTTAATATGTATCCATCAACCTTATTGTTACAGTGCATGCTATGTTTGCCAGTCTTGGTTCTTCACATAAATTGGTAGCTGTTCAAAGCTATTGAGTGCAGTGATGGATCCAGAGGGGGTTCAAATGAACCCCCGTCTCAGTCCAAATTATCTTATTTTCATGGGAAATTTCAGGAAAAATTGGTTAAACTGCATAAATCTGAACCCCCTATCCAAAATTCATGGATCCGCCCCTTTAGTCTAACCAATATACTGCCCTAATGTGCTTAAGTATTGGGACACCTAAAACCATTAATTTTCCATTTGTCCCAAATGGAAAATTAATGGTTGTAGGTGTCCCAATATTCAAGCACATTAGAGTTTGATGTTGCAAGAGTGCAATTTACTGTTCATTTACTACATATGTGGAAGATTTATTTTTCTGGGGAGTATAGCAAACTAAACAACATAATTTAAGCCCTGTAGGAGTTATTCTTCGACAAATGCAATTTATTGGTCTAGGGAACAACATATGTTACAATATCAAAGGCATGTAGTGTGTAATTAATATGACGGAACTTCATGGAAGTGCCACAGCATACATTGTAGACCAAGATTGAAGGAGCAGTCTGATCAGGGTCTGCATTGTTTATTGAACTTAGTAAAACCAATCTTCAAAATTAGCAATATTTACTACAATGTGACTGGTTAATTTCGTTAATTTCAGTTAAGTGGTGAGGTGCTCCATTATTTTTGGAAAAGTGTTGTAAATGGATTATCGGATGAATTGCATTACTACTAATTTGGATGTTGGATTATTAATGTACATGTAATAAATTAAAGTAAATGGGCACATTGTATTTTTTTTCCCCGACCATTTTTAAAAACGGAATCAATTTTTTTGACTTCATGTTTGCTTCAACGGACGCCAAACCATCCAGAAAGGGTCTACTCCTAAAGGGAAGACTTTGCTCCTGAAGGAGCAAAGTCTTTTTTTTTTAAGAGTTGGCCCTCATGGAGGAGGCAGAAAGTGAAAACAGCAGCAGTGCTGCTTCCCCGGAAGATGTTACCATTTACCAGAAGATGAAACAATATCTTAATTAGGTTAACTTCTGTATTTTGAATTTACAGTAGAACTCTATCGGCTCAAACAGGCTTTGGACCATGAAAATCAGTTCCATTTAAGGGTAGGTCTAGCAATCCAGGGTTAGTTTCTGTATAAAGTGTCTTCTAGGGACCAAGGAAAGAGTTCTAGTCAGGTTGGGTTCACAAGCTATCAGGGCATTAGTTCTGCTGTGATACTGTGTATCTGATGTCTATATGATATGTGGGTTTTAAAAATACAGTTTTATAGTCATTCAGTTGCTAATTTTCCAGATAAACTTTATCAAATCAGCTACCCAGTTTAGTCTGTCCATACAAATATATGCAAGATGCCCATGTTTTATAGAATAAAATTAAGTCATTTTAGAATGTCTAGTGTCCAAGTTAAGCAGGACTTACGCAAATAAGGCAGACTTAGATAAGACAGAAGCTACAAAATGCAGCAGCTGATCAGATCTACACTATTTGCAAAAGGCAAATGAAAATTTTCCTTGAAATAAAATAAAAATGATAAAAATAAACTAAACCAAACACCCCTTAATTGACAAAAGGACTTGCCCATTTGATAAGTACAGAACAGTCCACTGGACACAAATGGCTTGATCTGGCACAGAGGTTATAAAACTTGAGTACATTCTCATATTCAAAATAAAGCACACTGATTGGCTGCTTCCAAGCACATGCTCGAAAACAGCCAATCAGTGTGCTTTATTTTGAGTTTGAGATTATTCTCAAGTTTTATAACCGCTAACCCAGAGCTCTAAATAAGAGGGGATATTAAGAATAATTAAAAGATAATTATTCTTATTCCTTAATGAAGACATATGTTGGGACCCCTCATTAGAACCATCTCAGCGAGACGGTTCTAATGAGGGGTCACAAAATACGGTTTTATGGAGAAATGTCCAAAATTGTCCCCAAATTATCCCTGTTACCCCTTGTTATTTGGAGCACTGGTTGATTCTGTTCAAAATGCAGTGAGAGTGAGATCAACAGCATCATGTTATGATGTGAGACAGTTCTATAGAGGGGTCCCAATACATGTTTCTGTGGAGAAATATAGAAAATAATCATAAATTATCTCAGTTACCCCTGCTGATCTGGAGCACAGCAACAGGACTTGTTTGTTTGTATTTCAGGTGAAAGCCTACACAGGAAGGCACGGTATGAACCAAATATTCTACAGAGGGTCCGGCTTTTGGTGTGTAATAAAGCTCGTCTCACAGTCATGGCGGTAACGGCGGGAGTTTTTCTTTTAGTTATTATTCTGGTTGCGGTGATCACAAAATCCCAGTGTGACTGCTCACAAGGATCTCCGATAGCACAAGAATCTCCAAAAATAGACGACGAGAAGTGTGTCGCTACAGATGGAAAAGAGTTTCCGTACCAGAACATACTTTTACCAAAAGCAATTGTTCCTAATACATATCAAATATTTATGCATCCAAATATATCAGAGTCTCTTTTCCAAGGGGCGGTTAATATAACTTTCAGTGTTGAGGAGGTGACAGATTTTATTGTTTTTCATATCAAAGATTTGAAAATAACAGAATTATCTGTGATTGATTTGAAATCCGGTTCCCAGATTCCTGTAACAGAGCAGTTGGAATGTAAAACCAATGAACAGGTATATGTGAAACTTGGGACCAAGCTGAATGTGGCAAAAAATAGCACACAGATAAATGTGGGATTTGTGGGTAATTTTACAGACAAGCTCGCTGGATTTTACAAAAGCATGTACAAGACCAAAGCCGGTGAAAAAAGGTAAGATATTATAGAATGCAGAGCTCCAGATAAGAGGGAGTACTTGGTGATAATTAGGGATAATTTTTGTTAATTCTGAATAAAAACATATATTGTGACCCCTCATCTGAACCGTCTTGACAAGACGGTTCAGATGAGTGGTCACAACATATGGTTTCAATGAGAAATAAGAAAAATTATCCTTAATTATCATCAAATTCTCCCTCTTATCTACAGCTCTGAGAAGCCTTAGAAAAAACTGACAACAAAATTTATGTCTGCAAAATTTCAAAGACTATTTCATCTAAGCTATATTGAGAATTCAAAGACAAGAGAGTAGGCAGTGTATATTCAGATGAGGTGCCTCAACGAAAACGTATTTTGTGACCCCTCATTAGAACTGTCGCGAGGAGGCGGTTCTAATGATGGGTCACAAAATATACTTAGCAAAAATAAAAACTTGACAGTCGCATTTTTTCATCCTACGGTAGTCGGGAAATAGTGAGACCTAAAAAATTCTTGTAGTTTAAGAAAATGTAATTATTCTGTCATATCATAATCACACAAATTTCAAGATTCCATAGATACTGCAAAATTGAGGCTATTGTAAACGTCACAAGGGTACTTTTCTGTTTTCTATGCTCAAAACCAAAAAGAATACACCAAATTTTAAATCGTCGAAGTCTGCTTATTAATAAATGAAAAAAATCTGTTGGCAACGCTTTGTTTTTATTAAATCCAATCTGTATGGACTCATAAGGTAAAATTATGCCGATGCACGGTCAACTAGGAGGCCGTAAGGACCAGACGAAAAACCTCAGTCCACGCCATTATGAAGTCAGAAATTCAGTTTCAATGGAATTCCCATTACACATTTGAGTCTTTATTGCAGTTTTTAGAAATGGTTTTCAAATAAATTTAGTAATAAACACATTGAGTTTGCAAGACAAGAAAACTAATCACGAAGAAAATAACGAAAAAGACGCATTGGTATAGAAGATACGGCATTTCATAAATCTCTATATGTTTAATTCAAAGGGAGGTAATCTGAAAGTTTTGAAACTTTAAACGTTATTTTCAGGTTGTGTTTACAATTACCATAAGCGTTTAAAGTGTTTTCTATGCATACTGGAACTACTGTTTATTGCGTACAAAAGAACTTTCTTCTGCGCATGCGCAAATTAAAGTTCTTTTCTGAATTAATAAAATAGGAATAAGTTAGATAACTCCGGACAGGACAAACATTTACCAATAATTTTTCATGATTTAAGTAATCAGATGTCTGTCCAACTCGAAAACATCCATATATACATTACAAATTTGCTAGGTTGGCCGGAATTGAGAAATAAAAGCCGTCAAGTTTTTATTTTTGTTCAGTATATGTTTTTATGGAGAAAAACGGATTATTGTCCCTTATTATCTCTCTTTACCCTTCATATCTTGAGCACTGTAATTCTTATAATAAAATATGTTCTTTCTCATTACAGGTATATTGCAACAACACATTTTGAACCAACGGATGCGAGGGCAGCTTTCCCATGTTTTGATGAACCGGCACTCAAAGCGACCTTTCAACTTACGATGGTTCGGGAAAAGAAATTCATCTCTCTGTTCAACATGCCACTAAGTAAGACTGTTCCATTTGATGAAGGAAAGAATTTGGTGAAAGACATATTTGAGCCTTCTGTACCGATGAGCACCTATCTTGTGGCTTTTGTAGTTTGTGATTATGGCACGCTAACAAACCATACAAAGAGGAATACTACGGTAAGGCAGGCCTCCAGATTACTATATATTTATTCAGTTACAAGATAGAATTCTTAACCTCCTAAATAACTCCAAAAATCTAGATCCAGCGTATAGAAGTGGGTGTGTCAGATAGTATTAACATTAGCATTTGCACTCTTGTCAGCTTGCATAATCATTCAATATAGTTATCAAACATGGTTTTTAATGCATTGACATTTGCCAGGTCTGAAGGGAGCTGTTAACCCATTCCATTCGGGATACCCCCTTTAGGGGTATCTGGGCAAACAGTTTGATCCCCTGATCTGAGATCCAAACTGTTTGCTGCTTTGACATCATTTCTACAAGAGTTAGTTAGACCAATATTGTCAAAATATTCTTGATTTTTGATGCAGACGACAAAAAATGCCCAGAATGCAATTGGTTAAAAAACAAGGCTTTCATCAGCCCCAGAGGGACTGGGCAAATGTTAATGCAATAAAAAAAGTAAAGAAAATATTTGGGCATTATTTTTCAGCCTCATGGGTCATTGCCATTCACCTTGCTGATTTCTCACATGCCGTGCATTTCTATAAATATCCTCGTTTCAGGCCATGGTCAGCTATCATGAAATTTTGTCCAACCTTTAGCAGCAGCTGGCAAGTCAAAATTATTTTCACTTATTTTTCACTCAGTGTCGCCTGCTCTTCCATTTTTTACAATATCAGAATCTGTATAACTCTTCCATTCAAGTCTTTTGTGGAAAGCTACACCTGCGAACTTGCTGCATGTTTCTATACTGATGGAGTATTGCTCTGCAACTTGCATACAAAAAGTCACAAAGGTGGTCATTATAGCATGTGAATTGCCTTGTTGATATATGGTCTTGTGTTCTTTAAAACATGCCTGTTAATAGCATCTGGCACCGATATTTATGCAATAATCAATACACCTCCATGTTTGTCCATCATTTTTACAAAGGGAAATTATTTTTGTGACTTTCTGTTTGCTTCCCTGGCTGATGCGGACCTTCCAAAAAAGGTCTCCTATTACAGGAACATGACCCCTGTTGAAAAAGGAGGCAAAAAAAAGTAGACTGAGTTGCTTCCCCTAAAAGTATATCTAGTCACCTTAACATTTAACTCAGAAATGGTCTCAGTTAAAGTCAAGCACCCATTAGGCATGCTATTATAAAAATTAAGAAAAAATGGTAAAAATTTAAAAAATTGGTAAAAATTAAAAAAAATTGGTAAATATTCTAAAAATTTGGACACCTGACATAATTACCATATAGAAGTTTGATTTTACAATTCGGTAATGCATCCAAAAGACGAAGATGGAATGGCAAACAGTGTAGGCCCTGATCAGACTGCTCCTTCAGGAGCAGTCTGATCTGGGTCTGCACTGTTTGCTCAGACCTATCAGTCCCAATACTTAGAATTTTTATGTTGTATTGTCCTCTGACAGTTCTTGTAAAAATTTTTAGGTTGGGGTGTATGCTCCAAAGGAGTTGATATCGACAGCCAAATTTGCGCTAGATTCCGCTGTTCAGATATTGGACTATTATGAAGATTACTTTGGTATTGAGTACCCACTACCAAAACAAGGTAAAGCTGTCTTGAATAAATAGGGGCAATGGATGGATGACTTGTGATTTTACGGCCCTTTCAACAGTATTTTAGTCATATTGAGCTGTGGAAGGGTGATAATGGAAAGCTGTGTTCAGTGGAAACCCATTTAAAGTTGAAAAGAAATAAGGTAAAGCTGTCTTGATTAGTAGGGGCCATGCCATTTTTTATAGCCCTTTCAACAGTATTTTAGTCATATTGACCAGATTGATGGGTGATGATGCAATAGAGCCCTGTTTACAGAGGGATTGGAGTCTGAACCAGGACTGCTAGTGTAGCAGGCCAGTGCTTCACCAGGCTCTGTTTCTTGGAGACAGCATTCAGACAGGCAAGATCAGAAGCAGAACTCCAGATATGGTAGGGTTTTGAGGATAATTTTGAGATATTGTTCTTTATTTCTCAACAAAATATATACACATGTATTGTGACCCCTCATTAGAACTGTCTCAGTGAGCCAGTTCTAATGAGGGGTCACAACATTATGTTGTTATGCAGCAATATGGAAAATTATCCTTAAATTAGCCCTGTTACCCTTTCTTATCTGGAGCACTGCATAAGTATCTTTTGTGGATGCAAGGAGCAGATAGGAAAATCCGTCAGGAGGGCCAATGTTCTTCATCTTGAGGCTTGCTGAGTGATTTCAAACAGTGGCAGATTCCAAGGGATGGAATTTTCTGTCCCCGCATCACACTCAATCTTGCATTCCTTTGTTTTACATTGTTGAATTTTAACTGTAGAACTTGTTAAAATCCATAATTTTAGTGTTTGAGAGGTTTTTGTTTGCTCTTGAAAAAAATCAATGCTACCAAGAAATGTCATTAATTTTTGCTTCTTAATGGCCGGGCCGCGTAGCGCAGTCGGTAGGGCACCTGACTTATAAGTCAGAGGTCCTAGGTTCGATACCTGGTCTGGCCACATACTCTCCTTCCGCTGATTCAAGAAGGGCAGTTGTCAACTGGGGAAAATATGGTCTGAGCCTGTCTAGGAATAATGTAGTCAGGTTAACTGACAGTCTTAACATGACCATATCTGTTTACCGTGGACGTAAAGCAGTAAATCAATCAATCAGTCAATCGCTTCTTAATGTTATCATCTGGCATGACATGATAAACAGACATCATTTTGCCATGGTTTTGATGTCTTCATCTGAAGAAATTAAGTCACATGACGATACAAATACGTGCACTCCTATACAACCAATAAGTACACAGGCTATTGGCATAAATTTTTGAAGTTCCTGGTGAGATAAATAGACTCTATCATTGGTGCCCAGTGGGAGTAAGATCTCAACCTGAGGGTCTACATTTCAAGTGGGAAACGAGGCTCTTGCTCAAAGCCAGCAAACTGTGTACAATAGCTGGTATAGAAGAAGATTATTAAATGACAATTATTATGTATAATGAATGTTTCTAAATCCTGTCTGAGAAGCCATTGAGCAAAGAAATTCGAACTAATTCGCATGTAGCTGTATTCGCGTATGGCTAGAAGTGTGGGATAAGATTCGCTACTGTCTTGAAAGCACACGGATGACTCTATTCTGTATGCTATGGTAGGTGAGAAAAGAATTATTGGTACAGGTAAAACTGATACAGAGCCCTAGATAAGAGGGAGTATTTGGTGATAATTTGGGATAATTTTTGTTAATTCTGGATAAAAACATACGTTGTGACCGCTCATTTGAACCGTCTCAATGAGACAGTTCAGATGAGGGGTCACAGCATATGTTTTCAATGAGAAATAAGAAAATTATCCCTCAGTTATCGTCAAATACCCCTCTAATCTAGAGCTCTGTAATATAGATACCCTTACCTGAGGAACTTGTTTGTTTCAGATTTGATAGCCATTCCAGACTTTGCCGCAGGGGCTATGGAGAACTGGGGACTAATCACTTACAGAATGACGGCCATTTTGTACGATCCTGCCGTGTCCTCCACTAAAAACCAACAGTGGGTGGCTGTGGTTGTGGCTCATGAGCTAGCTCATCAGGTATTATACAGACTGCCATATTTATTCAGTGAGAGGATGTTTATTTGGTTATAAGATAGTTCTATTCTGTTCCCTTCCAAAACAACCCCAAAAATGTAGATCTCTTGTAGAAGACAGGGCCCAGTTCAAAGCATCGTTTGCCTAACAAGCTCGTTAAGAGGTCAACTCGTTTAAGTGTTTTATGACTTTATAACCAAATACACTAATATTTTTTTTGTTGAAAAACAGTGAGAAGCTTCTGCAATGCAAAAGCTTCTCACTGTTTTTCAACAAAAAATTTCGGCATATGTGAGATATTAACGTTTGAAATTCTAACGAAACATTAACTAACGTCATTAGTTTCGAATCACGGGGCATTTTTGGGGTTGTTGAGGAAAGGAAATAAATTTTACAGCAGAATTGATACAACTTGTTTACATTCTTAGGGTCAATTTGGAGCGGGTAACCAAATAAATTCTGTAAGCCTTGTTTACCCAAGATTTTCAAATGCAGATTCTCTTGTTGACCAGCCATTGGTCTTTCTTATCAATTTTTTGCCCTTTTATTTCACAAAAAGCATGCAGAATCTTCATTGACACTTTCCTGACACTGAAATGACATGTTTGTGATCTTGTAAACACACTATATATGAGGGTCATCCAATAAGTCCTGCAAACGACTGAGTCTCGGGCAAATGCTAATTAATAACGAATCAAAGGGTGCGCAGTCCTCCATTGCATCTTCCCTTTTTTCCAGTCAACAATTTCCGGGAACGTCATGGTCTTGCAAATGCCATTGCTAGGCAACGGAAGAGTACTAACATTGAGAGTGCGACGGTGGCTTCTGGTCGTCTGTTAAAGACTCCTTAGCTTAGTGCAAAACACTTGTATATGTATCTGAATTTTGTTGATAGGCACGAAAAATAATTCTGAAATAAGGATACTGCACCAAAACTATGACATTGTCATCAATCAAGATGTTATTATTATTCTACGTGAAATCACCTTGCTTTTTGAGGAACTAAAATATCAAATAAAGTGAGTATTTCAAAAAGGTTCGTTTCCAGCAGACAAGGCATTCCCTAAAATGAAATTTATTTGTTATCAAAAGGTACTCGGGAGATGCTTAAATGTAGATATTAAGGCAAATATAAAAAGGGAGCCTTGTTTATTTTCATTTGCAGCCTTCGAAAGCCAGAGCCAAATGCCCAAAACTAGAAATTTGTTAAAATTCTGTAATATTCTTTTGTTGCCTAGCCACCACATGTGTCTGGTAATGTGAAACAATGACTGTCTTTTATTTGTGTTCTTATATATAAGACAATCAATTTAGAACACTAATTTCTATAATTTTATAGAATAATAAGCAATTAAGCAGGAATTTTCTTCCCCTCACCTCTTGTAAAAGACGTTGTGTTTGTTCAGTTTTACTGTCGGTATCGCCTACACCTTTGCATTCAAAATCCTCCTATTTCCGAGAACAGTATGTCATATGCATGGTTTTAGATGCATATGTGCATATTATGCGTGAGCTGTTTATGGTGTAATTTGATTACCCTAGCTCAAGTAATAAAGCAGTTATGACGGCGTTTGCAAGATTTCCCTCGTACAAATGGCATACAAAATAAACACACTACAGTAAAACCTGTCTTAGTGGCCACCTCTATTAAGCAAGCAACCTGTATTAAGCAAGCATATATTCAGTTCCCGAAACAGGCAAATGCATTGAAATATACCTGTATTAAGCAAGCACCTGTCTTAAGCAAGCAGATTTTGATTATCCCTTAGGTGCTTGCTTAATAAAGGTTGGACTGTAATTGTATTAATGGATTGTAAATGAATATAAAGTGTGTAAGAATAACATTCAGCCACTTATTCTTGGGATTTAACATTTCTTACAGTTACTAGTCAATGTTTCCAACCTCCTCTTTGCCTAAATTGTTATTTTTGCATACAACTGTATGTTTAGTGAAATCATAACATTCTGTTAACTAACAACATCTTTAGTTTTAAACAACCAGGCCCAGATTGCAAATGAATTTTGACTGATAATACATCTAAAAGATGCAGATGGGATGGCAAAAAGTGTAGACCCTGATTGGACTGTTCAGGAGCAGTCTGATATGGGTCTGCACTGTTGGTAATTGCCTGAGTGAGACTTTGGGTATATAATTACAGTGCTCTAGAAGGGCTATCAGAGAAATTTTCACATTTCTCCATAAAATGTATGAACCCTCGTTAGAATTGTCTCAGGGAGACACATCTGATGTTGGGGCACAACATACGTTTTCATGCAGAATATGAAAAATTACCTCAGAGTTTCCTCAAAAACTCTCTACATCAGAAGTTCTGCTGATATTAATAATGTGAACAGGTAAGACTAGATCTGGCCCTGGGGGTTATAAAATTTGAGTACATTCTCTCAAACTCAAAATAAAGCACAATGATTGGCTGCTTCCGAGCACATTGGAAGCAGCCAGTCAGTGTGCTTTATTTTGAGTTTGAGATTATTCTCTAGTTTTATAACCTCAAACCGTGAGCTGTGAACATGTGCTCACTGATTTGAGTCTGAGCAGTTCATGCTTTGTTCTGAGGCACATTTCCCTTCTCACAATTGCTCATTTATTTCAGTGGTTTGGTAACCTGGTAACCATGGCTTGGTGGGACGACCTGTGGCTGAACGAGGGGTTTGCCAGTTACGTAGAATATATAGGGAGCGGTATTGTCAAACCAGACTTGCAAATGGTAAATATCTGTCTAGAGTCTAACATCATATGTTATGGCCCTTCATTAGAAATGAAGCATTCGCACGGCCAAGCCATTTAGCTTAGTATTTTCCTCAGAATTATCTTTTTTGCTCGTGCATATTTTTCCTTGTTTCTTTTCAAAAGTTGTAGCTACAGTTTACATCCCAATTGACACTGTCAGGAAAATTTTATGGATCTTTATTTCTGAAATTAAAAACCTTATGTGAATATTTGTTTATAATATCATCACAGTATCCGAATCACTGTACCATCTCTTCCAGTTTTCATAGCGTCGAATTGAGAGTACAAACACTCGCTTATAACCAGTAGTCGGAAATCATTATGTTTCGAGATTTTATCCGGAATCTGCTGCGTCATTCATAGTCATTCAGCTTTGAAAATGTAAAGAGGTAAGTTTAATATAATTTGCTCTTCGGTCTTTTACTTTGTTGCCCTGCACAATGTCATGTATGTAGTGATTCCCCTATAGAGGTTTAGAAGGGTGCTGCACCCTTCTGCCTTTTGGCCTTACCCTTCTGCCTTTTGGCCTTACCCTTCTGCCCTCCCTTTGTGGAAGGTAATTTCATTCATAATAATGTAATATTTTTGCAATATGCAGCTTTCTGTATGTAAAAGAGGCTTTTTATTATGCAAATTTTTATATCTCCCTGCAAAAACAAGGTGTTTATCCTTTTAGAAAGTGTTAATTACCTTAGTTAAATTGTCTTTGAAAAAAAAATAGCTTCAGAAAAGTGCCCTTTAGGGTGTGTATCACGCGCTAAAAGTGCCCGTTTTCAGGCCAGCACCCTGCCCTTTTTTCAGGCTAGGGGAAACACTATGTATGGGTGGATAGTAATGAGTACAGTATTCAAATCACCCTTGGCATGATTCTAAAACCATTTTGAGCCTTTTCTTACATGTTTTATAAAAATCTTTAAAATAAACGGAAGGCGTTACCAATCTACAGTTTGTTAGTTTTGATAGTAGGACGATAGCTAGCACGACACAAACTCGTGTTAAATTAGCTGTTCGGAATAAAATTTCTGTAATGGCCATGAGGTTTTCATTATACAGGGCAATAAGGTAAAAGACTGAAGAGCAAATTATATTAAACTAACCTGTTAACATTTTCGAAGCTGAATAACTATAAATGACGCAGCAGATTCCGGATAATATCTCAAAACATAATGATTTCCAACAACTGGTTATAAGCAAATTTTGTAATCTCGATTCAACGCTATGAAAACTGGAAGAGATGGAACAGTGCGTTCGGATACTGTGACCATCCTTCTGTTTGTGTTTCCTTCCCTGTTGACCGGAATAAAAGTGTTACAGTGAAAATTGTAAATATTGGAACATCTCAAATAATTAATTGAATTGTTTTACAAATGGAACAGTTAGGTAATATGTCCAAAAGATGGTGATGGAATGGCAAACAGTGTAGATCCTGCTCAGTCTTAGTCATGCAGATCTCTAGATAAGAGGGAGTATTTGATGATAATTAGGGATAATTTTTGTTAATTCTGCATAAAAACATATGTTGTGACCCCTCATCTGAACCGTCTCGACGAGACGGTTCAGATGAGGGGTCACAACATATGGTTTCGATGAGAAATAAGAAAAATTATCCTTAATTATCATCAAATACGCCCTCTTATCAAGAGCCCTGGTCATGTCTGGGTCTGCATTGTTTGCACAGAATTTTCACAGTAAACGAAATGTCAGTGGTTTCATTGTTCAAGAATACAATTTTCTTTTCCAGCAAGACCAGTTTGTGATTGACGACTTGCTTTACGCTCTGTATCTTGATGGCTTGTCAAACTCTCACCCGATTAGTCAAACAGTACATAATCCGAATCAGATTAATGAACTATTTGACAGAATCTCATACAGCAAGGTAATTAATAAGTTGATTAAAATCTAAAAAATAGTTCCTTCAAGAGCAGAGAATACAGTCGAAAGAAGGAACATGTGGGGGCCGTACTTCAAAGTTGCGGCTACTCAAGCCATTTTACTGCTTATTCTATTAAATGATTAAGATTTCTTCAGGAGGAGACAGTTTCCAGATTCCAGCATCTGGCTGCAATATTGAATGGAAATGTCAAGGTGTTCAATGGAAAAAAGATCTCTTGCATATTGTATTGATAAATTATGTCAGAAATTTTGGTGTTATTGGAAGGTGTATGTTGCACAGATTTTGTGGAAATATACATTATAATCTGTGTGATGCACACTCTCCAAAGGTTCCCACATTTCTGAAATAATTTATAAAGACTTTGAAACTTGGTATACAGCACTGGGCTCTTGTGTACTATAAAATTGATTCAAATGATGACCCAAGATTGACCTTTGACATTTATACAGAAAGGTCAGATGGTCTCCTTTATGCATTTATATTGCATAAAGCTTGGACATGAGAATTTTCAGAAGGGATAGTAATAAGGTATTTTTATTAACTAGACATTCTTTTCGTTGTCCAATGTTTTCAGCATAACCTCAGCACTTGGGTGAGCAATACAGGACCATTGGTTCTCTGGTGTATGGATGTCCTTACAGTGGGCTTACTCTTCCAAAATTACTGCAGATATGTAAATCTGTCTTGTGTAATTAGGCTATAAAATGCTTGTTTCTCTTCCAAAACAATCCCAAAGATCTAGATCCATCTTAGAAGATGGATCTAGATCTTGGAGATTGTTTTTGAAGGGAAAACTCTGTCTTATAACTGAAAAAATATGGAATTTTGATATTTCAGGGTTGCTCAATAATACGAATGCTGAAGAATTATCTAGGAGAAGCTGTTTTCAAAGCGGGCCTGCATAATTATCTCAACAAATACAAGTATAGTAATGCTGCTACAAAAGATCTTTGGAACTCGTTCTCTGGAGTAGGTACCAAGAAATCTGTACTCCAGATAAGAAGGGGTAACAGGGATAATTTAGGGATAATTTTCCTTATTTCTCCATAAAAACATACATTGTGACCCCTCATTAGAACCATCTTACTGAGACGGTTCTAATGAGGGGTCGCAACATATGTTTTCGTTGAGAAATAAGAAAAATTATCTTTGAATTATCTCTTTTATCCTTCTTATGTGGAAGTCTGATTAGAGAGACAGGTTTAAGTTGTGTGGGTATGCCATGTTTTTCTGCCATTTGTACAAAGGGAAACAACTTTTATGACTTCCTGATTGCTTCCCTTAGATATTAAGGCTCATACACATGAAATATCTGCACATACACACACTCAAATCATTTCATGTCAGACAAAGATAATGCAAATGTACAACAAAAAATTCTGAATTGTGATGGCATATTGAGCAAATTAATGGAAGTGATAAAAAAACAGAAGAAACTTGGGCCTGCGCATGGAAATCTGTTGGAAAATTGGCAAATATGAGTTCCTTGATTGGTCAGTACTGCAGTAACAGAGCAAGTTCAAAATCCACGAGATTTGGTTTAAACAACATTTATTCAAGAAAATAACATGCATGTTACAAGATATGCAAGGTTAGGAATTGAGGCTCTGAATGAAAGCTATAAGCTTATAAAGTCCATCTCCTTAATCTGCCAAGTGATCTGAAAACTTTGAAATCATTTGAGTGGTTGCCACTATAATGGAAAACCTACATCATCAAAGCATGCACTTGAAATTCCATGGAAAATCCCAAATTATATCACTTCCGTCAGTGAGATTGAAATTGTGCAGGGAGGTAAAAATGAAAGTGTCAGAGTTATATTTCCTGAAAGTGTATTCATTCACCTGAATTCAGTGTGTGTTTTTTTTTCCATTTATTCAGTTATAAGACGAGGGCCATTTAAAATTGCCACAGATATGTTATACAGTCATATATAATTCAGCTATAAAATTAGGGGATAACTGTCTTGAAAATTGTCATTTGGGGTAGTAAATCATCGGTTTTATGGTCGGTAATTTCGTTTTATTGGGACGCGCTAGCGGAGCGGTAAAACGCAATTTGCAACCATAAAACCATGTTACATGTAACCTTCCCAAATGACAATTTTCAAGACAGTTATCCCCATTCTAGTGCACTTTTCCACATTTTCACCTTTCATAATGTACTAGTTTGCACCTATTTCAAGCGTTGTCAGCAACGTAAAACCAAACCTCAGCCAGTGAGAAGCGACGTTACTTTATGACGTCAGGTTTGCGACAGTATATCGAAGAATACACTGTCCCAAATTTTTTATGTTATCCAATCAGACGTCGGGTTATAGTTGTAAGTGCATTAGAATGGGTTTTTCTCTTCCAAAACAATCCCAAAGATCTAGATTTGTCTGAAGACAAATCTAGATCTTTGAGATTGTTTAGGAAGAGGAAAAAAATCCTCTTATAACAAAATAAATACGGTTCTTTGCTTCCATAAGGCAGTTCAAGCCAAAGCTACTGGTTCCCAGCCTGCAACAAATGTGTCTAAGATAATGGACACTTGGACACAACAGATGGGATATCCAGTTATAACTCTACAGCGAGAAGGGAGCCGGATCACAGCTAGTCAATGCAGGTTCTTGCTGTATGCGAATGCAAACATTTCTAGTGAATTCATATCTCCTCATGGGTAAGTTGTTATTTATTCTTCAGCCATTACACTGTCCCCCAGCCCCTCCTCCCCCACCCACACCACACACACACAACTCCTCCCCCATAATTTGTTCTTCCTTTTATTTATTGTGGAGTAGTTGAGTAATAATTCACTGTTTGGAGCTCAGTTGTAAAGTAGATCATATCACGAGTGTGAAGCCTGAGTGATATATCTACTTACAACTGACCGACAAAACACTGCATTGTTGCAGAATAAAACACAGAAACTTTCCATTGCTTCTAAAGGTGTACTGTGTTATTCTGTTTGTTCATAGTAAATTTGTGTCAGTTTTCTCAGGAACTATTCAAGCTAGACAGTTCAGATTTTTAACAGTGAGTTGTTTTATCGTGGGATTGACAATCAGGGTCATTGTCCTATTCTTCCTATTCTTCCTTCATATAGCCATTTTTAGCTTGCCTGAACGAAAGTTCAAGAAGAGCTATTGTTGTCACCCTGGCGTCGGCGTCGGCGTCCGCGTCCGCGTCCGCGTCGGCGTCCGAACTGGATGTTTTGGTTAAAGTTTTTTAAAGACCTATATCTCTTTAACCCATGGATGGATTCTTTTGATACTTGCACTGTAGTTAGATATTGGTCTAAGGTTTAACAGGGTACCATCCCCACCCCACTCCGTGACCTTGATGTCAAGGTCATGGACTTAGAAAATTGTTTTTTTTTTGGACTGGATGTTTTGGTTAAAGTTTTATAAAGCCCAATATCTCCTTAACCCATGGATGGATTCCTTTGATACTTGCACTAAAGTTAGATATTGGTTAAAGTTTTTGAAGGTACTACCCCCATCCCCCTCTGTGACCTTGATGTCAAGGTGATGGACTTAGAATATTGTCTTTTTATTAATTGGATGTTTTGGTTAAAGTTTTTTAAAGACACATATCTCCTAAACTCATAGGTGAATTCTTTTTTATATTTGCACTGTAGTTAGATCTACAGAGAACTACCCCAACCCCACTCAGTGATCCTGATGTCAAGGTCAGGGACTTGGGAATTTTTTGTCTTTTTTAAAGTTTTGTAATTGCATACTGATTCATAATGCTTTGCAGAGATTTAGTTTATTCTTGAACTGATGTTAGACTCTTTTTTGAGTTTTTACAAAACACCTTATACTTACCCCACTGGATGACCTTGAAGTCAAGGTCATCGACTTAGAATTTTGTCTTAAAGATTTTGGTCAAAGTTTTATATTTATGAAGACATAATTTCACAGTGCCACGATGATGGACTCAGTTGATACTAATACTTGGACTGATGTTAGATAATGATTCAAGGTTTTGATACATCCTAGCCTCCCACCCCCCCCTCCCTTCCCCCCTCCCCCCTACCCGTTAGTATCCTTACCTCAAGCTCATGGACTTTGAAATTTCATTTCATTTTTTTTTTATTTTAATTTTATTTTTAAGACTTATTTCTGAGATAGCTTTTGTTTATAAATGTGTCTTCATTATGGACATGCTTGCATGAAGTTTTGTGCATAGCAGTCCACATAGCCTCCCCCCCCCCTCCTAGCCTCCCACCCCCCCCCCCCCCCCTCCCTTCCCCCCTCCCCACTACCCGTTAGTATCCTTACCTCAAGCTCATGGACTTTGAAATTTCATTTCATTTTTTTTTTATTTTAATTTTATTTTTAAGACTTATTTCTGAGATAGCTTTTGTTTATAAATGTGTCTTCATTATGGACATGCTTGCATGAAGTTTTGTGCATAGCAGTCCACATAGCCTCCCCCCCCCCCACACACACACACACACACCACCACCAACCCCTCCCCGTTAGTTTTTTTTACCTCAAGCTCATGGACTTTGAAATATCATTTCATTTTTTTTATTTTAATTTTATTTTTCAGACTTATTTCTGAGATAGGAGTGGCTGTAGTGTAGTGGATAACACTCCGGACTACCAATCCAGGGGTCGCAAGATCGATCCCCCGCTTCTCCGGTCTTTCGGATGAGACTTTAAACCGAGGTCCCGTCTCCAAATGACCTCGTTGTTGGTGGGACGTTAAACCCGAGTTCACTCACTCACTCACTATTTCTGAGATAGCTTTTGTTTATAAATGTGTTTTCATTATGGACATGCTTGCCTAGCAGTCCACATAGCCCCCCCCCCCACCCCCCCCCCCCCCCCCACCCCACCCCACCCCTACCCGTCAGTTTTTTTTACCTCAAGCTCGTGGACTTTGAACTTTCATTTCATTTTTTTTATTTTAATTTTATTTTAAGACTTATTTCTGCGATACCTTTTGTTTATAAATGTGTTTTCATTATAGACATCCTTGCCTGAAGTTTTATGCATGGCAGTCCACACCACCATAGCGGCTGTGTGATGGGCAAGCACCAATTCAGGCGAGCTATGCTGTCAGGCGACAGCTCTTGTTCTTTCTTTTCTTATTTTATAGAAATATGAAAACTTTTGTTACAGTTTTCTCTGCACTGTTCAAGCTATGACGTTCAAACTTGGTAGATATATGAGTGATGACTTGCTGTAATGTGTGATTGAGAATCAGGATCATGGTTCTTATTCTTTCCTTTCATCATCATTTTCTCTGGAACGATCTGCTTGCTATATCAATTTCATGGACAGTACATTTGAGGTTATCTTTTTCAGGTGAAAAAGCAAAGCATTTCTTAAATAAAGCAGTGGGGCTATAGACAGATCCTATGATCACAGGAACTGTCTATAGCCCCAGTGCTTTATTATCCCCTCACACCACGAAGTGGTGAGGGGATATAGGTTTTGTCCCGTACGCAAGTACGTACGTACGTACGTATGTTCACCTTTTGTCATCGCTCTAGCACTTACATTTCTCAATAGATTTTGAAATAACTTCACACAAGTGTAGGGCATGACAATATCTCGAGCAAGTTTCACTTTCAGGGTGCTGCGCCCAAGGTCAAGGTCACTGTGGCTATTTTTAGAAAAACTTTGTCAGCGCTCTAGCGCCTACATTTCTCAATGGATTTTGAAATAACTTCACACAAATGTAGGGCATGACAATATCTCGAGCAAGTTTCACTTTCAGGGTGCTGCGCCCAAGGTCAAGGTCACTGTTGCTATTTTTAGAAAAACTTTGTCATCGCTCTAGCGCCTACATTTCTCTACGAATTTTGAAATAACTTCACACAAACGTTGGGCATGACAATATCTTAAGCAAGTTCGACTTTCAGGGTGCTGCGCCCAAGGTCAAGGTCACTGTGGCTATTTTTAGAAAAACTTTGTCATGGCTCTAGCGCCTACATTTCTCAACAGATTTTGAAATAACTTTACACAAATGTAGGGCATGACAATATCTTGAGCAAATTCGACTTTCAGGGTGCTGCATCCAAGGTCAAGGTCACTGCGGCTATTTTTAGAAAAACTTTGTCATCGCTCTAGGGCCTACATTTCTCAACAGATTTTGAAATAACTTCACACAAATGTAGGGCATGACAATATCTCGAGCAAGCTCGACTTTCAGGGTGCTGCGCCCAAGATCAAGGTCACTGTGGCTATTTTTAGAAAAACTTTGTCATCGCTCTAGCGCCTACATTTCTCAACGGATTTTAAAATAACTTCACACAAATGTAGGGTAAGACAATATCTCGAGCAAGTTGGACTTTCAGGGTTCTGCGCCCAAGGTCAAGGTCACTGTTGCTATTTTTAGAAAAAACTTTGTCAGCGCTCTAGTGCCTATATTTCTCAATGGATTTTGAAATAACTTCACACAAATGTAGGGCATGACAATATCTCGAGCAAGTTCGACTTTCAGGGTGCTGCGCTTAAAAGGTCAAGGTCTTTGTAGCTATTTTTAGAAAAACTTTGTCATCGCTCTAGCGCCTACATTTCTCTATGGATTTTAAAATAACTTCACACAAATGTAGGGTATGACAATATCTCAAGCAAGTAGTCTTGTGTGAGGGGATTTGTATCGCCTGTGATGCCTTGTTTAAACTGTTCTATATTTTTGTCTGTTTTTCAGATATAAATGGCAGATTCCTTTCATATACCGAGTGAATGCTGATAAACCTGAGAATATGAGAAAAATGCTCATGACAAAGGATATAGGTATGTGACTAAACCTTAAAGCAGGCGACAAAGTTTATGTCTGCAAAATATCAAAAAATGTTTTGTCCAAGCTATATCATATTCAGAATTCAAAGATTACAGGTCAGTCAGTGTAGAACCTGATGAGACAGCTCTCTATGAACCACCTCATCTGATTCTACATTGTATGCAAATTCAACTTCGTGTATTTTAATTTTTTGCTTTTAAGCTCTCCTGAACGAAAGTTCAGGAAGAGCTATTGTTGTCACCCTGGCGTCGGCGTCCGCGTCCGCGTCCGCGTCGGCGTCGGCGTCCGGATTGGATGTTTTGGTTAAAGTTTTTTAAATACCTATATCTCCTTAACCCATGGATGGATTCATTTGATACTTGCACTGTAGTTAGATATTGGTCTAAGGTTTAACAGGGTGCCACCCCCACCCCACTCCGTGACCTTGATGTCAAGGTCATGGACTTAGAAAATTGGAAGTGTTTTTGTATTGGATGTTTTGGTTAAAGTTTTATAAAGCCCAATATCTCCTTAACCCATAGATGGATTCCTTTGATACTTGCATTCTAGTTAGATATTGGTCCAAAGTTTTCCAAGGTACTACCCCCACCCCCCTCAGTGACCTTGATGTCAAGGTCATGGACTTAGAAAATTTATTGCTTGGATGTTTTGGTTAAAGTTTTTTAAAGACACATATCTCCTGAACCCATAGATGAATTCCTTTCATATTTGCACTGTACCTAGATATTAGTCCAAAGTTTTACAGAGTACTACCCCAACCCCGCTCAGTGACCTTGATGTCAAGGACTTAGGAAATTTGGTCTTTATTAAAGTTTTCTAATTGCATACTGATTCATTATGCTTGGCAGAGATTTAGTTTACACTTGAACTGATGTTAGACAATTTTTTGAGATTTTACAAAACACTATATACTTACCCCACTGGATGACCTTGAAGTCAAGGTCATTGACTTTGAATTTTGTCTTAAAGATTTTGGTTAAAGTTTTATTTTTATGAAGACATAATTTCACAGTGCCACGATGGACTCAGTTGATACTTATACTTGGACTGATGTTAGATAATGGTTCAAAGTTTTGATACATCCTAGCCCCCTCCCCCCCCCCCCAACTCCATCCTCCCACCCCCACCCCTTAGTTCTTTGAGCTCAAGCTCATGGACTTTGAAATTTCATGTGGAAATTTTTTTTTTAAATTCCATTTTAAACTTATTTCTGAGATAGCTTTTGTTTATAAATGTGTTGTCATTATGGACATGCTTGCCTGAAGTTTTATGCATAGTCTTCCACACCACCTTAGCGACTGTGTGATGGGCAAGCACCTATTCAGGCGAGCTATGCTGTCAGGCGACAGCTCTTGTTAAGAGCTAGCAGCAAGTATTCAGTTTCATATCTAAATGAAGAAGTACTCGTAGAAGTTTTATTTTTTGTGAAACTTCACAGTTTCTCAAGAAAATCAACTGCTTTAATTTTTTGCTCTTTAGGGGCCGACAGCATGTTTTCAGTTTCATTTGTAAATCAAGAAGAACTTGCAAAAGTTCTATTTTTGTGAAACTTCACAGTTTCAAAAAAAAATATTTCAAGATGCTGTTAATGTGTATGTGGCAACACCATGTTTCTCTGTCAGAAGGATGATATATGTTTGATTAAAAGACTGTGTAATTTCCTTCCAAAACAATCTCAAAAATCTAGATCTGTCTATAAGACAGATCTAGATTTTGGGATTGCTTTAGAAGGCAAAAGTCCTTAATTTTTATTGCAGCATTAATTCCCCTGATTTAGGTATTTATGATCATTTTCGGGATGGAAAATTCTCGTCTTATAGCCAAATATAAGCTTTACTGTATCTTTGTTATGTTTGTAGAGACTTTTACTATACCACAACATAGCAATTGGATAAAGGGAAATGCAGGGATGTTTGGGTTTTACCGAGTGAACTATGATCAAGATAACTGGCAAGCTCTGATACAGCAACTGAACAAGGATCATACGGTAAACATTAGGTTAATGGATATGCTTCCAGGGGAAGCAGCTATGTCATGTTTTGCTTGCCTGTACAGAAATTCAGAAGAGCTGATAGGGTCACCATGCTTTTGGTGTTTGCCTTAGCCTTGCCATCATATTACATAGTACATAGGATTTTTATACCCCCCGCAAACTGTGTTTGTGGGGGGTATACTGTTTTGAGGTTGTCCTTCCGTCCGTCTTTCCGTCCTTCCGTCCGTCCGTCCGCAACGCATTAAATTTGCTCCGATTTGTTTCAAATTTTGTCCATGGATGCAGCATAAGAAAATAATGGATACATATTTTTCAATTTTTCCGGGAAGGTTTATATTACGGAGTTATGCCCCCTTGTATTTTTCGTGAAATAAGTTTGTTATTGCAACTCCTCCTAGATGGTTTGACGGATTTTCTTGAAATTAAGTATGTGAACAGATATTGGTATGAAGATGTGCATTAGGGTTTTGATTTGAAATTCTGTCCCTTTTTGCCTGAGTTATGCCCCTTTTTGATATTTTTTGCCCTGTTTTATCGGGTTTTTGCATTAAATTTGCTCCGATTTGTTTCAAATTTTGGCCATGGATGCAGCATAAGAAAATAGTGGATACGTATTTTTCAATTTTTCCGGGAAGGTTTTTATTGAGGAGTTATGCCCCTTTGTATTTTTCTTGAAATAAGTTTGTTATCGCAACTCCTCCTAGATGGTTTGACGGATTTTCTTGAAATTAAGTATGTGAACAGATATTGATATGAAGATGTGCATTAGGGTTTTGATTTTAAATTCTGTCCCTTTTTGCCTGAGTTATGCCCCTTTTTGATATCTTTTGCCCTGTTTTATAGGGTTTTTGCGTTAAAATTGCTCAATTTGTTTCAAATTATGTCCATGGATGCAGCATAAGAAAATAATGGATACGTATTTTTCAATTTTTCCGGGAAGGTTTATATTGCGGAGTTATGCCCCTTTGTATTTTTCGTGAAATAAGTTTGTTATCGCAACTCCTCCTAGATGGTTAGACGGATTTTCTTGAAATTAAGTATGTGAACAGATATTGGTATGAAGATGTGTATTAGGGTTTTGATTTTAAATTCTGTCCCTTTTTGCCTGAGTTATGCCCCTTTTTGATATTTTTATACCCCCCCGCAAACTTGTTTTAGGGGGGTATACTGTTTTCACGTTGTCCGTCCGTTCGTCCGGTCGTCCGTCCGCAACAGTTGCTCCTATTTGTTTCAAATTTTGTCCATGGATGCAGCATGTGAAAAGAGTTGATACGTATTTTTCAGTTTTTCCCTGAAGTGTTTTCCTGCTGAGTTATGCCCCTTTATATTTTTTGTAAAAAAGTTTGTTATCGCAACCCCTCCTAGACCACTTGACCGATTTTCTTGAAATTAGGTATGTGAACACATATTGGTATGAAGATGTGCATTAAGGATTCCATTTTGAAATTTGACCCCTATTTCTTGAGTTGAGCCCCTTTTTGATATTTTTGGCCCTAATTTTGGGGGTTTTTAGTCGTTTTTTCTTTGATTTTATTCAAATATGGTTCATTGATGCATCATAAGAAAATAATTGACACGTGTTTTCCAGTTTTTCCCGGAAGTGTTTTCCTGCTGAGTTATGCCCCTTTATATTTTTTCGTAAAAAAAATTTTGTTATTGCAACTCCTCCTAGACCGCTTGACCGATTTTCTTGAAATTAAATATGTGAACACATATTGGTATGAAGATGTGCATTAAGGTTTCCATTTTGAAATCTGACCCCTATTTCTTGAGTTATGCCCCTTTTTGATATTTTTGGCCCTTATTTGGTTTTTTTAGTCATTTTTGCTATGATTTTATTCAAATTTGGTTCATTGATGCATCATAAGAAAATAGTTGACACGTGTTTTCCAGTTTTTCCCGAAAGTGTTATCCTGCTGAGTTATGCCCCTTTATATTTTTTGTAAAAAAGTTTGTTATCGCAACTCCTAGACCGCATGACCGATTTTCTTGAAATTAAGTATGTGAACACATGTTGGTATGAAGATGTGCGTTAAGGTTTCCACTGTGACATCTGACCCCTCTTTCTTGAGTAATGCCCCTTTTTTGATATTTTTTATCTAATTTTTTTTTTGGGGGGGGGGGGGGGGGGGGGGGGGGGGATTTAGTCATTTTTGCTTTGATTGTATTCAAATTTGGTTCGAAAAAAGTTGACCCGTGTTTTCCATTTCTTCCCAGAAGTGTTTGCATGCTGAGTTATTCCCCTTTGTAATTTTTGTAATAAAAGTTTATCACTACTCCTTCTAGACTGCTTGACCGATTTTCTTGATTTTTTTTATGCCCCCGAAGGAACTTCGGGTGGCATATTAAAATCGCACCGTCCGTCCGTCTGTCCGTCCGTCCGTCCGTCCGTTACAAATCCTGTGTCCACCATAACTCGAAAACCTGAAGGGAATTTAATCAAATTTCACAGAAAGGTAGACCAAATTGAGAAGGTGTGTCGCACACAAAATTTAGGCTCCCATGACCAAGGTCAAGGTCACAATCAAAGGTCATAGGTTTGACCCTTACAAATCGTGTGTCCGCCATAACTCAAAACCCCCTGAAGTGAATTTAATCAAATTTCACAGAAAGGTAAACCATAATGAGAAGGTGTGTCGCGCACAAAATTTAGGTTCCCACGACCAAGGTCAAGGTCACAGTCAAAGGTCATAGGTTTAACCCTTACAAATCGTGTGTCCGCCATATTTTAAAAAAACCCTGAAGTGAATTGAATCAAATTTCACAGAAAGGTAAACCATAATAAGAAGGTGTGTCGCGCACAAAATTTAGGTTCCCACGACCAAGGTCAAGGTCACAATCAAAAGTCATAGGTATGACCCTTACAAATCATGTGTCCACAATAACTAAAAAAACCCTGAAGTGAATTGAATCAAATTTCACAGAAAGGTAGACCAAAATGAGATGGTATGTCATGCACAAAATTTAGGTTCCCATCACCAAGGTCAAGGTCACAATCAAAGGTCATAAGTGTGTCTCCTGCACATCTTGTATCCAAGATATCTCGAAAACTGCTCTAGCAAATTGAATCAAATTTTTCAGAAAGGTAAACCAAAATGAGAAGTTGTGTCATGCACAAAATTTAGGTTCTCACAACCAAGGTCAAGGTCACAGTCAAAGGTCATACAGGTAAGTTTGTCTCCTACAAATCTTGTGTCTAAGATATCTCAAAAACTGCTGAAGCGAATTTAATCAAATTATACAGAATTTGAGAAAGGTAAATCAAAATGGTAAGTTGTGTCATGCACAAAATTTAGGATCCCATAACCAAGGACAAGTTCACAGTCAAACGTCAGGGGTCAAATACCAGGTGATAGGGGCCTTCGGGGGCATTTGTTACACACTGTAACATTTCTTGTTTTCTACAAAGTTTTTCCAGCTTTGCTCTCGAGAGCCAATATTAGATAAAAGTAGACATGTTCAGTAACCTTGATAGGATTATAGGATGAGCTATATTTGTTTGTAGTTGTCATAACATGTATGCTTTGTATAGCTTTATAAAAGTAAAAAGTTTGTTATCGCAACTCCTCCTAGACCGCTTGACCGATTTTCTTGAAATTAAGTATGTGAACACATATTGGTATGAAGATGTGCATTAAGGTTTCCATTTTGAAATCTGACCCCTATTTCTTGAGTTATGCCCCTTTTTGATATTTTTGGCCCAATTTTTTTTTTTTTTTTTGGGGGGGGGGGGTGGGGGGGTCGGGGTGGTAGTCGTTTTTGCTATTCAAATTTGGTTCATTGATACATCATAAGAAAGTAGTTGTAGTAGTTGTCACATGTTTTCCAGTTTTTAAATGAGCTATATTTGTTTGTAGTTGTCATAACATGTATGCTTTGTATAACTTTGTGAAACTTAGATGACGAAGGTCCATGCTTAAGTGTTAAATGCGGGGGGTATTTAGTAAGCCATGCTTACTGCCATCTCTAGTTGTGTTAGTCTTTATGGGTACATGGCCCCGAGGTTATAAAACTTTTTTCATGCTCAACTCAGCTGAGCATGAAATTTTACCTGCTAATAAATGGCAAATTACTGATAAATGAAGTTGTTTTCTTGCTGAGCTTAGCTGAGTATGATATTTTCTCTGCTTATGAATATGAAAATGCCAACAGTAGTTGGCATTTTCATATTTATCAGCAGAGAAAATTTCATGCTGAGCTGAGTTGAGCACGAAAAAAGTTTTATAACCTCGGGGCCTGACCCAACAATGTAGCCTTTATTGTGCAACTACTGTAAAATGTGACAGAAAAACTTTGATGATATCGTGTGAATGCTCTTGGGAAAATGGTATCATGCAATGCATTCTGTAACCTGGCCCCAAGGTTATAAACCTTTTTCCATGCTCAGCTCAGCTGAGCATGAAATTTTGCCTGCTAATAAATAGAAAATTATTGATAAGTACAGTTGTTTTCTTTCTCAGTTTAGCTGAGTATGAAATTTTCTGTGCTTCTGAATATGAAAATGCCAACATCAGTTGGCATTTTCATATTTATCAGCAGGTGAAATTTCATGCTCAGCTGAGTTGAGCATGGAAAAAGTTTTATAACCTCACGGCCTGATTTGCTAGATGTTGACATTTGAAATGATCTGAGTGTTCGACTTTGAATTATGCCTTAGCTTTAGGGGAATGTCATAAAGTGGGAGATGGGACCTCAGTTTCATTTGTCTCATTGTCTCAAAAATCTCATTTGAAAGAACTAAGAAGTGGGTGATCAAACCTGCATCCCCACAGTTGATAGTCCAATGCGTAATCCTCTGCACTACCCCCATTTCTGATAAGTAAACAATAAAGCCTAGAAGTATATACTTGTATTGATGATGGCATTTTCCTGATTCATTTGAAAGAACTAAGAAGTGGGTGATCAAACCTGCATCCCCACAGTTGATAGTCCAATGCGTAATCCTCTGCACTACCCCCACTTCTGATAAGTAAACAATAAAGCCTAGAAGTATATACTTGTATTGATGATTGCATTTTCCTGATTCATTTGAAAGAACTAAGAAGTGGGTGATCAAACCTGCATCCCCACAGTTGATAGTCCAATGCGTAATCCTCTGCACTACCCCCACTTCTGATAAGTAAACAATAAAGCCTAGAAGTATATACTTGTATTGATGATGGCATTTTCCTGATTCATTTGAAAGAACTAAGAAGTGGGTGATCAAACCTGCATCCCCACAGTTGATAGTCCAATGCGTAATCCTCTGCACTACCCCCACTTCTGATAAGTAAACAATAAAGCCTAGAAGTATATACTTGTATTGATGATGGCATTTTCCTGATTCATTTGAAAGAACTAAGAAGTGGGTGATCAAACCTGCATCCCCACAGTTGATAGTCCAATGCGTAATCCTCTGCACTACCCCCACTTCTGATAAGTAAACAATAAAGCCTAGAAGTATATACTTGTATTGATGATGGCATTTTCCTGATTCATTTGAAAGAACTAAGAAGTGGGTGATCAAACCTGCATCCCCACAGTTGATAGTCCAATGCGTAATCCTCTGCACTACCCCCACTTCTGATAAGTAAACAATAAAGCCTAGAAGTATATACTTGTATTGATGATGGCATTTTCCTGATACATGTATTTATCATGATTTTCAGGTTTTCAGTACATCAGAGAGAGCTGGTCTGATTGATGATGCCTTTATGCTGTTTAGGTAAGCCTATTCCCAAGGTTATAAAACTTGAGTACATTCTCAAACTCAAAATAAAGTGCACTGATTGGTTACTTCTGAGCACATGCTCGGAAGCAGCCAATCAGTGTGCTTTATTTTATTTAAATTTTATTATACTCAAAATAAAGCACACTGACTGGCTGCTTCTGAGCACATGCTTGGAAGCAGCCAATCAGTGTGCTTTATTTTAGGTTTGAGATTATACTCAAGTTTTTAGCTCACCTGGCCCGAAGGGCCATAGTGAGCTATTGTCATACCAATGCATCCGTCGTGCGTCCTGCGTCGTCCCGAAATTTGTCCGTCAACACCTAAAAACAAATATTCAAACATCTTCTTCTGTAAAACTACTGGTCCCATGGTTTTCAAATTTCACATGGAGCATGACCTGACTCCAGGGTCTCAGAATTGTAAAATTGGGTCAGGTTGAAAATCCAAGATGGCCGCCGTTACTAAAAATAGCAAAAACAACAAAATAAACTTCTTCTCCAGAACCACTGGGTATTATTTGTCTGAATTTTGGCATGGAACATCAATAAAACCTTGGTATTCAAAATTGTAAAAATGAAAAAAATCTGTAGCGGAGTTTTGTCACAGTGACCTACTTTCTGTTAACGAGTGTAATTTTGCTCAAATGCCAATGTCAAAAAACGACTTATTCAAACGACTTCAAACAACTTCTTCTCTAAAACCACTGCACCCATGGGTCTCAAATTTCACATGGAGCATGACCAGACTGCAGGGTTTCAAAATTATAAAATTGGATGTGGTCAAGAATCCAAGATGGCCGCCGTTACTAAAAATAGCAACAACAACAAAATCAACTTCTTCTCCAGAACCATTTGGTATATTTGGTTGAAAGTTTGCGTGGAACATTAATGGACCCTTGGGATTAAAAATTATAAAAATGAAAAAAATCTATAACGGAATTAGGTCACAGTGACCTTCTTAGCCTTTACAAGACCGATTTTGCTCAAATGTCAGTATCCCAAGAAAACACAATGGATTCTGGTTAGATTTAGTCAGAAATTGTCCTTGAAAGGAATTATTTCACTTTTGTGCCAGTTGACTATCCAAGATGGCCACCTTGGGGGCTGTTACTAAAAATAGCACAAACATAAAAATGACAATGACTCAAAAACCCTTGAATGGAATTCGACCAATTTTGTGTCAGAATGTTCCTTGCATGAAGCTGTTTCGATTAATTGCGATTTGGCTTTCCAAGATGGCCGACATCTGCCGTTACTAAAAATAGCACAAACATAAAATGACAATTACTCAAGAACCCTTGAATGGAATTGGACCAAGTTTGTGTCAGAATGTTCCTTACATGAAGCCGTTTCGATTAATTGCAATTTGGCTTTCCAAGATGGCCGACATCTGCCGTTACTAAAAATAGCACAAACATAAAATGACAATTACTCAAGAACCCTTGAATGGAATTGGACCAATTTTGTGTCAGAATGTTCCTTACATGAAGCCATTTCGATTAATTGCAATTTGGCATTCCAAGATGGCCGACATCTGCCGTTACTAAAAATAGCACAAAACATGAAAATGACAATATCTCAGTAACCGCTGAATAGATTTTGACGAAATTTGTGTCAAAATGATTTTTGCATTGAGATGTTTCAAAAGTAACTAAATATAGACAAGTCATAATGGCCTTTGTTACTAAAAATAGAAAAATGTGAAAATAAGAAAATCTCAGTGGAATTGGACTAATTTTCTGTCAGAATGGTCCTTTCATTAAGCTTTTTCGATTTTCTGCATTTTGGCATTCCAAGATGGCCGCCATCTGCCGTTACTAATAATAGCACAAAACATGAAAATGACAACATCTCATTAACAGCTGAAGCAATTGAGATGAAATTTGTGGCAAAATGATTCTTGCTTTGATGTGTTTCAAAAATAAACAAATATTGACCCGTCAAGTTGGACTCTGTTACTTAAAATAGCAAATTATGAAAATTAAAAAATTACAATGGAACTGGACCAATTTTGTGTCAAACTGGTCCTTGCATGAAAGCTTTTCAATTTTTTGCATTTTGGCATTCCAAGATGGCCACCATCTGCTGTTACTAAAAATAGCACAAAACATGAAACTGACAATATCTCAGTAACCCCTGAATGGATTTTGATGAAATTTGTGGCAAAATGATTCTTGCATTGAGATGTTTCAAAAGTAAATATATAAAGACCAGACAAGTTGGCCTCTGTTACTAAAAGTAGCAAAATGTGAAATTGAGAAAATCTCTGAAATTGGACCAATTTTGTATCAGAATCGTCCCGTTGCACAAAAGCCAGGTGAGCGATATCAGGCCCATTTGGGCCTCTTGTATAACCTCGAACCCTGATCTGAAGATAATAGAGTTGAGTGTGGATTGTGACTGTGGGAGAGGTGATGACAAGTGGATGGGTGGATGACTTGCAATTTTACACCCTTTTCAACAGTATTTCAGTCGTATCAGGATGACAGGAGGGTGACAATGAAAGGCTGTTTGCAATGGAACCCCTGGGTTTACACTGTTTGCTCAGACCTATCCATCCCAATTCTTAGTTTTTTTTACAGCACTCATAAAACATACAGTCAGTCCTGCTTTTGTGATAACTCCTATTGAGGCGACACCTGTCTTTTTAAAAGGCACTTTTCCAGGATCCCTTGAACAAAAAATACAGCGCAAATGAGCCTGTACATGTATTAAGGAAACTTGTCTTCAACCAGAGCTCTAGATAAGAGGGAGTATTTGATGATAATTAGGGATAATTTTTGTTAGTTCTGCATAAAAACATATGTTGTGACCCCTCATCTGAACCGTCTCGATGAGACGGTTCAGATGAGGGGTCACAACATATGGTTTCAATGAGAAATAAGTAAAATTATCCTTAATTATCATCAAATACTCCCTCTTATCTAGAGCTCTGTTCAACGGCCAAATTTCTTGTTTCCCTTGGGTGACCCCTGAAGACAGGTTTGACAACATGATGTGGTTCCTCATTGGAACTGCTGTACTGAAAGCGCCAGATATGGAAAAAGTTGCATTCGCAAACAGCGTAGATCCAGATGAGGTGGCTCACAATGAGCCACCTCATCTGGATCTACACTGTTTGCCCTCTGTTCTTTGAATTTTTAATAAGGCAGATAAACTAAATGAGCCCCTAGCTTCTTTTCAGATCTTTTTGCTGTTTTATATTTGATGTGGGTTTTACTGCCCTTTAAAGAATATTTCTGTTATGTTGAGCCATTTGTTAAGCTGAGGTGGATGAAAACCAGAGCACCTGGGGGAAAAAACATCTGGGGCCGTATTCATAAAACTACTTAAGTCGTTGCTATGTTGTTGCTAAGGCTATATTTCTATAAAGGAGATTCCCTACAACTATGAAATTTGCTCTGGAGGAACAGTCTTTGTAAGACTGTTCCTCCAGACCAAATTTCATAGTTGTAGGGAATCGCCAACATAGAAATTTACCCTTAGCAACAGCATAGCAACGACTTAAGTGGCTTTATGAATACGGCCCCTGACCTTCAATAAGCAGAACTTGGCTCTCTCACAAGTGCACAGCCGAGTCTTAATCACACATTGGTGAGAGACCTAATGTTTAAGAGTCAGGGCTCTTATCCATTAGCCGGGCCGCGTAGCGCAGTCGGTAGGGCATCTGACTTATTTACCAGAGGGCCTGGGTTTGATACTCAAGGAGCAGTCTGATCAGGGTTTGCACTATTTGCTCAGACCTAACTGTACCAATATATGGAGGTTTTATGGTAGACAATATTTAGAGTCATTCAAAAGATAGAAAAATGTTTTTTATGGCCAGAGAAATATGACACTTGAAATTCCATTCAAATTTTTCAAATTTTCACTTTCAGAGCAGGTCTGCTACCCAATCAGAGCCTTGCCCTTGATCTGTCACAGTATATGGTTCATGAAAGAGATTATCTCCCCTGGAAACAGTTCCTGGATAACCTGGGATATGTTGAGAGCAGAATTGAGACAAAACCTGTGTACACTGACTATAAGGTATGTCATAAGTTCTTAACCCATTGCATTCTGGGTATTTTTTGTCGTCTGCTGAAATTGTTGTCTGCATCAAAAATCAAGAATATTTTGACAATAATGGTCTACCATAATAACTCTATATATTGGGACAGTTAGGTCTGAGCAAATAGTGCAAACCCAGATCAGACTGCTCCTCAAGGAGCAGTCTGATAAGGGTTTACACCATTTGCCTCCCCATTTGCATCTTTAGGACACATTACTGCACTGTAAAACCAAACTGTTCCAATTTTACGACAATTATGGTAAATTTTTTTGGTGTCCCAATATTTAGAATTTTTAAGGGTATTTTGGACAATATTACATTTATTCTGGTAATATTAAAGTGTATTTCGGTAAATAAATATGTGTTTTTCGGTATATTCCAGTGTATTTTAGTATATTCTGGTAATTAAGTGTATTGTGGTATTTCTAGTAACCGCCATAAGTTTTCAAGTTGTAGATATGAGGACGTATTTAGTGACAATAAGAGTAAATTTCTGTTAAATCTCCATACAAATGATGAGCCCCCTAGGATATTGGTCTATATTATTTGTCTGTCAATTCTAAATTTCATATACTGTAAATTTCTTTATTTTCCCAAGAACTTTATTTTACTAATATTAAAAAATCTATGGGATTGTAAATTTGAGAATCTTGCTAAGATTTGACCAGCTGACTTTCAAACGAAAAATGCCACTTTCCAAGTCCTTGATTTTGATTCCAAAAACTCCCCGAATAATTCGGTTATGAAAAAATTGCAAAATGAAGAACATGCTAAAATAAAGTGAATTACATTGTTTGGGGTCATGATCGTTAAATTATTCTTTGTTTTCTTTTTTTCAGAGATATTTGTTAAAACTGATGAAAAATGTGTTGAATGCCACACTTTGGGAAGATACTGGAAAACCTCTAGAAAAGTAAATGAGTTTTGTTTTAAATTAAAGTGACAAAAAATAAAACAGTTAAATTCGCAAACAGAGTAGATCCATATGAGGTGGCTCATCATGAGTGTCCTCATCTGGATCTACACCATTGCCTCTTATTTTTAAATTCACATTATGATATAGCTAGGAAATTTTTTTTTCTTCTAAATTTGCATTTGTAAATTTTGTCATCACCTTTTTGGCACTTCAAGGGTTAAAAACTTGTTGATTTGATTGAGAGGGCCTTCAAAAAGTTCTCCAAAAATGAAGATACCCTTTATATTGCCTGTAACGATAAGAAAGCGTTTTTCACTTCTACTGACCGTAAAATATATAGAGGATATAGTCTTTGGTCATGTCAGAATGTATGTGACGCCTTATCATATCTCTTAGATAATATTTACATCAGATTTGGTAATAAGTTATACAGACAAATTGTTGGTATTCCGATGGGTACAAATTGTGCTCCTCTTGTGGCCGATTTGTTATGCCCCCAACTTCGGAGAAGTTGAGGGGGCATATTGGTTTGGGCCTGTCCGTCCGTCCGTCCGTCTGTCCGTCCGTAACACTTTTAAGCAGCTTGGAAACTCGAGAACCCCTAATGCTATGATCTTGAAATTTTATATGTGGCATCTACATGAAAAATAAGCAGACACTTATTTTTTCTTTTTTCCACTGGTCATGTATTTCTAGAGTTATGCCCCTTTTTTGACTTAGTGCATTGTAAGCCTATGGAACCTTGTTAGCAAAATATTTCAAGAACCCCTGATGCTAGGATCATGATTTTTTGCAGGAAGGCATTGCCTATGAAGTAGATGAACTGATTAACTTTTGAAAAAATATCGTGAATTTTTTACCGAGTTATGCCCCTTTTTCCACTTAGCGCATTGTAAGCCTATGGAACCTTGTTAGCAAAATATCTCGAAAACTCCTGATGCTAGGATCATGATATTTTGCAGGAAGACATTGCCTATGAAGTAGATGCACTGACTAACTTTTGAAAAAATATCGTGAATTTTTTACCGAGTTATGCCCCTTTTTCAACTTAGTGCATTGTAAGCCTATGGAACCTTGTTAGCAAAATATATCAAGAACCCCTGATGCTAGAATCACGATATTTTGCAGGAAGATATTGCACAAGGTGTAGATGACCTGATTAACCTTTGAAAAAAATTTGTGAATTTTTGACCGAGTTATGCCCCTTTTTCAACTTAGTGCATTTAAGCCTATGGAACCTTGTTAACAAAATATCTTGAGAGCCCCTGATGCTAGGATCCTGATTTTTTGCAGCAAGACATTGTCCAAGGTGTTGATGACCTGATCAACTGTTGAATAAATTTTGTTAATTTTTGACCGAATTAAGCCCCTTTTTAGACTTAGTGCATTGAAGCCTATGGTATAAAAGTACCTGTACATACGGTCAAGAACCGTTATGGATAGGGACTTGAAATTTTATGTGTGGCATGTACATGAAAAATAAGCGAGCTTGTGAACAAAACATCCAAAGAACTGCTCAAGCTTTGTTCCTTGTGTTTGGCATACAGTTACAGACTAAGATTTAGATGAACCGGTTAATACACCTTTCTGATATGTAAATTATGGATATGTAAATTATGGAATGAACCCTCTTTAGAGGCAAGCATAAGGTTGGGGGCATAGTGTTTCATAAACACATTTTCTAGTTTTTATTTTGTTATGAAAGAGATTTCATGACTTCTCTTTCGGTTGATAATCAAGCTGATATCATTGAGGCATTTAACTCTACCTCTAGATATTTAGACGATCTTCTGAATATTGATAATCCTTATTTTGAAAGCATGGTTAACCAAATTTACCCACCTGAACTTAAATTGAATAAAGCTAATACTTCAGATACCGAGGCCCCCTTTTTGGATTTACATCTATCTATTTCTAACGGTTTTGTATCTTCTAAAATTTATGATAAACGTGATGACTTTGACTTTGATATAGTTAATTTTCCATTTTTGGATGGTGACGTTCCACGTCGTCCCTCTTATGGAGTGTATATTTCTCAACTTATAAGATTTGCTAGAGTGTGTAGTCATGTAGATGACTTTAATGCTCGTAATAAATGTTTAACTGCTAAACTTCTTCAACAGGGCTATCGGTATCATAAGCTTAGAAAGGCTTTTTCTAAATTCTATCGCAGACACCATGAATTGGTTTCAAAATTTGATGTCGGATTAAAATTTCTTTTACACCAAGGCCTATCGGAACCAGAATTTTATGGTGACTTAGTATACAAATTCAAAAAGATTAAGGGTAGGACTCATTTTTCTGATCAATTCCGAAAAATAATAATACGTCACAAACGTATTGGCTATAATTTAAATGTTATGCGACAGTCTGCATGCTTAGTGATTAACCCAATCACTGTTGATAACTTTGCTGCACTCTTTAATTGCACACCGGGGGATCTGTCGTCAGACTCTATGATGGCCCCGACCTAAAGCTATATATTTTAGTTGGTTGGGACCGGAGCCTTTTTGTCTGTTGCTTGGTCCACCGGGGCTCAACTGGTGACCTTCTTTTGCTTCAGATTTCCAGTGGGGTCGTTTGGCAGGACAGGGATCTCCACCTGTCAGACGGCCCGTTGTATCTGTTGAGTCCTCGTCTTTGCTTCTTCATGGTGTTGAAATTTGATTTATGTGTTTACCGTGATGATTCATTGACGAGTTAGAGGGTTATCATGCGAACCGAACTACCAACTAAATGTTTTGTACCACTTCAGAAACTGAGGGTGAGGTTGGGCCTGTAAAATCGATTTAAGCCCCCCAGTAATTCATTACTGACCGTTCCAAGGCGGTAGTTCTGTTGTGGTTCTCTGTTACCTGTTTTTGGTGTCAGAGTTTCTGTGATGTTTTACCTTATGTATGTTCTTATTATTTTTGGTTCGGTTTGGGTTGCTGAGTGGCCACCTTTTGGGAACAAGCTGCTCACTCGGTTGGCCATATGTTCTCTGTATCTTGATTATTTGTAATCTTAGTTGTTTCCAACTATGGTTTGAGGGCTGGATTTGGATTTTGATTGTTTCAATTCCTGGTCTTTGCATACTTTTTACTTTTAACCCTGTTGCACTCAAAACAGCCAAAACTTTATGAAGTTTTGGCCGTTTTGAGTGCAATAGGGTTAAGGTCAGTTCAAGATCAGCTTATGCTTTTGTTCGTTATGGTTGAGGCATATACATTAATAACCTTTCTACATACATGTGAGCCATGACACGACAAAACCAACAATGTGGTTGTGCGCTCAGCACAGACTCAGATCGTCCGGGGCATCCACCCAGTTCAACCAGACTCTTCGTTAAGTGTTCAAAGGGTAGCTAAGGGTGTAAGCTATCTCCATGCGGACAGCAAAGACTCTGATCAGCCTGGTCGGATGTCCAGGCTGATCTGAGTCTGCGCTGGGCGCACATCCACATTGTTGGTTTTGTCATGTCGCGGCTCAATTATATTATAGTACAGGAAGAGATATTTTTGTCACTCTAGTATCACTGTCCATGTTGGTTTTTGGATTTTTAAGTTTCGGTTAATGTGTATAGGTATGCCTCCATGTTTTACGCCAAAGGGAAACATTTTCTAGTTCATTTGTTCGAATATACAGGAAGAGCTATTGCTCTTCCCCAGGCGTCTCCATTGATTTTCCTTAGATGAACCTATTTGGAGAAACAGTGTTCATACTTCCATGAACAAGTTAACGTGATCGCCCTTTGGGCATCACTTACTTTGCATATGACCTATTGTGTTCATATTTCCATGAACATCAGAAAAAAATGAAATTCATTCCTTAATTAAATACAGCTAGTATTGTTCACTTCAGGTATCTAAGGTCAACAATTTTGGGGAAGGCTGTAGAGTTGGGACATGCAGGCTCGGTAAAAAATGGTCAAAAACTCTTCAGACTTTGGCAGTCCAATCATTCAAGGTAAGTATACTGGTTTTAATTATTTCACTTTCAGTTTTCCAGATAACGGGGGATATTTAGATAATTTAGAGAAAATTTTCCTTATTTCTGCATAAAAACATATGTTGAGACCCATCATCAGACCCGTCTTGCTGAGACGGTTCTAATGAGGGTCACAACATATGTTTTATAAAAAACATGTTATGACCCCTCATTAGAACCCTCTCACTGAGATGGTTCTAATGAGGGCTCACAGCATATGTTTTCATTGGGAAATAAGAAAAATTATCTCAGAATTATCCTCTAAACCCCACCTTATCTGGTAATCTGACTTTAATATTTTATTTTTAGAGATAAAAAAAAAGATTATTTTTGAGCAAATTTTTAGGTCATTTTAGTTAGCAAAGTATGCTGGCTTTAATTACAGTCCACTCTCGATATCTCGAACACTGTTATCTCATCAAAGTACCCTCTTATTTCAAAGAAAATGTTATGGGCACATTTCCTGATTTTCATTGCATTTCAGCTCCTACTATCTCAAACTACTGATAATTCAAAATAAATTTTCTGGGACCAGAAAATTTACTTTGAGATATCAGTAGTTTGTGTTGAACTTCGAATTCGAGATATCAAGAGTCAACTGTAAATTCACTTTCCCATAATTTCTGCATGTATTTCTGTGAAAAAATGAAATAAAAATCTCCCATAATTTCTTACTCAAAGCACTTGTAATTGGCATAAACTTAATTTTGGCATTGTTGATGGTCTGATTTTCACATTTCAGTACATGACATTGGGTGATGGATAAATAGAGGATCTTACACGAGTGGTCATTTCGTGTGAAATTTATGAAAGGAGTTTTCGGCGAGTTTCATTAATTTTATATGAAATGACCAGGAGTGTAAGATTCTATTTATCAGATGACCCTTTAAAATGGGATTTTAACGCCTTCAAACTGAACATTATTTCAATAAGAAAAGACATTGTTAACTCGAACGTTGTCAATGACATTATGTGTACAAGCCAAATTGTTATTACAGATGTGATCATACAATCTTTATGACTGGACGTTATCCACTGAATAACCGTGATATCATATGATAATTTAAATCATGACATACAGTGCCAAAATTGAATAGTACCAGTATGCTGTTTAAAGTAAAACTGGAATTGCTTTTTAAAAATTGGAAAACTAAAATATTTGCTGCAACTGTCCTAAAAATTTCACAATGTTTTCCATTGCTATAATTCAAAAGATACAGATGGAATGGCAAGTAGTGTAGACCATGATCAGACAACTTCTTCAGGAGCAGTCTAATCTGGTCTGCGCTGTTTGCTCAGACCTATCTGTCCCAAAATCTAGAGTTTTTTGGGTATGTAGTAAGTGTCTCTGTTGTAATTAAAATGAGCCGCGACATGACAAAACCAACAAAGTGGCATGTGCACCCAGTGAAAGATCAGCTTGGGCATCCCCTCAGTCTGATCAGTCTTCACTTTGCATTTGAACAGTAGCTAAGGGTCTCAGGTAGCTCTGTGCAGACAGTGAAGACTCCGATCAGACTGGGCAGATGCCCAGGCTGATCTGAGTCTTCGCTGGGTGCTCATGCCACTTTATTGGTTTTGTTATGTCGCTGTTCAAATTTGTTTGTGATTTCAGTATCAGTCCAAATTTAAAAACAGTGATTTATCTTGCGGGAATAAAGTACGGCACTGAAGAAGACTGGGAAATGATGTGGGATGCCTACCTTAAGGAAACTGATGCTTCAGAGAAATGGAAATTAATGTCAGCTCACGGTACAACCAAAGATAACAATCTGCTTGCTAGGTGAGTGATATCTATCTATCCATCCGTCCGTCCGTCCATCCGTCCGTCTATCTTATCTTATCTTATCTTATCTTATCTTATCTTATCTTATCTTATCTTATCTTATCTTATCCCCAACCCCATCCCCATCCCCATCCCACCCCACCCCACCCCACCCCACCCCACCCAACCCTACCCCACCCTACCCTACCTTACCTTACCTTACCTACCTACCTACCTACCTACCATCCATCCATCTATCCTATCTATCCATCCTATCTGTCTATCTATCTATCTAATCTAATCGAATCGAATCGAATCGAATCGAATCGAATCGAATCGAATCGAATCGAATCGAATCGAATCGAATCGAATCGAATCGAATCAAATCAAATCGAATTCTAAGTGAATGTTATGTGCAGGGTTAGTAAGAATAAAGTAATAAGTGACAGTGAGATTTGAAAAAAGATAAAAGTGTTAGTATTGTTAATTGAGTAATAAGATGAAGGTAGGATAAAAACAGATCTTATTTTCTTATGGCCTTTGATGATTTATCTTGCTCGCTTCCACTTTGAAGGAGTGAAGATCTCTTAAAAGAACAAAATCTGAAGGATGCCGGTTCCACAAAACAATAGTCATTGGAAAGAACAAATACCCGTAATAATCCATGATTGCATGTACCTGGTAGAAACTAAGTGGATGCATATGACAAGATAATCTGATGTGATTCTTTCAACGGAAACTTCAGATTTTCTCAGACAACGAATTATTCTCAAGTCATTTAATTTCGTGTTATTCATGAATTTACACGTTTTGAAGTGACTGTGATTGTAGTGGTTCTGGAGATAAGCAGCCATGATTTATAAAATGGTTTACAAGCAGTGCAGATCCTGATCAGAGTGGTCTGAATTGGGTCTACACTGTTTGTAAATCTCTACTGTCAAGAACCTCAGTGGCTCAGTTGGTTAAATGCTGGTCTGCAAAGCTACTGGTCCAGGTTGTATTCCATCAGAAGTCTTCCCTCTATTCCACTGGAATTCTTTTCTCCAGGGGAATTTTCGACATCCCTTAAAAAGGGTTCCATGGTGCACAGCCTTTATCACTTCTTCTTTGGCTTGATATGACTGAAATACTATTGAAAAGGCCATAAAAGTGCAAGTCATCCATACTGTCCAAATATTTAGGATAATTACATGAGACTTGGATCAGAGACAGATGCTTTAGGGAAAAGAAAACGTAATGTGGAAAATCTAAAAATTGGGACAACGAAAACTACCATAACTGTCCAAAAAATGAAACAGTTTGATTTTCCAATGCAGTTTTGTGTCCATAAGACGCACATGCAGTTTGGTTTCACAGTGCAATAATGTGTCCGAAAGATGCACATGGAATGGCAAATAGTGTAGACCCTGATCAGACTGCTCCTTTGGGAGCAGTCTTATCTGGGTCTGCACTGTTTACTTAGACCTAGCTGTCCCAATTCTGAGAAATTTGTATAGTAAAAAGATTTTGTCACACTTTTCCTTCCATTTTCAGGTTTTTGATTTATGGTTTAAATGAGACTACAATTCGTTCTCAAGATACCCCTACTGTTGTAAAATCTGTTGCCTCTAATCCTGGCGGTCATGTGCTGGCTTGGAGATTTTTCCAACAACATTGGGATGTATTTCATAAGAGGTATATTCTGACATAATATTAATTTATTTTTTCAGTTACATGTATAAGATGAGGTTTCTTCCCTTCCAAAACAACCGAAAAAACTAGGTCTGTCTTATATGGCAGATCCAAATTTTTGGGATTGTGAGATATAGATTTTTGGGCTTGAAAGATATAGTTTTTGGGGGGATTTCCTGCCAAAACAATTCAAAAATGTAGATCTGAATTACAAGAGTTTTGAGATTTTAGATACTGATTTTGTGGAAGTAAGATTTATTGTTCAAGACGGATCAAGATTTTTGCTATCTTACAAGAGAGTTCTAGACTTTTTGAATTGGAATAGAAAGATAGCCATAGTTGTTTAGGGTTGTTTTGGAAAGAAATAGGATAACAATTTGCAGCAGAATAAATACAACTGGGTCATTTTGGAAGATAGAGAAGATAAAAATCCCTTCTAGTATTCAAATAAGTAATGTAGCATTCTCTCTTTCAACAAACTCTAACATAGTGAAGATATGCAATATGATATGGTCTTTGATTTCTTTCCATGTAAATGTTGCTCAGATGCTGTTGCTTGTAAATGTTTTTATTTTTGTCGAAGTCCATGTCAAAGTGGTTCTTCAGAAAAACATTGTTGCTTTTCCCTTTTATGTCCTTTTAGAAGGAATAAGTTACTTACAAAGAGGATCTTACATGAGTGGTCATATGAAATTCATGAAAGGAGCCTTTGGAGGAGAGTTTCATATGAAATGACCACAAGTGTAAGATCCTGTTTATCATATGACCCTTTAAAATGGGATTTTATTGCCTTCAAAACGAACATTATTTTAATAAGAAAACGCATTGTTGACATGGTCGTTGTCAATGAGGTTACGTGTACGCGCCAAAGTGTTATTACACATGTTGTCATAAGATTTTTATGACACTACATAAACCACTGAATAACAGCAATGTCATATGATAACAACAATTATCACACTAAGTTTTGTTGTTGTGAAGTAATATTTTTCAATCTTCTCTCCAATTTCAAGAATTAAAAAGGATAGTTAGTTATAGGAATGAATTTTATTTTTTATATTTTATCAATGTTTAAATGCATAGAAATCACTCACAAAATGAGGAAGAAGTTTAACATTCAGCTAAAGCCTCATGTTTAAATCAACTTCCTTCATGCCCAGCAAACCTTACTGCATGAAAAAACATGTATGATCTTACGGGTATATACAAAAATGTATATCAAGGGTGAAGGGCTAATTTCATTCTTTTCTATTTCAGATATGCGAGCTTGTCCTTTATTCTGGCGGGGCTTATCAAATCAACAGCTAGCAGATTTGACACAGAGTTTGATTATAATGAGGTAATAACAGTATTTGCCTTGACCATGACTGGCAGAAGTGAGAGATATGGTATTAATCCTAATAACCGACCGTCCCTGGTTGTATAAACCCCCTCTGTCTCTTTTCCGAAAATAATGTTATTATATTAACTTGCATGAATTCCTATTTGCTTCTCTGGATAAAGTAGCTCTTTCTTTAAGAGTTGACCCCAACTGAAAAGGGGGGCAAAAATAGTAGAGTTGCTTTCTCTGCAAGTATACCTATTCACATATATAGTCTTTATTATAGGCATTTGACAGTTGCTGATTTACTACATAACAGCCCTCTTTTGCAAAAAACTGTTTAAGTTTAGGAAACATTCCCAAACTGTGAATTTGCAGTTTTCATAATGGCTTACGCATTGGTGATGTATTCACAAGTAATGACATACATATATACTTGTGAGCATAGGGAGAGCAAATTCTTTCCTTTAAGAGTAACCACCAATTTTGTCAGCATTGTTGAAGTAAAGAGTAAAATTAACTTTCGGAGCCGTAAAAAAGGTATGGAAAATTGTAAAATGTTAGGGAAAAATCAGGGAAAAGTCAGGGAATTTTAAAGTGGAGGACAAGTGGAAACCCCAAGAAATGCATGCCAAGAATCATGCCTCTGGCCCATATTGGGAATGAGTAGTATGATACTGAGATTGTTATGAAATATTTTCTAGGTAAAGAACTTCTTTGCAACAAGAGATGCAGGATCTGGCAAGAGGGCCGTTCAACAAGCATTGGAGAACATTCAGATGAACATTGACTGGCTAAAGTCGCATGAACACGATGTTACAGTTTGGTTGAAAAGTCACTGAAGTAAAGACGAGGGACTAATACATGCTGATTGAAGTTTTTGATTAATTGACTGGCTAAAGTTGCATTTTATGTTATAGTGTGGGTTAAAAATCAATGAAAGTATGCTTTCATTGATTTTTGTCTCACCCGCGAAGCAGAAGCGAGACATATGTATTGCTTTTCAGGTGTCATCGGGGGCGTAAACTATGTTGAGTTTTTGCGTTTAGGTCAGTTTTACAAAGCGCTGACAGGCGAGACACTGCATTCCGCGGAATTCTTGTTAATCCACAATGTAACATAAAAATTTCAGATGAACATTGACTGGCTGAAGTCACATAACATGATGTGACAAGTTTGGTTGAAAAGTCATTGAAATAATGGGGTCCAACTAACACATTCTGGAGAAATTTTTGATCAATTGTCTAAAATCACACGAACATAATCTTAAAGTGTGGTTGACAGTCATTGAAAGCACAAGGTCCATCCAACAAGTGCTAAGAAAATTCAGATGAACACAACTGGCTAAAATTATATGAAAATCCTTGCACAATTTAAATCATGAATTTGCTTCAACATTTTGGCTTATATGGTCTTTTTCAGGAATTAATTAAATTTTGCGAAGATTTTCTGTCAGTAAGATTTTGCAAAATAAAATCACGTAAACATGATGTGTGGCAGTGTGGTTGGGTTCAGGGGTGGGATGGGGTGGCGGGGCGAAATCACAGAGTAAGGGCCTTTTATTGTCAGAAGAGAATTGTGATGAAACTGAAATCTAATAAAGATCATGTGAAATCTCATAAAGATAATGTGAAATCTCATAAAGATAATGTGAAATCTCATAAAGATCATGTGAAATCTCATAAAGATCATGTGAAATCTCATGATCTCATGTGAAATCTCATAAAGCTGAGATGACAAAAACTATGATCCCAGGAATATTACAACACCAAATTAACTTCTGTTCAATCAGTTAATTTGATGGAATATTGCGTGGAAAATTTGTACCCCAGTTGTATAAAAATACAGGAGGAGCTAATCTACAGTAACTGTGCTGGTCATCCACAAATGAACCACGGCATGACAACGCCAACAAAGTGGCATGTGCACTCAGAGAAGGCTCAGATCAATCTGGGCATCTGCCGAGTCTGATCGGAGTCTTTGCTTTGCACTTAAAGGGTAGCTTAGGGTCTAAACTAGCTCTATGCATTCTGAAAACTCTGATCCAAATATGCAGAGGACCAAGCTGATCTGAGTGTTTGCTGTGCGCATATGGTAGCTAAGGGTCTAAGCTAGCTCCATGCTTACAGCAAAGACTGATCAGACTGGACAGCTGCCCTGGCTGATATGAGTCTTCACTGAGTGCTCATGCCACTTTGCTCCTTTTGTCATGCCGCAGCTCAAATGTTTAATTTTAATGTTGCCATTTTTTCTCAGTTATGAGACAGGGCTTTTATTTTCATCAGAACAACTCCAAAAATCTAGATCTGTCTTGTAAGACAGATCTAGATTTTTAGGGCGGTTTTGGAAATAAAAACACATTTTATAGCAGAATTACTCTAATGTGTATAAGTTTTGGGACACCTAAAAAAATGAATTTTCCATTTGTCCCAAATGGAAAATTTATTTTTTTAGGTGTCCCAATATATACGCACATTAGGGTAGTTGACTTATTTACATATTTTGGATGTCATTTGAGAGGGCAAAAGGCCTGTCTCATAGCAAAACAAATCTGAGCCGCAACACGAGAAAACCAACAACGTGGTAATGTGCCCAGCACAGACTCAGATCAGCCTGGGCATACACCCAGTCTGATCAGACTCTTCTCTCAGCACTTAAAGGGTAGCTAGAGGTCTAAGCTACCTCCATGCGGGCAGTGAAGACTCTGATCAGACTGGATGGATGCCCAGGCTGATCTGAGTCTGCGGTGGGTGCACAACCCTATTGTTGGTTTTGTCGTGTTGTGGCTCAAATATGGTAAAATTTCTCCAGTGTTTTGTATAAGTTTGATTAGGTGAAGGTACAGAGGTGGCTGACCAGTTGTAAGGCCCTTTCAACAATATTTCAGTCATATCAAACCTATAGAAGGGTGATAATGAAAGGCTATGTGCAATAGAAAATTGTTTATGGTTAAACAGAATTCTGCCTTTATCTGCTAGGTACCTTGTCATGTGATGTACATCAGAGATATATATTTATACATGTGTCTATAAAATCATTCCATTTGTGCATTTTATTTTAAGGTGTGTAGTTTTTCCAGGACCCATTTGTTAAAACGAAAAATGACCTGTGACACCAGAAAATCAACAAAATGGTTTTGTGCCCAGAGCAGACTCAGATCAGACTGGGCACCTGCCCAGTCTGAGCAGACTCTTCACTAAGCTCTAAAAGGGTAGCTAAGGGTCTTAGCTACCTCCATGCGGACAGCAAAGACTGATCAGACTGGGTGGATGCCCAAGCTGATCTGAGTCTGCACTGGGGCGCAACCACTTTGTTGTTTTTCTCGTGTCCTGGCTCAAATGTTGTTAATTGATAAGTTGGGACATTTTCATTTTGTTCTGGAAAACCTGACATTATTTTCAGAAGAAAAGGTTCATTGAACTTTAGATCTATATGTGCTAAAAAACTTAATAAATCTTTTGATCATCGACTTTGTGAAGCTAAGGATGCATTGAATCCCAGGGCGCTAATAATGGAGCCTCCTCGCGATATGACAAAACCAATAATGTGGCATATGCCCTGGAGAAGACACAGATCATACTGGGCAGATGCCCAGTCTGAGCAGAGATCTTCGCTGTCAGCATGGAGGTAGCTTAGACCCATAGCTAACCTTTAAGGACACAGCATAGACTCTAATCAGATTGGAAGGATGCCCTGGCTGATAGGAGTCTTTGCATGGTGCACATGCCACTTTGTTGGTTTTTTCAGATAACTCAGTTATCACATGTGGGCAACTGTCATCTCATTGGCAGACAGACAGCTGCACTAAATAAAGTCAGTGGCATGTGTAAATATACTAGCCAAAAGTTCTAACCGGCCACTTACATTTTATCGATTTTCTTCAAAGCCCCAAACAATCTTGCAATTTTATTTACATCCCCAAATAGGCAGATGTGTCAGTCAACTTAGCCTATAAAAGATTTTAAAAAATTCTTAACGTCACATCCTGGATGCGCCGATGAACACAAGTACCCCCATTTTTAAAATTCACAACATCCAGCATTTCTTCACAATTTGTGACAAGTCATTTTTTGAAATATCCAATTTACCTGAGCAAAACCACTTTATTACTAAAGCAAATGACTAAAGAAACAGATTTATGCAGAAATGAACACTCTTCCTGCATGACGGTGGTCGCTTTGGGTCAAAATGTTAAAACTTACCCCACCATACAATGCAAATTCTTGTTAATTTTGAAAATGGGGATACCCGTATTCATCTGTGCCTCCTGAATACAATGTACTGAATATTGCTAAACCTTTTAGTGGCATGGTTTACCGACACATTAGCCTATCTGTGGCTGTAAACTGAACTGTGAGATTGCTAATAGCATTGAGGAAAAATGATAAAAATAAGTGGCCGGTTAGAACTTTTGACTAGTATATAAGATAATGCTTACAAATTATTTTTGTACATATTTAACTTGTTTTGAAATTATTTATTTGTTGCTTTTTGTTGTTGTTGATAAATAATTATTTAAATGTGTCCAGTGTATGTAAAAGTGCCATATAATGATAATACTTTGATTAACCCATTTTTGACCAGTGGACTTGTCCATTCTAATTATTTGGATGAGTCCATTCTTGTGTCAGGGGTTTCTGGTGGAAGTTTTCATTTTATTGTATTATACATAGAAATTCCTGGGAGCAAACAGTGTATAGTGTATACCCTGATAAGATGCAACATTCCACAGCATCTGAACTGGGTCTGCACTGTTTGCATACGTCCACAAAACAGGTTTCCTGTCTAAAAATGGTTGAAGGTCAATGAATACACTTTAGGGGAAAAATTCTAGAAAGGAAATTCTTTCGAGTTGATGCTCAGTTAGGGGCAAAAATGAACATAGAAGAGTTGCTTCCCCTGAAAGTGTATCCCTTATGGAGGATAATTCAACACAGGGTATAATCCATTCCGCTAATTATCGCTTCCTGCAGAGACTGTCAGTCCTATTTGGCTTCCGCCGAGACTGTCCACAAACTCTTGCTTCCTGCAGAGACTACTGTCCTCGATAAATGGCTTCCTGCCGAGACTGTCCGCGTGATTCTGCTTCCTGCCGAGAGCCTCGGCAGGAAGCAGAATCACGCGGACAGTCTCTGTAGGAAGCCATTTATCATGTACAGAAGTCTCTGCAGGAAGCAAGAGTTCACGGACAGTCTCGGGGGAAGCCAAATATGACGTACAGTCTCTGCAGGAAGTGAAAATTAGCGGAATCGATTATACCCTGTGTTCAATATCATCTAATTGTTTGATGTTTTAGTTGGAGCTGTGATAGAAATTGAGGGAATTAAAATTTTGACCCCAGTTTCAGATATTTGAGAGGGAAGTTATCCTTATATGCTTAAATATTGGGACACTTAAAAACAATTAATTTTCCATTTGTCCCACATGGAAAATTAATGGTTTTAAGGTTTCCCAATATTTAAGCACTTTAGGGTAGACTCAAATTTTAAAAATTTGTCAAATGTCTCAAGATAGTCTCCACATCTCCCCTCACTTCAATGCATGAATGCATTTCTATTCTCCTCACAACATTGGAACAACTTTTTTATGGTTAATACAACATCAAACAATGTCACAGCAGTATCATAGCTGTGCATTGAGGTTAACCAGAAAAACACTAAAAAGCAGATGACAAAATTTATGTCTCCAAATTCCAGAAAATGATTTGTCTAAGCTATAATATATTTGAGAAATCAGTTACTAGACAGTGTAGATCCAGATGAGGTGGCTCATTATATGTACTATTTTTCAGTAAATTACATATAAGAGTGTGTGAGTGAGTGAGGGAGTGAGTGAGTGAACTCAGGTTAAACGTCCCATCAATACATGGGTCATATGGAGACGGAACATTGGTTTTAAAGTCTTGTCTGGAAAGACCGAAGAAGAAGGGATCAAATCTGCGGTCCCTTGGATTGGAAGTCCAGCGAGTTAACCACTATACTACCGACACTGCTGTGGCATATAAGACTTTTAATTCTTTGTTTATGACATATGAGGGTAGAAATAATTTATGGCCAAAAAATACATTTGAGCTGCGACACGACAAAACCAACAATGTGGTTGAGCGCCCAGTGCAGACTCAGATCAGCCTGGACATCCGCCCAGTCTGATCAGACTCTTTGCTAAGTGCTTAAAGGGTAGCTAAGGGTCCAAGCTACCTTCATGCGGACAGCGAAGACTCTGATCAGACTGGGCGGATGCCCAGGCTGATCTGAGTCTGCGCTGGGAACACAACCACATTGTGTCGCGGCTCATTTGTTAATTTGTGGTTATGGCATATAAGCTTTATATTTTGCTCTTCATGGCACTCTTGGGCACATCTTAGAGGGCCTTTACAGGGGCGTAACTAGGGGCAATTTCATAATACGCACAACCATGTTTTATTCTCTACTTCTTGAAGGGAAAGCTAGTATTTCAGCCACTTTGGTAATTGGTATTGAATTCTTGTCTAATTTATAAATATTCAGCATGCAAATATGCAGGTGCGTTTTGAAATTTTGTCAATTTTGACAAAATTTCAATACGCACTTGCGTATTTGCCATATAGGTAGCTACGCCCTTGCTGTAAAATTTAAGATGGTCACAGCAACAGTTGTCTTGAAAAGGTATTTTTAACTTTGTCTCCCTAATTGTTTGAGGATTGGAAACAAGAGCTCTATGTAGGCAGTGAAGTGACAACACAAAGCACTTCTATTTGGTCTTTCGGATGAGACTTTAAACCGAGTTCCTGTCTCCATATAACATCACTGTTGGTGGGACGTTAAACCCGAGTTCACTCACTCACTATATTTGGTGGTCACTTTATTTTGATGATATTGGCGGAAAAGAAGACAATCCCCAATTATTATATAACTTGGACAAAACTTTTTTTCAAACAATTAGGTGAATATAATGCAGGAAGACCAAGACCTCTTGTTTTGATTCAGTGTGCAGTTCCTTTCTTATCGTGAAAAGATATGAGCCGCGACACAAGAAAACCAACAATGTGGTTGTGCGCCCTGTGCACACTCATATCAGCCTGGGCATCTGCCCAGTTTGACCAGACTCTTCGTTAAGTGCTCAGAGGGTAGCTAAGGGTCTAAGCTATCCCCATGCGCACAGCAAAGACTGATCAGACTGGGCGGATGCCCAGGCTGATCTCTGTCTGCGCTGGGCACACAACCACATTGTTGGTTTTCTTGTGTCGCTGCTCATATTTTGTTTACTAAATGGATCTTGGAATCTTTTTCAGCTCACCTGAGCCCAAAGTGAACTACTATAATCTGTCATCATATGAGCCGCGACACGACAAAACCAACAATGTGGTTGTGCGACCAGCGCAGCCTCAGATCAGCCTGGGCATCCGCCCAGTCTGATCAGAGTCTTCGCTGTCCGCATGGAGGTAGCTTAGACCCTTAGCTACCCTTTGAGCACTTAACAAAGAGTCTGGTGAAACTGGGGGGCTGCCCAGGCTGATCTGAGTGTGCGCTGGGCGGACAACCACATTGTTGGTTTTCTCGTGTAGAGGCTCAAATGTAAGATACCACTTTCTTTATGATTTTGCATTTTTTTTTTTTTTTTTTTTAAGAAAACATAACGAAACTTGAATATCTTGGCCACAAACTCTCAGTCAGATTCAATAACTGCTTAAGCTAGAATCTTAATTCATAGCATGCTCTGATGTGCTGTAATTAAAGTTAGGCTGTGCTAAGGCATGGTTCATTGTCTTCTGTCAATTCTTGTTGATTTAACAATAATATTTCAAATTTGAGCCACGACACGACAAAACCAACAATGTGGTTGTCCGCCCTGCGCAGACTCAGTTCAGCCTGGGTATCTGCCTAGTTTGATCAGACTCTTCGTTAAGACCTCAAAGGGTAGCTTAGATTCTAAGCTACCTTCATGCGGACAGCGAAGACTCTGATCAGACTGGGCGGATGCCCAGGCTGATCTGAGTCTGCGCTGGGCGCACAACCACATTGTTGGTTTTGTCGTGTCGCGGCTCATTTGTGACTTATTGGAATTTTTGTTGGTGCCTCATTAGAAAGTCCTATTTTGTTACAGAATGTTAAAGGAAAAATGAAAAATTCAAATTTAAGCACTGTCTCTTTTGAATTTGTAAAATCCAGAGCCACTTAAAGGCATTTTATCTGAGGCTCAGATAAGCAATTCAGGGCCTTTATTACCCTCATGTCTTTGTTTCATTGTTGTTTTGGTGACTGTATTTGTTAAGTTGTTTGTTATATTATCAGCAGACTGCACGGATCAAGCTAGGGGGCGATTTGGGCGAAATAATCGCCCTAGGGGCCGAAATTTCGCCCTAAATTGGGCTTAGGGAGAAGTGGGAGTCTCCCTAAAAAAAAAAAAAAAAAAAAAAATTTTTTTTTTTTTTTGGGGGGTAAAATTTTCATCAAATCATTCCACAAACAAGCTGTTATGACAATTTACCCTATAAACCCATTGCAGCTTATTAATCTTTCAATTTAATGTTAATAGTATGCATAATAGCTATTTTTCTTTAAAACTGAATGAAAAATGTCATAATCGCGCAATACCACTTCTCCCTTCACGGCTGTCACTTCTCCCTATTTCAGCTGGAGGGAGAAGTCACTTCTCCCTAAACTTTGAGTCTAGCTTGATCCCTCAGCAGTGTGAAACGAAACCTAACAGAAGGTATATGTGAATTGCAGTGCTTGGGGCAGCATAGGCGGCACATGAATGGCAAGCCAAATTTAGCAAAATCTTCAAACCTAGGTTTTAGCGTCGAATCTTCAATGACTTGTTTTCACTTTCAACTCTACCCTACTGTCCGTAAATAGTGGGACACCTAAAAACCATTAATTTTCCATTTGGGACACCTAAAAAGCATTAATTTTTCATTTGGGACATATGGAAAATTAATAGTTTCTAGGTGTCTCAATACTTAATAGACCTTGAGCTGACCACAGACCCCCCTCCCCCCCCAGGGGGAATTTTGGACACTATGATTTTCTGAAACTACATTATATACGAAACAAAATGACACATGTTAGCCCTCTGTACGTTGGGGCATTAACATGTAACGTCAACGTTACTTACACTACCCAAATTTACATATTCACGTTATCATAGAAAAATACACATTGGTATACACATGTTAGTATTCGCCCTAAATAATGTTGGGTTTTGTCTGCTAGTACATAAATCGCTGTTTCAAGGTAATTGACATTGTCAACGATAAGTTGACTAACCCGTATAACGTAGTTTACGTTGTATTTGACGTTTTTCCCCTTCAGTGTCTAAATACATGTAATATAAGGAGCAAATTGTAAGAATGAAGTGAAGAGAAAAGTAATTGTCATATATATGACTGTTTCAATAGTCTAGTATAAAAAACAAACAAACTAAAGTCTTACAAAACTCATCAGCAGTCACGATAAATATGTAACGTATATAACCACAACAAAAATTCGGAGAAAAAAAACAACCAGACTAAATCTCTGAATTGGTGGACTGAAGTTTATACGTGCTCCATCAATCTTCTTTGATTTATGCACAGCTTAGATAAGTTAGGCAGCAGTTAGCAGTGGATATATTAAATGTGGACAGAAATCTTATTTTTAAGAATTTAACCTACAAAATGACGAGAAAAGCTAAGAAAGCCAACATTAGCTGCATTTCATTTTTAATATTATCTATATTATGTCTTAAGTAGACACTGTTGTATATGTAAATATGAAGAAACGCCAGTTTTATATGTCCTCAAACTATAGTTAAAATCATCGGATAGTGTATATTTAAAAAGCAATCTAACAGTAATGTTACGTTACATAATTGTAATATATCGGGGGATAAGGTTTGTGAGTCATCTGTTATCAAAAATTTAGTTCCCGGGCAATATGTATTATTCATTGCTGTAGTATTAGCTTACCACTGGTAGTCAGATAGCAATTTAGCTCTTTGAAATACACAAACACTCAGCAAGACGCACATAGATTGTTATAGCTGAAGCATTTCGACCTTGCCTTCAATTCAGTTTCACTTAAAAGTGACTTCATAAAGATGATTTTTTTAAATTTTATGCATAGAATGAAATAAGTAAGAGTTGATATATTCTGCAACTGATTAATATTTAGGTTCTCGTCATAATGGGGATAAAACCAATTTCGCTACCTGTGCTGTTGGCTGAGCCATTCAATTACCCTACATACAAATATGCAACTGTGACTGTCAGCCGAGGCAATCAAAAGAAGTACCAACTCCCCCAACAGGGATAAACACCATTTTTTCTATGCTGTCAGTCGAATCGTCAGCCACGAGCCTCTTTGCACAGTAACTGCTTTACACAGATTAGCAAATATGTGTGGCTCCAATGATCATAACTTACATATTAATTTGTGATCTACGTGATCTGTTTATGCAGCTCCCGGCCATCAAATACATTACAAACTATTAACAATGTGAAAATTTAAGGCTGATAGAAAGTGACATACTTTATAACGCATACATCATTCTGTCATCAGCTTGTTCAGGAGTTCTATTTTTCATTATGTTGTTACAAATATTTGACTGGTCAGGTAATTTTGCAAACCCCATGATTTTATTCCCACTTGTTGTTACTATCACGGACTAAAGGTGTTACGAAATACAAATTTCAGTCAGACAATTTTTCAATATGTAAGCAACTAAAATTGTTGTTTGGATATTGCCAAAATGCTGTATTCCTTATCAGTATTTAACAAATTTGGACAAAGATGATAAGATAAGCAGTAAGATGTCATAAATAAGCAGTTTTCAACCATATTTATTGCTAAAAAGTAAACAATATGGTAAAACAAGGTCACAGAGATCAAATGCAGTAAGTTATTTAGGTTAACCCTTCCTTGGCATGTATAGGTATGCATTATTTCTATTGTTTGATTATTTGCTCTTTAGAAATACTGTTTTGCTAGTTTAGGATATCGGAAATGAAGAATCCATAAACTCGCAATGTATACGTTTGTATACGTTACTTGTTCGGCCTTTTTTTTCTTTTCTTTTTATCCCCCGACCGAAAGGTTCGGGGGATATAGCGATGAGCCTGGCGTCCGTCCGTCCGTCTGTCCGTCTGTCCGTCCGTCCGCCGTCCGTCCGTCCGTCCGTCCGTAAACATTTTCTTGTCCGCTCTATATCTTGAATACCCTTTGGAATATTTTCATGATACTTCACAGTTATGTAGAACAGGTCATGACGATGTGTCGCGTACAAGAATGGTAACTCTTGCAATTGTACTTTTTGAATTATCTCCCCTTTGGTGATTTTTTTGGCAGATTCGTGTCCGCTCTGTAACTTGAATACCCTTTGGAATATTTTCATGATACTTCACAGAAATGTAGAACTGGTCATGACGATGTGTCGCGAACAAGAATGACAACTCTTGCTTTCTTACTTTTTGAGTTATTTCCCCTTGATAGTTTTAGGTGTGATTTTTTGGACAGATTCGTGTCCGCTCTATAACTAGAATACCCTTTGGAATATTTTCATGATACTTCACAGTTATGTAGAACAGGTCATGACGATGTGTTGCGTACAAGAATGGTAACTCTTGCAATTGTACTTTTTGAATTATCTCCCCTTTGGTGATTTTTTTGGCAGATTCGTGTCCGCTCTGTAACTTGAATACCCTTTGGAATATTTTCATGATACTTCACAGAAATGTAGAACAGGTCATGACGATGTGTCGCGAACAAGAATGACAACTCTTGCTTTCTTACTTTTTGAGTTATTTCCCTTGATAGTTTTAGGTGTGATTTTTTGGGCAGATTCGTGTCCACTCTATAACTTCAATACCCTTTGGAATATTCTCATGATACTTCACAGATATGTAGAACAGGTCATGACGGTGTGTCGCAAACAAGAATGACAACTCTTGCTTTCATACTTTTTGAGTTATTTCCCCTTGATCACTTTAGGTATGATATCGTGTCCGCTCTATAACTTGAATACCTTTTGGAATATTTTCATGATACTTCACAGATATGTAGAACAGGTCATGACGATGTGTCGCGAACAAGAATGACAACTCTTGCTTTCTTACTTTTTGAGTTATTTCCCCTTGATGGTTTTAGGTGTGATTTCGTGTACGCTCTATAACTTGAATACCTTTTGGAATATTGTCATGATACTTCACAGATATATAGAACAGTTCATGATGATGTGTCGCGAACAAGAATGACAACTCTTGCTTGTTTACTTTTGGTGTTATTTCCCTTTGATGATTTTAGGTGTCCGCTCCATAGCTTGAATACCTTTTGAAATATTCTCATGATACTTCACAGATATGCAGAACGGGTCATGACAATTTGTCTCATACATGAATGATAACTCTTGCTTTTATACTTTGTGAGTTATTTCCCTTTGGTAGTTTGAGCTGCTGTTTGAGTCTCTGCTCCATAACAGTATAACCCTGGCAGCTCCAGAATTTGAATAACCGTGTACCTTTTAGAATATTGATGGTCATGCTGTGATATCTTATCAGTGTTCCTAACTCTCTCTGACCCCTCCACATTCCCGTGCCCCCCCCCCCCCCCCCCCAAATTTTTTTTTTTTTTCCAGATTTGGATTCTTTGTCCAAATTCACTTACTAGAGAGCTCAAAATTAGGTTTGTAGGACTTGTACTTTAGAAGTTATTTATACATTTGGAAAGTTGAATGTATCGTATGCTATACATTTGTATTTATGGAGGCTGTTTGAGACATTACCTCTTTTTAGCAGTCAAGCATACTGTTTTAGTCTGAGTGTTAGATAATCATGCATCTGTTAACAGTTAATGTCAATCAGAAGCATAAAAGAACGACAATATATTACTAATATGTGTTTTGAGGTGCACCCTTTTTACCAAGGCCCATTGGGGTCTTCGGTCGGGGGATTTGCCATCTCCTCTGATGGCTATTTTTTTTTCTCAATATTATGCTGCAACGCATAACTACGGTGTAGGCGAATACATTCTGAAGGAGAACAACTAAGATTTGCTCATAGATATCTGAACAGCGAGGACTAACATTAATATATTCTGTCATTTTCATTTGCCATTTCATTATGTGTGCAGAGCTACTGGAACACTGTCCCTGAAACATTTTTGCCCAACTAAACGTATCTTTATGTTCTTTGGTGAATAGATTCTTTAATAGATGGTTGAATGTAGTTAGATTCTTTAAGAGATTATCGAAAGTATTTAGACTTTAAAAAGAAAGAAACAAAAGCATAGAAATATAGATCATCTTAAACATAGCATTTATAGATTGCTACAGTATGCTAGTAAACTGCCAGTGTCTCTTTTCTGTATTAAATGTTTCTGATACTATTCTCCCAAACTCCTGGTTGGCACATTATTGTTAAATACATAAATGAACTAACTAAAGCAATGTATTGACACTGCCATTAATTATTTTCAAAAGTTTGTTTCTTAACTGTAACTCAGCAATGTTGTTTCCCTTGGTAACGTAAAATATACGATAGTCTTACAAAAGTAAGAATACGCTGCCAGCAAATATCTACATTAGCTTTGATGCAGAACTGTATTTGGCTTAAGTCTTCAAACTTCAGGTTTACTGTTCTGCTTTATAGTTTTTTCAGTGTCAGTGTGCACGTAAAAACTATACCAAATCCTGTCAGTAAACAAGGTGGTACTACATTTGCATTGTTAATTACTGATTATTTTATAATTTTATACTAAACACGTCAAAAGCGCTTAGCTTTTAATGTTATCATACTGATTGCACATCATTTTATTCGAGCCCTATATGCAAAATCTATGCTGGCTTAGCTGCGGCTTTATCTTTTTATTTTTTCTGATGTGGTATTTTGTTTATTTTTTTTAAGTTGTATATAACAAAATTTCACGTATGTTACTGTCTTTAGAACTCAAATGTACAAATTGTAAAAGAAACAAACTGGGCAATGCCATTATGAAATACTTTTATTTTTGATATAATAACAAAGTTGCCAGCAAAAAAACCCGTTTTACATGTGCAGAATATGTCAATGCCCTTAACATTACAATTTGTAGTATACTGTGTTTAATCACGTATAAAACACACCTCATGAATCCCTAAGAGTAATAACTGAGAGAAGTGTTGCTAGGTCCAAGTACACAGTTTATCATAAGAACACCCAGATTTATATATGTTATTGTTTTTTTATGTGACAGTGGGAAAATCCTGATTAAAGGTATTATAATGAAATATTTTAAATGTTAATGTTATTTACGTTACTTCTAGTAATGACTTATCATGGAAAATAAACCAGAATGCATTTTTTCTTTTATATTTAAAGATTCTTTCATGAAGAAACTGCTACCAACGAAAATAAAATGATTCTATCATCAAATTATGTGAGTTTACCAAAAATAGCCCTCGGTAACGTATATAATCGATCATTATGACCGACTAAAATGCATTCAAAATATTGTGAAACTGTTCCTTGCCGTTTAGATAGGCTGGCATATTCAATATTACCTTTTCTTGTTGTTTTTTAATTCATACAGTGTAGTTCAAGCGCTTGAATTATACAGAAAGTGATAATTGTAATATGGAACATTTATAAGGGGGTACTGTGTTAAACATCCTATTTCTCCCAAAGTATACAAGATAGGATAATAATTTTTGCAGATCTGAAAAGATCAATAAATTGTCTTTAAAACAGTAACAAACATATGGTCTAATAATAAAGGAGTAACTTACAGAAAGAAAGTATTTTGGATAGAAATAGCAATTTTAATGGAGTGTAAAGACAAATGTCACGTATATGACACCATGTGGGCTAAAGTGACCTGTCAAACATCATAACTTTTAGCCACTGGATTGTTCTTTTAGATTCTACTATAACTTTAAACCTAGGAAAGTGATTTCTATTTTTTTATAATTTTTGATTATTTTTATTTTATGTTTATTTTTTTAATGGGTAACGTTTGTAACAGGCTGTTACAGCTTAATGCCCCACTCGCCAGAGGGCTAACATGCTGCAAAATACTTCTAAGATGCTGGGCTTTAAGAAAAGTATGGTCTACAAAATTCCCCCTGGGGGGGGAGGTAAACCATTTCTGGCTCATGGCCTATAAGCACATTAGGATAGTTTCCAAATCAAATATATTTCTTAAACAATAATTTAAATATTTAAATCTAAGTTTCAAAATTACTACTCCTTGAAATCATTATGACTTTCAGGGTGTGGTGATTTTGAAACCTAGGTTGATAAACCACAGATTGAAAACTTCAAAACCTAAGTTTAAAAATAATATTTTTTTTTAAAGTTTTAAACCACAAGTTTTATACCTGGTTTAAAACTTTCAAGATATGTTTATTTCCAAACTTTAGTGTTAAAGTTTAAACCTTTGTTTAAGAAATGAATTTTTCGAAACTGGGTATTGAAAAATTAAAACTGAGGATTGAAATTTTAAAACGGAGGATAGAATATTCGGTTTAAACATATTTATTTCGAGTAAAATTCTATATACAACATACATTGTGACCATATCTATATAATAAGGATACGAACGGAAGCTAAATGCTTTTGTAGTTCTTATCCTTAAAGAATTATATATTTTCCTCTTGGGAAAACAGCGAAAAGTGTATGACAGTTCTGTTAATACTCTAAAGAGACAAATAAATCCAACTTATCAACATTGATATTTGTTATGTATTATCCCCAAATATGATAGATTTGGGGGATATTGCACATGCAATCATGTTCATGGCATTCTTCTGTCAGTACTGTGAACTCCCGATATCTCAAACATTGATATCTCAAAATATCTTTTTATGTCAAAGAATATATTTCCTATTTTTGTTTACATTTCAGCTCCTGTTAACTCAAACTACTGATATCTCAAAGTAAATTTTCTGGAACCCCATGTTGCTAGATCAGTAAGCCAGTGTTTATCCCACTGAGCTACCAGGCCCGGAGGTTATAAAACTGTGAGTACATTCTCAAACTCAAAATAAAGCACTGATTGGCTACTTCCGAGCACATGCTCAGAAGCAGCCAATCAGTGTGCTTTATTTTGAGTTTGAGATTATACTCCAGTTTTATAACCTCGGACCCAGGTCTCCTGTGTATCTTGGGCACAAAATATGAAAGACAAAGCCTGTCCCTCTCTTTTTTATGCCTTATCCTTCCCTGATTTCAAAAGGTACCCTTTTACTGCTGGGCTGACAGAGCTTTCCAGTAACAGTTGCCAGGTGGCAAAATCCTGATTGGAACTTGTAACCTTCTGCACTATAATCGAGCATCTCTATAACCACTCGACCATGGTGCCTCACATATACAGTACATGCATATAGTTCCTGTGAAAACTGTGACACAATTTTTATATGCACATTTGAAAAACGGGAGGTATTATGTTATGCCGTTGGTGTCTGTCCATCCATCTGTCTGTTTGTCCATCTTTTGAGTTGTAAACTTTTCGTTTCTGGACAACTCCTCTTACAGTTTACATAAGATCGAGCTGAAACTTGGTATATAGTAAGACTATGAGGTGGGCCAGCACATATCATTTCGAGGTTATGCTCCGATGATTTTTAGGGGAGTTACAGCCCTTTATTTAGACGATGGGGTGTGGGTTTCTGGATAATGCTCCTACAGTCTTCATCCAATTAAGCTGAAACTGTGTAAATAGTAAAACTACCATGTGGAGTAGCACATATTATTTGGCGGTTATGCTCTGATGATTTTTAGCAGAGTTACAACCCCTTGAAAAAACTTGACTATGGCAGCTTGTATGGCAATTCTTTTGTGTTCCATAACTTGGTTACTCTCGGAATATCATAATGAAATTTTATGGCAATGTATTTTAGATTAAGACAACATGTCTTATACAAGAATGTTATTCCCCTATACTTAGTTTTTGAGTTACCTCCCTTTGATTATTTTGTCAGACTATATTTGTACACCTCATATCTAACTAACCCTTTGGACTATTGTGACGAAACTTGATAGTAATGTATATTAGGTTGACAAGATATGTCACATATAAGAATGATTGCCTCCTCTTACTTATTTTTGGAGTAATCTCCCTTTGAATATTTTCTAAGGCTATTCTTGTGCAAGTGATAAGTAGGCAATCATATGGAATGTCTGAATGAAAATTTATAGCAATGTGTATTAGGTTTAGGCGGGTGTCTTATATAAGAATAATTGCTCCCCCTTCCTTATTTTTGGAGTTACGTCCCTCTGATTAATATCTATGGCTATTCTTGGGCAAGTCATTACTAGGTAATTAACCATATGGAATATCTTGACGAAACTATATAGCAATGTGTTTTAGGTTGTATGATAAAAGAATAATTGCTTCCCCTTCATTTTTTCTTTATTTTGAGTTACATCCATTTGATTGCTCTTGTGAGAACCCTAATGTTTGGAATATAGAGGATCTTACATGAGTGCTCATGTATTATTGAATTTATTAAACGAGTTGGGGAAAACGATAAGATGCGAGGCTCTGCCGAGCATCTTATCGTTTTCGCCAACGAGTTTAATAAATTCAATAATACATGAGCACGAATGCAAGATTCTATTTATCATATGACACTAAAATCGCATTTTATTAGCAAAATTTGCATTAAAACGTCACGGTTTCGCCATTAGAAAACGCGACGTTTTTATGGACGTCAACGTATAACATTACGACGTAATTTGCATATTTAATCCACTAGTGGATTATCGCATTTAATGCATGGCTTTATTACACTCTCAGATGCGACGTCATATGATAAAGTAATGTAGAAGAGGATGAAACGGTGTGTGTCATATAAGAATTGTTGCTCCCAAATTACTTACTTTCAGAGTTATGTCCCTTTTATTATTTCTTAGACTGTTTTTGTGGGCGACATTACTAGGTGAATGTTTTGGATATATCTTGATGACACTCAATAGCAATGTGCATTAGCTTGATACTGTGTGTTTAGTATGGGAATGGTTGCTTCTCCTTACTTTATTTTGAAGTTAGTATCTACAAACTGTTTTTGTGCTCACATAAGTACATGTTTGTGGCTGACTCTTAGGGACAGAGATCTGCCCAAGGTACTGACTGGGCCCAAACTCACTCAGAAATGTATATTGCCCCGCTTGCCGTGCTTTTGTTGAAAATTGGATAGATACAGGATCTTACATGAGTGCTCATGTATTATTGAATTATTATTGAATTTATTAAACGAGTTGGGGAAAAGATAAGATGCGAGGCTTTGCCGAGCATCTTATCGTTTTCACCAACGAGTTTAATAAATTCAATAATACAGGAGCACGAATGCAAGATTCTATTTATCATATGACACTGAAATCGCATTTTATCAACAAAATTTACACTAAAACGTCACGATTTCGCCATTAGAAAAAGCAACGTTTTTATGGACGTCAACGTATAACGTTACGAGATAATTTACATATTTAATCCACTAGTGGATTATCGCATTTAATGCATGGCTTTATTACACTCTCAGAGGCGACGTCATATGATAAAAAGGAAAATGAATAATAATGAAAAATAATGAGACTTTGTTACAATGTACATACACAAAGTTTCGAGTTTGGAGGCATCACAGCTCGTGAAGCGAGTGTATTACAACCTTTTCAAGTTTTAAAATTGGAGAGAAAGAGAAATGCATTAGAAACGTTTTTCAGAGAAAAACTGATGTCCCCCCACCAACCCATTGCCCATCCGCTCTAAGGAGTAAAAAACCTATACAAAAAATGTCTATGCAAGTTTGGAGAAAATCCATCTACTGGTTCTAAAGATAGCCTACATAGAAGACTGTCTGTCTTTGAAAAAATGGGTCAAGGTCACTCACTACTGAAATTGCCTTAAACCTGTCACAACAATGTATGCATGCAAGGCTGATGAATATTCGTCAGTTGGTTCAAGATATAACTCATTTTTAACAGAAAAAATAAGCATTTGTAAATTAGCTTTTGACCTTGAAAATGGGGTCAAGGTCATCAAAACATGGTTAACTCTTGAGATTGTCCCAAAGGTATATCTATGAAAGTAAAGTGGAAATCAAGCCAAAGGCCAATGAGATATATCAATTTTAGTGGAATTTTCACACATCTAAGTCCTTCTGTAACCTTGAAAAGAAGGTCGAGGTTACCAACATCTGACCAGCTCTTAAGCTAGTTCCGGTGATGTATCCATGCAAGTTTGGTGTAATCACATCTACTTGTTCATGAGATATTGTGAATACACGAAATTATCATCTACGTCCTCCAGTGACCTTGAAAATGAGGTCAAAGTCACCAAAATCTAACCACCTCTTAAACTTATCTCAATGATGTGTCCATGCAAGTTTGGTTACATTCCATCCATTGGTTCACGAGATATCATGAGTACAAGAAATTGTCATCTAAGTTCTCAAGTGACCTTGAAAATAAGGTCAAGGTCAGCGAAATCTAGTAAGCTCTTTAACATGTCCCAATGATGTATCCGTGCTAGTTTGGTTAAATTCTATCCATCGGTTCAGGATACATTGTGGGTACAAGAAATTGAAATTATCATCCAAGTCCTCCAGAGACCTTGAAAATGAGGTCAAAGTCACCAAAATCTAACCACCTCTTAAACTTGTCTCAATGATGTGTCCATGCAAGTTTGGTTACATTCCATCCATTGTTTCACGAGATATCGTGGGTACAAGAAATTGTCATCTAAGTTCTCAAGTGACCTTGAAAATAAGGTCAAGGTCACCAAAATCTAGTCAGCTCTTCAACATGTCCCAATGATGTATCCATGCTAGTTTGGTTAAATTCCATCCATCGGTTCAGGATATATTGTGGGTACAAGAAATTATCATCCAAGTCCTCCATTGACCTTGAAAATGAGGTCAAGGTCACCAAAATCTAATCAGCTCTAAACATGTTCCTATGATGTATCCATGCAAGTTTGGTTACATTCCACCAATTTGTTGAAGAGATATCATGGGTACAAGGAATAGTCACGCCGACGCCGACACATGACATTTAACAGTCTAAGACCTCCTGTGACCTTGAAAATTGGGTCAAACCCACCAAAACTTAATCAGTTCACTGGCTTATCCAAATGATATATCCACGCAATTTTGGTAAAATTCCACCCACTGGTTGAGGAAAAAATATACAGGAACTAATTGTCACGCCGACGCCGACGCATCGCAATGAAACCAATATGTCCCCCTCACCTCTGGTGGGGAGCGGGGAGGGGGGCATAATAAATGAATGGATAAATGAGCACTACAAGCCCGGTTCTGTTTTACATGATACACCAACCTGTACCAGAACTCTAGATAAGAGGGAGTATTTGGTGATAATTAGGGATAATTTTGTTAATTCTGCATAAAAAATATGTTATGACCCCTCATCTGAACCGTCTCGACGAGACGGTTCAGATGAGGGGTCACAACATATGGTTTTGATGAGAAATAAAAAAAATTATCCTTAATTATCATCAAATACTCCCTCTTATCTAGAGCTCTGTGTACCATGCAGTTTTGCGTTTGAAGGTGCTTGCATGCCAGTTTCAGAGAAGAGCCTGAATAAATGGAGAAATAAATTAGCCCCAGCAATCTGATTCTGGTAGGTATGGGAGGCTTACCTACTTTTCGTGTGGGTGGGAGGGTGGCTGGTAGGGGGCGAAGGGTGGCTGGAGGCTGGGTCTTACCATTGCAAAACAAGCGTTTTTTTAATCAACTTTTTCATGTCCCTTACTTTGAAGAAGTTGAGGGGGCATATTTGTTAAGGTCTTTCCATCCATCTGTCGGTCCGTCTATAGCATTTTTGACTGTTGTGAAACGTAAGAACCGCTAGGTACTTGACATTTTTTTACTTAAGGAATGTATACCTATATAAAAAATAATAAAATATTATGGCCTATTTTGACTTCCACGCCCAACAACCTTTTATGCTTTTTCCAGCTTTTTCTTGAATTCATTTTCATGATCTGCCTGCAAGAGCGTATTTAGGGTGTATTTATAAAATAAACACAATGATGTTATATACTTCTTAGGAGGAACACTAAGGGCGTTGCCCCTGAAATATTTCATATTTCCTTTTTTGTTGGCATTTTCTATTAAGATTTTGTCAGGTTTACAAAATCATAGCCTGTAGTTCCGTTCAGTTCAGTTCAATTCTCTTATCGATCATAGCCTGTAAATATTCAGTGCGTTTTTTTAAATTCAGTTTTACAAAATTTAAAAACGCACCTGCCTATAAATTTGCATACAGTCATTCCGCGTTTGGAAGTCACAAAATGTCGAAAAATTGATGTTCACAGATTCCAAATTTGATTAATTCACGTCAAAGTTTGACCATTTAAGACTAAACGTCTGCAATATTTTCCACCAAATATCAAAGTTAAAGGTAGGTTCCTGTACTTTGGAATGCATCACAATTTTGATGATCTTTCATCCAAGTTGTTGGAAAGCACTTATAAAAGGGAATGAATAAGTTTCACTAAAAAGTGTAAATCAAAAAAATATTAGAAAAGTTGTTTTGCAAGGGATTTCCTAACTCTGCTTCGCACACCAGTTAGCGCTATTTTTAGTTCGCGCCAAAAATAGATAACCCAGCTGAGGTCATCTTGCATTGCATTTTGGGATAGTTTTAACCCATCCACCATGCCAGGACCTCTAGGAGAGCTCACGACAAGGGAAAATTGACCTGTGGAGAATGGCATCAGAAATCGCGCACTTATAGACATAATAAACATAGTTATTTTTGGAACTGGAATTCCAACGAAAGAAAATAAACCAAAAGGGAAAACAACTATTTTCTTCAACATCTGACGAGTTTCTCAGTAGCAACAAATTCAGAAAAATAAGAGAATTCAATACTGCTCAGAAAAAGACGAAATTATTTTGTGGACATAATTGTTGTCGCTAGTACAGGAACCTACCTTTAAACAAACTGCGAAGAATCATGCCAGTGTGCATACCCAATTTACAAAGTAATGGCAGTTAATTTATGGTCACACATTTGCAATTTAGTTTTGTCAAGGAAATAAGCATCTCTATATCATTTTGTGGCCAAGAATTACACTGTACGCAAGCGAATAACAAGGGCGTAGCTACCTATACGGCAAATACGCAAGTGCGTATTGAAATTTTGTCAAAATTGACAAAATTTCAACACGCACTTGCATATTTCATGCTGAAAATTTATAAATTAGACAAGATTTCAATACCAATTACCAAAGTGGCTGAAATACTAGCTTTCCCTTCAAGAAGTAGAGAATAAAACATGGTTGTGCGTATTATGAAATTGCCCCTAGTTACGCCCCTGAATAACCTCCTTGGAAATGAATGAAAATGGTACTCTGTTTATGCTAATATTGAATATTGATCTCTAAAGTATTTGTAGTCGTTAAAAGCCCAGCTCCGTGCCTGTTTTATTTCCGACCCCCCCCCCCCCCCAGTACACCACAAAAAAATTCACCCCCGCCCCCGCCCTTAACATGCTTAATGTACTTCCACCCTATCTCCACCTGATTATAAATGACTTCTTGTCTCTAATGCGCATACGTGCGCAAGCATAGGCCTACGCGAACGCACATGCGGATGTGGACGCACACGAAATGTATACCATAAGCACTGGATCTAGGCCTACTTTGCTTCGCAAAGCCCGGTCGCAAAGTCGCACTAGTATTCAACAAAATCCCATCTCAAAGCAGTAAGAAATTATTAGATCTATAGGCCTCAGTTTGGACTGAAAATAGAAATATCAAACTTTTCATGTCAAAAGAATGTGTTTCACTCACATTTATGTACAACTAGAAAAGAGCCAGCGCAAGCGCGGAAATATTTCATGATGGTCAAGTTTATATATAAAAAAAGCGAGTTTTAATTTTTCAATCGGTAAATGGCCTTAGGCCCAGGTGAAGATATGACCTTTACCATGAATACTCACTAAAGCTTCATTTACCTAATTAGTTGTCTGCATATACAAACTTTCAGGTAGCAGACTGCATTGTTTCTAAAAAAAAATCAACTTTTTTCACTTTTTCCTATAGAAAAACCTAAGTGACTCAAAAGTTGACCTTGCCGTAAAACAGATCAAGGTCATCCCAGGGTCATCATTTATATAAATTTTGTTGAGCTTTTGAGTCCTTGATGCGACATGCTAAGTTTCAAGATCATAGGATTTGTGGTTCTGGGGGAGAATTGGTTGATTTGATGCTTGAACGTCCACGGTAAACAGCTAAGGTCATGTCGGGACGGTCAGTTAACCTAACCACACTATTCCTGGGCAGGCTTAGACCTCCTAAGCGGTTAACCAGAACTAAGTGCACATACTTTCGCCAGTAACTGACAACTGCCCTTCTTGGATCAGCAGAAGGAGAAACAAAAGTATGTAGCCAGACCGGGTTTCGGACCCAGGACCTCTGACTTATGAGTCAGGTGCCCTACCGATTGCGCTACGCGGCCCGGCGTGGTTCTGGGGGAGAAGATTTTTGAAATTTTTTACCATAATAAATGTTTGCCATCTTGGTTATGTGACCTGTCCTGGGAATTTTTTTTCTGAAAAAATTGGGTCCTGGAACGTTTTTGGGGAAAATATTCAAGCCCTCTGAAGACTAAAGGCTTATTCAGCTTCGTTGAATCATTGAAATTGATTTGTCTGCTTCGCTGGAAAAAATCCCCTATCTTACCTGGCGCATGTGTGTTAACCTTAGACATTTTTAATTTTTGTCTTTTCGAAAGTTCAGTTCAGTTTGAATTCTCCTAACGACGTTCCCCAAGTGGCTCAGCGGTACGTAACCATAGCCGCACACACTTGGCGCCCGTGTGTCCGTCCAACTTTTCGAAAGGCCATGTGCGTTGAGCTTTATTCTTCAATGGGCGAGTTCGATTGGCTACTCGTATTGACTATCGTTCTGGAAGAAAATGGGTCGTTTCGAGCCAGGGCCGTCGGGACTATGACCATTTAGTTCTTCATCCGTTTAGACATATGAGCAAAAATACAAAAATAAATCGTTATTTATGGGGAATGACGTACGTTCATGGGTCGGATTTTTGCATTAGAACCTGCTAAATTTGGACTTGCTAAGCAGCGCGCCGATATAACGACGCAGAACCGAAACGACAGGATTAATTTAAAACGTGTATTCGAGTACACGATAATTTCACTCGAACGCACCCATTATTGACATCGAAGTTTCTAGAAAAATACTTGGGAGAATTTAAAATGAAAGACAAATTTAATTCCCAAATTCTTTAAATCTACTTGAAACTAAAACACACGCTAACCGAAATTATCAATGATAGCAATATGCGAAAAAACCAGTATAGAAATTACGCTTGAAAATGCCACCCATTTTGCAGTTCATGAGTTACTTCGTTTATTTAGTATTATAGATGTTCTACATTTGTGAAAATTCTAATTTGTGAAAATAATTATGGTCCACCATGCTTTACAGCTAGAGTGGAGTCGGGTAATTTCGAACAGCGGGTAAATTCAGACATACCATTGCAAACAGTGAAAATCCAGATGAGACGGCTCATAATGAGCCGTCTCATCAGGATTTCCACTGTTTGCCCAGTTAATTTTGTTTAAATTCCAAAACAACGGACATATTCAGGAAACAATGTCACCGACCAAATTTACCCGCTGGTCGAATTTACCCGACTTTCCTATATTGTCACAGAAAAGATTTCATTTTAAGGTGACAAAAAATGCACAAAATAACTTTGTTCAAAAACTGTTGAGGAACCATATGCATCCTAATGTGCTGAAATATTGGGACACATAAAAAACATTAATTTTCCATTTGGGACAAATGGAAAATTAATAAATTTAGGTGTCCCAATACTTATGCACCTTAGGGTAAAAATGTCCGGATAACTGTCAAGAATTTTTTATGACCGAAAAGTTTTTGGTTTAAACATATTTATTTCAGTCAAATGTACATATATAATCACAAATTACAAACAAGCACTTTAAGGATTTGAACGAAAGCTATTAAAAGCTTATATAGTTCATCTCCTTTAAAGAGCTGTGAATTTTATAAGGCGGTTTTACATCTACATATGAACAACAATGTAGCATTTACACTATTTCCATAAATACGTATTTGAAAAAAAAAAGATGAAAGAAATATAACTGAATAAATAATTAAACGAAACAACTAGTACAGGAATTAATGCTCAATGTATATGTTTGTACTTTTAAGGTAAACATTTTCCTAACAAAGCTATCAGTATAAAAAGACAAATTCAGAAAAAAAGACAATGACAAAATAATTAAACAGACAAATAAACAGACATGAGGGAAAAGAAAAAAAAATCTATCCGACGAACAACGTTCCCAAACCCTTTCTGAAACATTACACAATTGTTACAATATCCTAAACAATAATGATGACAATGCTCCTTCGGTTTAATTGTAGGGGAGACCGGGGCTAGTTGGTCCGAAAATTGCACTTTTTCAAATACTGACGTTAACATTCATTTGCTAGTATTATTTTCGCATTGTGTAACTAGTATAATCATTTTTCTAACTTATTCTATAGTTTTTCATTCGGAAAATTACAGGTTCTGATAAATATAGCCGTTTTCCGAGACGAGGTCAACTGGACCAACTTACCCCGCTATCGGGGTAAGTTGGTCCGGACAGCGGGGTAAGTTGGACAGACGGGGTAAGTAAGAACGAAAATAAATATAATCCTAGAACAAATATATTTTCATAACAATAAATAGTATGAAACTATTTTAAAAGAGTGCGCATCTATGTTTTTCATTGAAACCTCAGCCACGTAAAGGCTTCGACGCCGATTCGGTGTTATTTTGTGGGGTCGATTTATAAGGAAAAAATCTTAATAACGTTAGTCTTCTTTTTTTCTCCGCAAGTGTGTTATTTTACATAAATTTTTATGAGAGTATAGTTTTGCCGAAGACGCATGTTTTATTGCAAACATACAGTGGCACAAAAGTGGTCCGCTGGCAATCAAAGGGTTAAACCAAGAATATGTTTGACCGCTGATTATCAGAGTTTCATGGGATCACATTTTATCATTTATTATAATGCCGCCTTTTTGCGATTTTATAGTTATCTGGACATCGAACTTACACTCTGATGTTCCACTTGTTGTTATGTCATATTAATTGTGTCTGAAAAGTCTTTTACTCCTAAAGGGGTGGACATGTGGAGGAGACCGGGGCAAGTTGGTCCGAAACTTGCATTTTTTCAAATGTGGAGGTTAATGATATTCATTTCTGGTATTATTTTCGCATTGGATAACTAATATCTACCGGTAATCATTTTTTTCTAACTTATTTTATAGTTTTTCGTTTGGAAAATGCCAGTTTCCGACGGACCAACTTACCCCGTCGCAGATGGACCAACTTACCCCGACCATACAGCACTGTAAATCTTCACTCATGGCCAAAACGCCATTGAATTTGGAAACCGCAAATATGCACGATTGAATACCAAAGATGATGAGCTTTCAGGAAATGTATAGCATTAGTGTGCTATTCGATACACAGGAAATACAAAAACATAACATTAAGGGTGCAGGAAAGTTACTTGTTTGGTACAAAATCAGTTTTTCTTCTCAAATTTTAATATGCGTAATCCGATCGTCATCTTCTTTTCGTCAGTAAGTGTAAAGTGGTCAAAGATTCCTTTGCGGCATATACTGTCGTCATATTTTTTCTCAGTTTAGAAGAATCGCCCTCGGACCAACTTGCCCCGCGGACCAACTAGCCCCGGTCTCCCCTATTTGTTTTTAAACTGATAATACTCAAAATCTGCTAGTTTTTTCTATGAATTTTTGAACAACTGAAAAAATACTTAAATTATTCTCAAGACAAAGTGACTCATCACCATATAATATTATCTTAAGAGTGACTTCAGGCAAAAAAAGTTTTTGGTGAAAAATAATGGACAAGCCGGATAAACCACTTTCCAGTGTGATTCCCCAAACTCTTCTGCACCAACGTTCTAGACAGGGAAGACTCAAAAGTTACTCGGAAATAGTCCAGAAATTCGAAGGGATTCTCTGTTGTCGTCAAGACGTTTGGCGCCCAAAACAAGTCACTGCTCCCCAAACGAAAGAGTTTGTAAACTCCCAGCACGGCTCCTCAGCCCACTGAACATAGATGGTATTTCTCTCTCTCCCATTCCCCCCCCCCCCCCCCCCCGTGCCCCCCTCATCTTCCAACCCCTGAATGCGCCTGACCAATGCATTAGGCTAGATCTAGTTACTGTAATCCCGACTGTAATTGCCACATTTTTAATGAATAGAATAGACTAGAATAGAATAGAATATCGATCCGATGCGGAGTGATCTGGTCCAGTTCGATCTTTTTGATTCTACCGGAAGTCAGAAGTGTCGTCTGCCAGTGATCACAGAACATTTTGTTCCTGTGACTTTGTGTTTCTACACATTGACTAGGTTGTAAATATTGATAATTTGCATTTTTATTGAATATTTTGCCAACTAACTGTTTGGAGTATGACTGACTGGAATTGATTGATCAGTAAATGAGCAAAGTTTGAAAACTGGAAGCAGCTGTGACCATGCAATCAGTTTTCGTGGTAACAATGTTGACTGATTTACTGCCATTTCACCTAATTTGTCCCATTTTGCCATCCCCTGTGACTGTCTGTCTGTCTGTCTTCATAAATACGAACACATTCTAATTCGGCCTTGAGAACCACAGACACTTGGGGTCAGTAGGAGCATTTGGTCGAAAATTGATCTGCAGCTTTTTTCTCACATTTTTTACATTTTAGTATACCTGAACACCTCCTTAACTTGGTCATGTATAGAAAACGTTTAGATGATTGCGTTGAATTTGGAAGGTGCAGCCCTGTTTACAGAAAGAGGGGTCAACATTGATCAACACGGAGTTGCATATCTTGTTTTTTTTTTTAAGCCAAGGGAGCAAATATCGATAATTGCAAACGTTTTCTATACATGACCAAACCATTTATCTCAGTTAAGGAGGTGTTCAGGTATACTAAATGTAAAATACGTGAGAAAAAAGCTGCAGGATATCAATTTTCAACCAAATGCACCTACTGACCCCAAGTGTCTGTGTTGAGAAGTTACGCTAAGCCTTGTTAAATTATGTTCCACTGGATCAGTTTTTTTTTCTCAGGCTGCAGAAAATAATTACATCACTCTTCTAGTAAGGGAATTCAATAGACAGTGCACGAAACTCCCACATGATTTATGGGATTGCTCAGCACTAAACACATGAAACAGGCAAAAGTTTCAGTGCAGTGCTCTCCCTGGAAATCTCAGAAGGCATATTGTGTTTTTAGCACAAAAATCAGATTTTGATTTCCATTTTAACTTTTGAAATCCTTAGTAATGTGTGGTCAAAATTAACCTTAATTTACATTCAAAATAATTTATCAATGACCCTTCAGGGCTTCCGTTAACGGGCGTATGGCCGTATATTACGCCCAGGATTTCAGTGTTAGAAATAAGGGCCAGACAGCAACTTGCCCATGGGGCAACCTGAAATGAATTTCAACTTGCCCCCCAAGATTTCAACTTGCCCCCCTGTATTTCATTGCAGTTAAACCATTTACATCTTCCTAAGTAACATAAGTAAACATAGTCCAAAAAAGCTCTCCCTTTCTAAGACACTAAGCATGAATTCATGAACTTCAGAGATAACTGACCAACAGTTTTTATCACAGCTGCCTAACCATTTTCACAGCCCTACTTTGACTGGAGTTCTTTTTATTTTTCACCTTCAAAACACTATATAAGTGGGTTTCAAACTTCTCATGCAAAACTTGGAAGGTTGCCCCCTGGACAACCTGAAATTCTGGGAGATAAAATTCTCGATAATTTTTTTCATGTCTTTTTTATATCAGCTTGCCCCCAGCATATTTAACCCGTGTCGGGCAAGTGGGCAATTGCTTATTTCTAACACTGGGATTTGTTCCCGTACGTCGAGAAATGGGACCTCTGGCATCTGGCATACGCCCGATAATTCTCACATACGGCCGATTGATCTTGTCCCGACGTATAAAATATCGCGCCACTGTCTTTAAAATTCTAGCACATGTCATAATTAATCTGATTAACGCAGGTGTCAGCCAGATGAAAAGACCGCCAACGGGCCAATCGAGATTGTCCGTATGGAGCACTGAACCAGGTAACATATATGTCGGACCGCCTACCTGTCAAAAACGATTATCAAAATAACGCCCACTCGTAGATTCAACCTCTTACGGCAGTCTGCAAAACAACTTATCAAATCACGATGACTGAGCTTTTGGATGAAAAGTGTCCATCTATTTTTACGATCGCGAGAATGTAACTGACCTGTATGTGTAAGGCGTATTCCGACTTCAAAAGTTTGTGAATGTATCAATAACACACGACTACTGAAGCATGTATTGACAAATTTTATCCAAAGTCTTTAAGAACATAACATTCATATTAACGCTTGCCCTTACAACGAAGGTCTTGTCATGATCCATACTGTCGTCAATGGATTTTTTAGGAATACGAACCTCTTCCGGGAAAAGTGTTGATTTAAAGCGAAGATACTCTGTTAATATTATAAGTCGCTATTTCCAACGTGTTATGGTTGTACGCTCTGGTACTATACATTGTTTTGATTAATGGTACTATTAAAATACGAATACTGAAACGTCCATTTCGCCGACTTCCTAGTTGTATCGTCATGCAACCCAGTGCGAAAATAATGCCGTACAGTGTGCACAGAAATAGCGCATTCTGATCAAGGTCTACGTGATTATATATACGGTAGCGTTGATATACAATTACCTGCACGTTTATGGGTCAAGCACGTTTTCTCTTTGATGTAAAGATCAAAGACGCCGCTGCGAGTATATACGCGTGCCGTACGCAGTGTCATACCGTGAGACAGGTACCTCAGTACACATACCGATAACTAACAATCGTATCAGCTAGCGCAACTAAGCAGTCAGACAGGTCTTTCTTGTCCGCATCTAACATGAATAATAATGAACATTGATCTAGCGATAACTGAGTTCTTCGGTGGAAGCGTGTCATTATACGTTCCGTAAGTCACCGTATTTCCGACGCGGCCCATTTGGCGGCAATGAAAGTGAATATTATGCAATAGCAGACAATGCAACGGCGATTTTTTCAGAGGACTTGCGTATTGTTCACAAACAAACAGGATTGACTCTGATTAGACTGCGTTCCGTAAGTCACCGTATTTCTGGCGCGGCCCATTTGGCGGCAATGAAAGGTAATATTATGCAATAGCAGACAGTTCAACGGCGAGTCTTCAGAGGACTTGCGTATTGTTCACAAACAAACAGGAATGACTCTGATTAGACTGCGTTCCGTAAGTCACCGTATTTCCGACGCGGCCCATTTGCGGCAATGAAAGGTAATATTATGCAATAGCAGACAGTGCAACGGCGAGTCTTCAGAGGACTTGCGTATTGTTCACAAACAAACAGGAATGACTCTGATTAGACTGCGCAAATGCTCAGGTTTCCTTTCGAAGAACAAAAAGTTCACTACCATATGGGAGCGAGAGAGAGAGGGACGTGTAAGAGGGGGGAGGGGAGGTAAAAATAACCATGCATAAGTCATTCCTAAAAACTTCGGACTTCCAAAAAATTCTCTCAATACGTCCAAATCTGACACCGATGGAAGTCTGGACTTCCAAATTT